>CM061063.1:136396940-136826940 GCA_030762895.1 Sophora flavescens | reverse complement strand
AGGGTGTGCGTCGAGGACTCTGGGACGTGTCGATTATATTGTTGTGATATCCGGATATGGCCGATACCTGAGGAGATTATTCATACAGCATTTGCATTGCATCATGATGGAGGGTAGATGATAGATCCTAGAGGTGGATTGAGGGTGATTGTATTACATATATTTATACTTGGGAGACAGATGTTTAGTGTGCCATTATTTAATTAAATGATGCTAAACCCTTTCCACGTTTGATGTTATATGGTTTCTTATCCCTGTCTTCTCTATATTGCATATGTTTCTTTTGTGATTGTGATGAGAAGATCCTACGGGGGAGCCAACTATGGAGGAGCTCGACGGGACCTCGTATGAGCCATACGTTGGAGGACGAGCAATGGATCCTCATAGTTGAGTACAGAGTATATGGCCAGCACGTCTTGTCCCCTTAGGATGTTGTTTTTATTTTGTTTGATTATTAGTTTGTACATTTTGGGATCCGACAGATGGGATTCCCTTGACTGTACTGTATCAGGACTTGTGGTGTATATGTTATGTATGTATGTATATATGTTGTATATATTTTAAGTTTTAAATTTTCCGCTGTTTTAATATACTCACTTAACGACAATAACGAAATTAGGTCTTAATATTTTGGGTTTTCTTTAATGGGACGTCGGGGAGTATCATGTGGATAATTTACATATGCCCGTTTCTCAACTACCATATACTTTGACAGTATCTACCCCTACCAGTGATCCTTTGATCACTATGTCTGTTTGCTTACAGTGTCTTATAGTTGTTGAAAATAGGACATTTCTGGTAGATCTCATCTGTTTGCCTATTCAGCAGATAGACGTTATCCTTGGCACGGATTGGCTTTCGGCTAACCATGTAGTGTTAGACTGTGCCTGAAAGACCTTATCTTTTCTTGAGCCTTCTAGCATAGTATCTTCCAATGAAGGAATAGCTATGAGGAGTGACGAGTCTCAACAGTATGTTATGGTTTTCCCTTTGGAAGCTAAGGAGACTCCGAGTATGGATTCTTTTCCTATTGTGAGAGAGTTTCCTGAGGTTTTCCCTCCAGATGTTCCAGGTTTGCCACCAGAGAGGGGAGTGGAGT
Source organism: Sophora flavescens (assembly GCA_030762895.1). Classification (NCBI taxonomy): domain Eukaryota; kingdom Viridiplantae; phylum Streptophyta; class Magnoliopsida; order Fabales; family Fabaceae; genus Sophora; species Sophora flavescens. The sequence continues at coordinate 136,825,841 of CM061063.1, read as the reverse complement.
TCGCTATAGATCTCATACCAGGGACCGGACCTATATCAGTAGCTCCTTATCGGATGTCACCAGTGGAGTTGGCAGAGTTGAAGAAACAACTGGATGACATGATGAAGAAGGAATTCATCAGACCGAGTGTTTCGCCTTGGGGAGCGTCGGTATTGTTTGTCAAGAAAAAGGACGAAAGTTCTAGGTTGTGCACGGATTACAGGCAGTTGAATAAAGTTACAATCAAGAACAAATATCCGTTGCCTAGGATAGATGATCCGATGGATCAGTTGAATGGAGCTTTGGTGTTTTCCTAGATAGATTTAAGATCAGGATACCATCAGATTAGAGTAAAGAAGGAGGATATACCTAAGACCGCTTTCAGGACGAGGTATGGACAATATAAGTACCTAGTTATGCCTTTTGGTGTAACTAATTCTCCAGCTGTGTTCATGTATTACATGAACATAATCTTTAGACCGTTCCTCGATAAGTTTGTGGTGGTGTTTATAGATGATATTCTCATCTATTCTCGTAGCATGGAAGAGCACGAGGAACATCTGAGAGTGGTGTTACAGGTGTTGAGAGATAGGCAGTTGTATGCTAAGCTATCCAAGTGTGAATTTTGGTTAGAGGAAGTACAGTTTCTAGGGCATATAATCGACAAGGAAGGGATAGCCGTTGATCCAGTTAAGGTAGAGGTAGTGATTAAGTGGGAGAGGCCTAAGTCAGTGAGTGAGGTGAGAAGTTTTCTAGGATTAGCCGGGTATTACAGGAGGTTTATCGAGGGTTTCTCAAAGATTGTGTTGCCTATGACACAGTTAACGAGAAAGGGTACGACGTTTGTCTGGACAAAGAAGTGTGAGGAGAGCTTTCAGAAGCTCAAGGAGAAGTTGACTACATCTCCAGTGCTGACGTTACCAGATCCATTGGGACAATTTGACGTGTACTATGACGCATCATATCAAGGTTTGGGATGCGTTTTGATGCAAGAGGGAAGAGTTGTGGCTTATGCTTCCCATCAGTTGAGGGTTCATGAAAGGAATTACCTGACCCATGATCTGGAGTTAGCAGCCATAGTGTTCGCATTAAAGATATGGTGACACTATATTTTTGGGGCTAAGTTCAATGTGTTCAGCGATCACAAGAGTTTAAAGTATTTGTTTGACCAGAAGGAGCTGAACATGAGGCAACGTAGATGGATGGAATTCATTAAGGACTATGAGTTTGATCTTCAATACCATCCAAGGAAGGCTAATGTTGTGGCAGATGCACTAAGTCGGAAATCCTTGCACGTATCCGCAATGATGGTGAAAGTGATGGAGTTTCTTGAACAATTTAGAGATTTGAACCTAGGTCTGGATTTGATTGAGGATAGAATATGCTTAGGTAAGATCACCATCAGTAGTGAGTTTTTCAGAGATCTTAAGGTTAAACAGGGTCAGGATGAATACTTGGTAGAGGTTAGTTGAGGCATAGATGAGGGCAAGGTGTCAGAGTTTAGGAGAGGTTCAGATGGGGTGTTAAGGTTTAGAGATCGGATATGTGTGCCAGAGGACATAGAGATGAGGAAGATGATCTTAGAGGAGGCACATAAAAGTAAGCTGAGTTTCCACCCAGGAGCCACCAAGATGTACCAAGACATGAAGAAAATGTTTTGGTGGCCAAAGATGAAGAAAGAAGTTATAGAGTATGTTCTATCATGTTTGGTGTGTCAGAAAGCTAAGATAGAGCATCAAAAGCCCGCAGGGTTGTTGCGGTCCTTGGATATCCCAGAGTGGAAGTGGGATAGCATGGCGATGGACTTTGTGGTTGGATTGCCACGCACTCCGAAGAGGTTTGATGCGATTTGGGTTATCATTGATAGGTTGACGAAGTGTGCTCACTTCTTACCTATTGGTAAGAGTTATAGTCTTAAAAGGTTGACCCAAATCTACATCAAGGAAGTAGTGAGGTTGCATGGTGTGCCATCGAGTATTGCCTCCGACCGAGATCCTAGATTTACATCTAGATTTTCGAGGCAGTTACACAATGCTTTGGGGACAAAATTGAGGCCGAGTTCTGCTTATCATCCTCATACGGATGGACAATCAGAGAGAATGATTTAGTCATTGGAGGATCTTTTAAGAGCTTGTGTGTTGGAACATGTGGGCAGTTGGAATGAGTTCCTACCTTTGATTGAGTTCACATACAATAACATTTTCCACGGCAGCATCAGGATGGCGCCATATGAGGCTCTGTATGGGAGAAACTATAGGACTCCATTGTGTTGGTATGAGACTAGCGAGAGCCAAGTGTTGGGTCCTGATATGGTACAGCAAACAACAAATCAAGTTAGGAAGATAAGAGAGAAAATGAAGGAAGCCCAAGATTGGCAGAGAAGCTACAGTAACAATAGGAGGAGACCCTTAGAGTTCCAATAAGGTGATCACGTGTTCTTAAGAGTCACCTCGAAGACCAGAATTGGCAGAGCTATAAAGTCTAGAAAGCTCACCCCCCGATTCATTGGACCATTTTAGATTCTTCGACGAATTGGTCCAGTAGCTTACCAGATAGCCTTACCGCCTTACCTTTCCAACCTTCACGATGTCTTCCATGTTTCCCAGTTGAGAAAATATTACCCAAATCCTTCTCATGTCATTGAGCCTGAGTCCATACAACTCTGAGAGAATCTAGAATATGAGGCTTTACCGTCTAAAATTGTAGATAGAAGGATTAAAGAACTCCGTGGTAAACAGATTCCGCTGTTCAAGGTCATATGGGATAGTGTCACAGGAGATGCTACTTGGGAGCTTGAGGCAGACATTCAGCAGCAGTACCCCTATTTGTTTTCAGATATGTAAATTCCGAGGACGGAATTTCTTTTAAGGGGGGTAAAAATGTAACATCCGTTATTTTATGCATGGTTAATGTATGAGGGTTAGGGTTAGGACTTGGATTATATAGCTGGGATGTGGTTTGAGGCATAGAGACCCTTGCTTGGCAAGCACACAACCTTTTCGAGTGAGTTTGAACGTAGAAACAAAATTAGGGTTTCCCGATTAACATCTTTGAGACATCTGAGTGTGAAATAAGAAATTTGGAGTTAGGAATGCGATTAGACCTTTTTGATGGTTTGAAGCTGTTTATTAGATCTTGATGAGCCTATATCTCAAATTTGAGGTCAATCCGACGTCGAAAGGGTCAAGAATGCAAAGAAACACAAACCGAGCGTTTTGTGATCGATTAATTAATTGGAAGTATGAATTTTAATTTAGGTCGGTCCTGAGTACAATAGGTCTTAAGATTAACCTAAAATAATTACAGAAAAATATTCCAGCAGTAGGTTACACAGGAAGATGCAAAAGAAAACACCCAATTGTGCTGATGGAACAACACCCAATGATACGTGTTGTTACCAGGAGGAAGGTGGTCATGGTGACGCCACCTCACATTTCCACCTAACCCTTTTGCATGTGTGACACCTAACCTTTTTACATGTATGACACCTAACCCTTTTGCATGTGTGACACCTAACCCTTTTTGCATGTGTGACACCTAAACCTTTTGCATGCATGACACTTGTCTTCCCACTAACTTATCAAAACCTACCTAAATTCATCTATAAAAGTAAAATCACAAAAGTGACTTCATTTTTCCTCCTCCAGCTTCATTTCACTCATCCTTCCATAGCCAATTTCGTTCCCTCACCTCTGCATGTGTTGGCTGAATAGTTAAGTGAAGGAAGGAACAAGTTGCACACTCATTCACACCCAAAAACTCATCTTATCCTGTTTCTATAAAACCATCCCCTCACCTTCTTCCACCCTTGGATCGTGTTGAAATTTCATGGAGAGGTTCCAGGCTAGTATTTGTTCACATCCAATGGTTAAAAGTTATGTGCGTTCCTAGAATGAGAGTTATTCACCTCAGAAAAAGGAGATAAGCTCAACCCGAGTAGCTCCTGACCAGTCACCTTGGGAGGTTCATCCTAGGCTGATCCACCGTTGGATCGAGTTGAAATATTTGGAGAAGGTAAGGAAAAGGTAGCTCTTTAATCTCACCGTTCACTTTATTAAATAAATGTCTGCGTTGTGAGATATAGAGCCAAAACAGTGGTGGATTTTAGGGTATTTGTTGCAGATTCTAAGTTCCTTACAAGGTGTTGTTCACAATGTGGTTTCTTAGGTGGACTTTCAGAGACTCAAAGGGCCTAGGTCTGTGTGAGGCAGAATTGCGAGGAGTAGAGGACGAGTAATTTCGTTGCATCTAGGTCATCGTACAACTCTCCAGGTGGGGGAAAGAAATTATTTAATGTCAGAAACGGCATGGTGACGTTTAATTCGATATTGAGATTACGCATTAATCATCGTTATGTTTATTATATGTTATTTTATTATTTTATGATTGTCTGCTTGGATGATTTGACTGGTTGAATTGACGTTGATAACTGCTGGATGATGAGGTTATGAGTTGAGATTATTTTATAAGCATGATATGTTATTATTTTAATTAGATTTTGATAATGATTATTAGTTTGGAAATGTTGATTTTATGACATGTTAGTAATGATGATGCTATGAGGATGTATTGGGGAATTCATGTTATATATGTTAGTAGTGCCTAACTGGGATGATTCCTGAGATATGATGATAATGAGATTGATGAGATAAGATTTTATTGAGGTTACCTATGAGATTATGATGAGCGGTTAGGGCACTAGGGGGTGACCTGATACATGGTCTGTGATATGGTGGACGTGAAACATGGTCGTGTGGGGTCTATGCCTCGGAGGGAGAATTCCTGGGGATAGGCTAACGACGGACCGTCCCAGACATGATTTTATTTTAGTTTCTGCTATAGTTCATGCGTTGCATGAGCACCCTGGTCGGGGTTCAGAGGTGTGCACCGGATTGTGCAGCTATAGTGCCATTGCTTTCCATGGGCATCCTGCATCCGGGGAACATGGTGTGCACCGGGGACTCTGGGACATGTCGGTTTATTGATGTGATATCCGGATATGACCGATACCTGATGAGATGATTCATACAGCATTTGCATTGCATCATGATGGAGGGTAGAGGAAAGATCCTAGATGTGGATTGAGGATGATTGTGTTTTATTTATGTATACTCTTGGAGATGGATGTTTAGTGTGCCGTTATTTAATTAGATGTTGCTAAACCCTTTCCAGGTTTGACGTTATATTGTTTCTTATCCTTTTTCTTCTTGTTGTTGTGTACGTTTTATTTACGTGATCGCTATAAGAAGACTCGGTGGAGAAGCCAGCTATGGAGGAACTATATGGAACCCCTTATGAGCCGGATGCAGGAGGACGAGCAGTGGACCCGAGTAGTTGAGTAGAGAGACTACGGCCAATGCGTCTTTTTGAGGCGTTTTATCTTTTGTTGTTTATATTAGTTTGTAGCAGTTTGTACCTATTGGGATCCTACTGAAGGGATTCCCTCTAATTTACTGCATGAGGATATGATGTGTATATGTTTTGCATGTGTGTATATATGTTGTTTATATTTTAAGTTCAAATTTTTACGCCGTTTTAATATATACGCTTAACGACAATAACACGATTAGGTCCTAAATATTATGGGTTTTCTTTAATGGGATGTCGGGGTGTCTCACCGACCGAGTCGGTGACCGGTTCGGTTTTAATAACACTGATTTATAGAGCTAACTAACTAACACAATTAACTCCCTAACAAATTGTAACTAACTCTAACAGACTTTATTTTACACTCCTAACCGCCCCCCTCAAGCTGATAAGTGGTATTACCACAATCAGCTTGAATTACAATGAAGATAAAAGATGAAAAGGAATTGGGAAAGGAAAAGAAGGAAAAAAAAACATGATGCACATAGCCCAAACTCATCAGAGCAAAACCTTCAGACTTCTTCCATTCCATCCATTACCCTAACTTGCATCTCAGTCCCAAGGTACCCAAGGCAGACTAGAGGTCGGTCCTGGTGATGGCACCGCCGCGGTGAAGAACTCGAAGATGGCGGATTGTGACGGGGCTAGCCACTGACTTACGGAAGCCGACGAGTCAGAGTTGTAGAGGCGGCGCATGACGGAGTTGTGGACGGCGATGAGAGTTCTGCCGGGATCGAAGGCAGTGATAACGGAGGACCATACGCAGCTTTCGGCAGTGAACATGGTGGCAGAGCAGTGATTTACCAGAGTCATGACCATCATAACCACATTCAGAGACAAACCAGAGAAGGAGGATCCTTATGTGGTTCTCCTTGATGCTTCTCTTTGGCGATGAGCTCCTTTGGTTTGTCATTGATTTCAGAGAAGGTGATCTTGGCAGTTATGGAGATGGTGCTTTCATCGGAGATGACATGCGTTTCTGTCGTTCCTTCTTCTTCATCCTTCACCACCTGATCCAAGAATAGTGACGGTACAAATATTGAATCTTCCTCTTCCTATGTGTTATTGAAGGAGGATTCATTGCTGAAATCTTCATCTTCTTGTTTGCGCTTCATTGATGCGAAGTTGACAAAGGTGTTGTAGTTCTGCGGTTCAGCCATGGCAGCAGAAGATTTCATGGAGGAGATGGAATTGTTGTTCCTCACGGTTGTGGATTGAGGATCCAAGACCAATTGCGCAACATCATCGACAGAAGAATCACCATTAGCCTTCTGTTTGAAGAAGCTAGAACGTGAATTGACGAGGATGCAGGTGACTTCCCCGATCTTGATGGTGGAACCGTTGATTACTGGCTTCATTGGAATTATTGGAGCAAAAGGCATTGTATCATGATCTGAGTGCCCGAAATTACTGAAAATGAAATCACAGTTGTTTTCCATTGCTGCAGATTCTTCGTCACAGTCTGAAGCACAATCTTCATCTTCATCGGTGTTTGAAGCCTCATCTTCATTACTATCCCAAGCATGAGCGGAAGCCTAAAAGACTTTATTTTACACTCCTAACATTATGTGTGTGTTGTTTTTCTCCCTTAACATTCTACCTAGGATCTCATTGTGTGTCATGACAATTGAGCACTTTGTAAACCTTTCTTTTTAACCATTTAGTCATATTGTGTTGTCATATGTGTTTTATTTTCTTTGAAGTTTTTCTCCTTAAGCTTTGCATCAAGATTGACTCTTCATATGTGGATGTTGTCTCTTGTGTGTCTTTTGATTTTTTTTCCTTAATTATCGCTTAAGGATTGAAGCTTCAGTGTCGACTACTCGCTTTTGGATGACTTTTTATTTGTTTTTGTTTTGAAACTTGGTTCCTCTTTGCTTAATAATATTGTTCCTTCATCTAATGGTTTTTGCTCTGGTTAAATTGTTTCCTTGGTATAGTATAAAGTTAATCGTTAGTTGTCGTAAAACAATGATGAATTGTTTAAAAGTTGGATTCTTACTACATGTGTGATTTTTTTTTTTTGGAGAGGTTGTTTGATAAGGTTACTGTTTGGGATGAAAGTTAATAAAATATTTATAACATATATAAATTATTTTGTATATGCCATTGCTAAAAATTGTTAATTAAATGAGTATCTAAACTATCTTATAAATTAAACATGCAAATTAGAAGATTATTTATAAAAAAAATTATTAGATAAATACTATGAATATATATATATATATATATATATATATATATATATATATATATATATATATATATATATATATATATCTTATCATTCAAATTCCAAGTTAAAAAAAATACTTGAAGTAGAGCTTGTAACCGTTGGTCCACATTCATGTTAATCATAAAAATCCATGGAAATGTAAAATAAAAATGGTGAAAATATGTGAGATTGACATGTCAATGAAATGGAGATTTATAAAGATAAAAGGTTGTTAGTTATACTTGCTAAATAGGCGATACTAGAGCCCGTGCTTCAAAAATGATATATTATAATAGATACTGCAACTACTGCAATGGAAGAATTAGTAGGGCTTTTGCGTATGAAGGAACCCTTCTGGTTCAGGTCTATAGATGGTAGGAAATTCATTCTTCAGTGACAATACTACAAAAATGTATTCCATAGGATTAATCGCTTAAAGGGTCCTCATGCAAGTTTTGAGTCGTCAAAAGATCATTCACAAATGGTGAGCATGGGTGGGCACAATTAGTTGACATGATTTTAGATGCGGTTAGCACTTCTAACTCTTCTTGCTTTGTCCAATATTTACCTTTCTCTTTTTTTTTTTTGCTCCCCTTGCCTTTATTAGATGAGGATGCGCTGTCTCATTTTGGTGTATCACACCTCATCCCAACAATAGTATCTTGTCAAATATTCTATAATTTTAAAATTACATGAGATTTTAACTTATACGGCAAGATATTATTGCTAAAGAAAGGGTGTGTGATACATCAAAATGAGACAACAAGTCTTTATCACTCTTTATTAAGATTGCATTGATTATATATGTCCCAAGATTAATTTCTAGGATAAATGGGTTGATCTTCTCCCAACAATTGTTAAAAAAGCACAAACAAATGAAGTACTTGAAAGTGGTTTGTCTAGAAGCCGAAGTGGGTCCTTGCAGTTGGTATGTTTTCCCAAAAACATTACTTTATGTAATTTTTTTGCTCTAATATTTTGAATTAGTGAAGTGAAGACTCTTTGTACAAATGTATGCGGAGATGCACAGTCTTTCACCTTTGGTTGTGACACCCTAATCTCAGGTCATCACATAGTTACCCGTTTGCGGAAATAAAACTTAATTTGCTTGTTGCTTTCGAAAAATCATGTTTTCTCAACGTTTATCTTTTCAAAATATGGTGATAAATTTTTTTTTCCTTTTCTCCTCATAACCACAACAACGCAATCAAGTCCCACTTAAATACATAATGTATATAAGTCCTCTAACTATACTGCCTCATATGTTTTCTCACATAAAACATCATCAGCTTAATTCTAACAACATAATATAACATAATCGTACCTACACTGGTCGTAACTAACAGACACTACACCCCTTAAAAACAACAACATCATGCCTCGAACTAGACAGCCTTCATCTCCTTGTAGATATCATACCCCTCGTACGATTCTGATATGTTTGTAAGGGTGAGCCGCCAATATATGGATTTACCACGATAACTAAATGCGCAACACAAAAGAAGGCACATACACATATACATGTCTATAACAACATACTCATTCATATCATAATATCTCGTTTATCAATGGGTTTCACACCCCCAAACATCAACATTGTAAAAACTATGCATGAACACTTTAATACATCATCTAAACATTCATACTTAATCTCATGAGATATCTCCAATCTCTTGATGAGTTGATCAGACTCGATTGCCACAGGCACACCGCCACAGGCACTCCCATCGCACACTGTCCAACATCGTGGCACAGTGATAACACTCTGAGATGGGGCCTCATTGTCCAAACCCCGGGCACAATGAGAACATCTTTGTATGATCTACCCTGACGCCGCAAGGTAATCCCTCTTCTAATCATGGCACGTCTGCCAAATGCATGCAAGAAAACATTTTGTTCAACATTTTTCTTTGTGCTATATCTTTATTTGTCAAAGCTCTTAAAAGCTTACGACTTAACATCTTTTGAAACATTTTTACATCTTTTATTAACAACACAGGACCTCAAAGTCCGAGTGCTCAATCATGAAGCCCCTAGACCTTGCAATCAGTCTTAGGGTCGTGGTAATAGAAAACATCTTACAATGTGTTAACTTCTTTTAGTAGATACCTAGTCTACAACACAACGAACCTTAATACCCCGACGTCTCGGTTATTAAGTTCCATAAAATCATTTTACATCATTTTTACATCTTCTTACATCTTTTTACATCTTACATCGTTCTAAATCTTTTTACATCTTTTACATCTTTTTACATCTTTTTACATCTTTTACATCTTTTTACATCTTTTACATCGTTTTACATCTTTTACATCTTTTCTGAGTTCTATATCATCATGTGCGTCATTAAGTAAAACTCATTAACTGAAAATTCTTTTTACTTGAAATTTGTTTATAAAACGTCAATTCATAAAGAAAATCCACTTTTCCTTTGGAAACACATTTTTTCCAAAATAATGTCAAATCATCAACAACTTCTTTTTATTGAAACTTCAACTCTAATAAATCAATTCAGATTAAACCTCCTCTCAATATAAGTACTGTTGTTTTCAAACTCTCACCGTAAATAATTTCGAAACCTGCCATCGTTTAACATTTTCAAAGAAAACGTCTTTAAGTCAAACTTTGACATTTCTTCTAAAATAATTTTCTTATATAATAAATAAGGTCTTTTCGAATATTAATATCACAAAATCACTTATTATAATATTTTGGAATTTCTTGTGTAAAAATTAGCAGTACTAAAAAAATTTCACGGTTACGCTCTCACCGTGACTCATAAACTTCTTTTACACGAATAAATCATTAAAATAATAATATTTCTCAAAACTCATTATTTTTCCAAAATTATATTTTCCTCTGCTATTATATTCCAACATTCCCCATAAAACGTTGAATATAACTTTGACAGCTTATTAAATCTTTTATCTCATCAATCGGTTGTGCACTGACCACTGTCAGGCCTCTCAAACAACACTCACAAACAACATTCAACAACATCATCATAATTATATCCCCAGGCAGATCATGCATCATAACAACATAATATACTACTGCAGATAATGAAAAGTAGATCAATCACCGATACACAGATAAACAACATATCTTAAACATCATAAACAATTAATCACAAACCACATATAAATCATATAAGCCACACTAAAAGCAAATAGTTATAGAGAAAATCCCTCAGGTAAGCTCCCTACCTCTTGAAGACTCAAACTAACGTTTTCAAACAACCTCCCAATTTAATCCGATTTCCTCCGTCGGCTTTAGGTCAAACCAACCCGATTGATTCCTTCAAACAAATTGCAACCAAAATAAATCAAATTAAACCATAACATACTTAACTCATGAGGGTTAGGTTTCGGTCAAGGGCTGACTTTTAGGGTTCAAAATCCTTAAAATTGCTAATCATGATTAAGTCATGGATTAATGTTCCTTGATTAACCTAAATCATAGATTAGTGACTAAATAACTAAGTTTAAAACTCAAAACTTCCTAACTCTTTTATACATAGATTCGGCCTACACAAGAACATAGGGTTAGGGTTTTTAGTTTGATAAACCAACTTGGATTTATTAAGCATACATACTAATAGCTTGATTACTAAGATCATTTATGAAAACTTTGAACAAAACTCATCTAGTTCCAAGAACTAGGGTTTCGGCCTTGATGAAATCAATAGGTTAGAGTTTGATTTTTGATCTTCTATATACTTGGATACAAGAACTATCAAGGTATTTGAAGATTGAATCATGAATCAAGACATGAAAATGAAACAAAACCTATGAACACAACTTTGACCTAGATTTGGCCAAGTCCAGAAATTAGGGAAAGAAATTTCTCATGATCTTATTCTTCTAGATGATGAAAATAGAGATGATTATAAGATCATAGCAATTGGTTTCATGTCAAAAGGATTTTTTTAGAATTAGTTATGAATTTTCAAAGTTCTAGATCTTGAAACTTAAAAGTGATAAACAACTATGAAATAAACTTTGAATCAAGAAATTGATTGAAGAACATAGACATGATTAGAGAAGAATAATAGGATTCACCTCTTGGAGATCAAAAACAAGTGAAGATCCAAGAACTTTCTTCACAAACTTGACACTCAAAGACTTAAGAACTTTAGGTTTTTGAACAAAAGGCAATAGAAACTAAGTGAAAGGTGAGTAAGGGTATTTATAGACATGTGGGATGCGCCACTTTTGAGGACCAAGTAGAAAGGAGGTGGCTTTTCAAAGGATTTAAGTGCAAATAACTCACAGGGACCATTTGGCAAAGATTCCATAAGTTTAAGGACTAGTTTGCAAATTGTCAATAGATTGTCATGATGACTTGTTGCCACATTTAATGCAAGCTTATCTTGACCAAAATTGGCTGATTTTTCTTGAAGACTTTTTATAAAAACCTAGAAGGATGGAGAAAACTTGAGAACTTAGTAGAATGTAGTAGAATCTTGGAGAATATGGTGGAATTGTGTGGAAATTTCAAGAATCATCTTGATTCTTCCAAACTAAGGCAGCCCCCACTCCATCTTGGGCCTGCGCATGGGCTTGATAAATTTGGGCTTGAATTCATCTTTGTGGGGCCCACCAAAAAGATTTTAGGCTTATGATGACATAGGAAACTTATATGGCTTCAAATAGGCTTTATGGAACTTAAGTCATGGGTAAGGAATTTGGGCCTCAAAGCCACGGTCCTATATGGATTTGGAACAAGGATTCTAGCCCAATTCACTTGGAAAAACATAGAAACTAACTCAGGGACAAAATGGTAATTAACAGAAAGTTCAGGGACTTAAGCGTAAAATCCATAAATTTTCACTTTAACCCTGAAAAACCTTCTAGACTTAAAAATATGATTCATCCCCATGAGTCATCTCAAAATCCTAAGATAAACTCTCTATCGGCTCTTAGAAACTCCGAAATCCACTCTGTCGTCTACCCGATTACGTATTCCACCCGTAAAACGTAAATTATTTTATTTTTTTTTCCAAAATTTTCAAAACTTCCAGTATCGTAGAAAATGCGATAAAAACATTTTTCATCTCGTTCACGAATTAAAATTAGGTCTTCTGAGCAGTAAACTTTTACTGTCAGGGTAAACGCAGAAAACGACAGACCGGCTTCCGTCTGAATTTTCAACCAAAAACTTCCCCGTAACCTTATGAAAATAAGTATAACAAGGAAATGACCTTGGTTTGTCCAAAATCATTTTCTAAGTCTCGGATAAAAATATATATGTTTATATATTTATTACCGATATTATGAAGCAGCGAAAATCGGGGTGTTACATTGGTTCCAACTTGGAAATTCTTGTTTCTTCGTTATTGTGACCAAGTTGAAGAAGGCCTATGGGTGATAGTAGATGTGTCATTTGATTCCTCAATACACAATGCTACTATGAATGTTTAATTTGATTGATTCGTACAAATTGATTTACAGTAGAGTATATGAATACAAACTAGTGCAATGATCAAGGCTAAACAAGGGGTGATCCTTTTGGTAAATAATAACGAAATTAAATTACACAAACTAGTTCAAGGATCAAGGCTAAACAAGGGGTGATCCTTTTGGCAAATAATAATGAAATTAAATTACACTTAATTGCTATATTTATGGAGAGAATATGTGCAACATAAATAGGAGAGAATCAAGTTGATTGCTTCAGTCAAGGATGACATTTGAACAACATTAAGGAGCATTAAGGAGCATTAATGAGGGATTTATTTCATTGTCTAACAGCTACTCTTCCTTAAACTTGGAGGCTTCCCTCTGGATGCATGATTCAAGAAATGACTAATATGTCCTGCATGGTAAGGGTTAATTATTCTCATATCCCCATCATTTGTAGTATTGTTGATTTTCTTATGCCTTTACTCAATTTAGATGTTTCAACGGTGCTAACTAAAACAAATTTTTGATATTATGCTTTATTTTAATATAGGTTACTTAGGTTGAACATGTGGAAGTTGATGATAAGATCTAAATGCACCAACTTTTGAGAGAACTCATTTGTAACAATAATGCATACAGAGCACAAACATGGGTTTTGACACTTGAAAGAATGTGCCAGAGATTTGCATGGGCCTCGATCGATTATTCATTTTTCAGTGGGCAATACACTTGAAGGAAGGAGAAGTGTGATGCATCTTGCTCATCATTAAGATATTTCTTGGAAATCTAGACATGTCAGAAAACCTAGATCTCACCCACTTAATTAAAATGGATGACAGTGAGATCAAGGTTTCTGTTTGTAAAAGTACAATTATGTCTGGTGTGCCACAAGGCATTGTTGTTAGTGCTGCAACCTCCTTTTGGCCTCCTCTTTCTCCTCACATTTTTTTTACTACCTAAATGGTTACACAATACAACCTTAGGTTCACAAGATAAACGACCTTTAGTTGAGTCTTTTTAATTTGATTAGTAAATTTTTATATTGCATTGTAAACTTAGTAATTATTTCTTTTAATTAAAATTCTTGTAGTGGGTCGATCTGTGCAATGAAAAATCAGTATATGAGATGCAACACTCTCATGTTGATTTCCAATTAGGTTATATCTTAAAAGACAAAAAATGACCACAATAGATCGAGTTTCAACATTATCTTTTCTTTTGCTAAAGATATTACCCTAAATAGGTTTAGTAAAGCTCATTATGGAAATATATCTAAGACTATATTTTAGAGTGAATAGATATCAAGAAATATTGTGATTTAAATAAAATGATATATAATGTTTATTTGAATTGGATTTTACATATTTGATTAACTTCATTTTTTACTATTCTTGCGGTGCAGCCTTTCAAAAGAATTTTGTATAGATCCCACTAGAGCACTGATAGTATATGCTCCCCTAGATGTCACAGCAATCAATGTGGCAATAAGAGGAGAACAGTCTTCAATGTTGCCCATTCTTCCATCTGGTTTTACCATATCTGAAGCAGGGCAGCTCAATTGGTAAAAGTTGTCTCGCATGCTCCCATGGATTGCGGGCTCGAGTCATGTTATAAGCGGAAAGTTGGGAACCACTATTGATCCCCTTTTAAAGAAAAAAAATGGTAGATCAGATATTGGTGTAGGACCCTCCGGTGTCGAGCATGATGAAAAATTAGGAGGTTCATTGGTGACTTTAGCAATTCAAATACTGGCTTGCTCTCCATCCACAATAGGGAAGTTTAATATGGAAACAATAGTTGATGTTAATAAAATGGTAGCCTCAACAGTGGAGAAGATTAGAATTGATTTGGATTGTCCTAACTTAGATTAATCTTTTCTTTCTGTACTCTAATTTAATTGCTTAAGATAGTTAATGATGTTTTTATTGTGTTCAAAGTTATTTGCAATTATTAGAATATTTTTTTTACAATCATGCAGACTCATTTTTGAAGAAAATCATATAACGACATTATACATATAAAATAAGAAACAAGAAATAAGAAATTCCTGGTTGAATCGCTGAAAGTTAAATACATAGACCAACAAATGCTCAAGCATAAAAACATTACACTTATTTTTTGTTTTTATAACAAACTCTAATGCAAATTGAAATCAAGTGAAGAGCATAATACCCTATATTTGGATCTCGATTTCTGTTTGTTTTCATTTATACAATTATGAAATATGTATTTTCTAACATTTGGTTATAAGGTCTAAGTCTTGTAGCAGCACGGGCTTTATAACTAGGAATTAGGAACCTTGTGATATATGTATTGAGGATAATATTGAGTGGAATTTATAACCTTTCTACAAAAACTATGATAACATGTCTCTCACATATTGATCCAATATACATAAAACTAGATCTTTTATTATTATTATTAGTCACAACTATTATTTCTAAAGACAGTGACTAAATATTAATTTGTTTCCAACTGTACGATTTCAATTATACATTTAAGAATAATTTTATGACACCCTTAACCCGAGCATCACACTAATTACTTTGTTTTGTAGAAAATAAAACGTTTAGTAAATTGTAGATTTAATTTTGGAAATACATAATTATTAAAATTAAGTACATCCGTACTGTAACACTCCCCTTGGGCATTACTTCTTTATACGTGCGGAAATAAATAAAATATTAATTTACTGGTTACTTTCGGAAAATGATTTATATAAGTACATAAGCGTCAGAAAACGGGTATTAAATTATTCCTGTGGTTGCCGTAAAACTTAAACCTATTTTAAAATAATAACACCACATTTTCATCTATCATTATATGGGTTCTGGTCACGTATATAAAATTTGTCACAACTCAAAATCTAAGCCGTGACCGACGCACATGCTTACATTTCTAGCTGGGCATGCCTATTTATTTTAGAAATGTACTTGAATAAAAGCTAGATTTTTTTACAAAATTTTCGATTGAGTGTCCTTTGTAATTCTAACATCCCAAACAAAAAACATGATAATATATTTATATTTTCATCCAAAAGAAAAGCTCTCCGAGCCATAAACATTCCATTCAAAATAAAGGCTCTCCGAGCCATACTCATACACACTATCAGAAATCTACAACGTCTCAAAAACCTAAGTTGGTCGTTCTAAAAGTTATTCATGGGAAAAACTCCCACGATTCTCACCATTATAACTGATGTCTGACGTCTGACATCTTCAAGGATTGGAACTAATGTCCCCTTGTGAAGCTGGAATCCTCTTTTCATCATCTGTAGTCACGTACCAAGGTACGACACAAGACCACACAAATATAGTGTAAATGTGAGTTACCAATATATGAGTTTATAATGATAACCACACGCACGACACACCAAATTAGCACATAGACAAATATAGCTATAACAACATAAGATTCACCTAACTAAACAAGTAGTTTATCAATGGGTCTCATACCCGATCATCGTCATTTTAAAACAAATACATGACACTTCAACGTTCAACGTCTAACTTTCTTACCTAATCTCCGGAGATCTCAACACCGTGTAAATGAGCTGATCAAGCTCGAGTGCCAGGTATATTAGGCATAACGTGTTACCATAGGGCACACTGTCCAACACAAGGCACAGTGATCAACGTATATGGGTTTTCATTGTCCATCAGGGCACAAATGAAACGACGTAGCCTGAAATATCTTACCCTTTAAGGCATTCAGACATACAATGTGGGCACGTCTGCCAATGAATGCATATAAAACATTTTGTTCTCGTCATTTTTCTTTGTGTTCATTCTTCTTTTGACTAAGCTCAAGATGGCTTACGACTATTCGTAATTTTCAACGTGTTAGATTTTTCAACGTTAACGTACAAGATACGAAGTCCGAGTGCTCAGTCAGAACACCTTAGACCTTGCAATCAGTCTTAGGTGTGTGATGGTAGAAAACAACATTCAACTTTAACAACGTAACCCACAACATGGATAGACAATGTAGATAGGACACAAAGTCCATAACAACGTAACACGGATCAAAGATCTTCATGCTTATATTAAATAATACTAGTATCGCGACGTCTCTGATACTAGGTTCGCGTCTCAACGTTAACACTGTTTTCATTATGTGAAAAACAAATCCAAAACAAAGTCTCCACAACTTATCCAAGTTATCGAAAATAACACCGTGGAGTAAAACTAGTTTATAGAAAATCCTTTCTGTTTGAAATCCATTTATAAAATGTCAAATCATAGGGAAATCCATTTTCCTCAAATCCGTTTTCTTTAGGAAACTCCTTTTCTGAAATAACACCAAATCCTTGTAAAATCATTTCCACTTACTTAAATATGATGCTTTTCAAAATCTACTTCCACTTACTTAAATCAAATCCCTTAAATTTTTCCCCAAGCTTTTTAAGCTTTTATCTTTAATTTAATTAGGCACTGACCACTGTCAAGCTTCAGTCAATCAATCAACCAAACAGATAATCTCATACAACACAATTACAGCATGCATCACCGTTATAACCAAATAACTCAATGAATCACATCAAATCACATAACCAATTAGAAATAAATAATTGAAAACCATAGAACAACCACGATAGATAATTATACAACAACACTAAAATAGCATATGGCTATCTAGAACTCCTCAGGCTTACTCCCTTTACCTCTTGATGACAAGTGAAAGATCATCTTCTGGATATTCCGATTTTCCTTTGACACCTTGCAACATGCATAGATAACTCTTGTTAGCTCCCAATAACGCAAATCATGCTTCTCCAAGCATGACTATAACAACAACCATCCCAGCGAGGGAATCCAAACAATTTGTAACAACCAGAAAATCAAGGAATCAATTACTCATTATCAAATACACACTCTAAGTTGATCTAAACACTTAATCTCACCAAAAAGAGCCATTTTCAAAGAAAATCATGTTTGGGGCTTAAGGTTCATAATACAAGTTGAGGAAACATTGTGTTGATTAAAGGATCACGAAACTGAACTTATAAATCATCAATTAAGAGTCCTAATTTCATTAATTCATAGTTAATTCACAAAACTGTGTCAACTTCAAAATAAAGTCAGAGTTGGGTTTAGGGCTCCTAAACCTAATTTGGGGAAAACGAGTTTTGCTCATAGAATCATGAAATTAGTTTAGTAAAACATCAATTGATAATCTCAATTTAATAGGTACACATTTAATTCCAAAGTTTAAAACTGAAATCAAAAGGCATAGGGTAAGGGTTCCAAAAATTGGGGGTTTTCAATCTTAAAGAAAGATGAGTAAAATTTCTACTCACCAAACAAAAGAAGAGGTGGTGGTGCTGTGATGTTCTTCGTGGTGGCGGACGGCGGCAGTGCGGTTGTTAGAGGCGGAGGTCATCAAAACTTGATTGGTGGAGATGCAAAATAGGATTTTTTGTTGCAATTTTAGATAAGGAAGGAGATTCGAAAAGGGAGGTCAAGGGAGAAGTTATGGTGGCCAGATATGGAGGTCTCGCGACTGAAATCTGGAATCACGCGGCGGCACTCCATTTTGCAGCGAAGACGCGCTGCGAGCAGGAGGAGATGGTGGCGTGGTTCGTCTTCTCCAGTCCAGCGAAGAGCGGCGTCCGATGGTGGTGTAGGGGCAGTGCCGATCTGAGCAAAGGAGGGAGGGAGATGAAGTTTATGGAAGAAGGAGAAGTGGTTCTGTACTTGTAGAAGAAGGAAGGAAAAGAAAGAAATAGAGAGTGATGGGGGGGGGGGGGTATCGGGCTGATAAGAGAGGGAGGAGAGAGAAATTTCTGATTTTTGTATTAGTGGATAGAAAATGAGTAATAAATATTAACCATAAAAAAATTAGCATGTTTTTAGTTTTTGAATCTAAAAAAATAAAGGGTGACAAATGTATACTTTCAAAATTTGAAATAAAGTAGAGATTGATAGTTAACAATAACATAATATTATTGTTTAGTAAGCGTGCATACACTGAAATAAGACAGTGCTAATGCAACCAATCAAATAATTTTAAAAGAGTAATTAAATTACTCAACTAAACCACATAAACAAAAATAAACATAAACATCCAAATAAAATAATTAATCATATGTGTAAAAACTGGGGTGTTACACGTACTAATTGTAAAACTTTTTCCCTTATGCAACATATAACATAAATAAACGAAACATAAGTAAAGCAAGAGATACAGAATACCTTATATATATTAAACATAAGGCATTCTTGGAGACAGACCACTTGACATAAACTTACATGAGTGAAAATTCGATTTATACAGTGGGCGGGTTATAGGTCAAACATACACTAATAGAGTTAAGCAGGCTTAAAGAGTCCTAGGTCAAAAGAAACTACTGTTTTCATAAAAGAAGAACGACTTCCCAAACATCATCACCTCACAAACAAAAGAAAGTCCTACAGCTGGTCAGACAGACTAATGGAACCCATTAGGGAGACCGTGATGGTCATCCCCACCCTCCAAAGGCATGTCTGGTGAAGACACAACTCCTCCAACTCCCATATCAGAAGAATCATCATCGTCATCACTAAGCGGGTGGTACTGTGAGTCCTCCTCCATAATCTCAACAGGGTCCTCCTCAACCATCTCCTGAGGATCCTTCTCTACAGGTGAAGCTGGTGCTGCATCTGGTTGATGAGCGCCCGGAAGATGATGGAGTACCAAGAGCCCCATATGAAAAACCCATGCAGTCAGATCATGAGCATTATCAAAGATAATGGCTCGTACCCTCAAGTGAGCCAGGGGCATGTTCAGATCCATCTATACTCAAGCAGATATATGTACCGGATAAGGAAAGAAAATGCAACGGTGAGACACCAATATATGGATGGACTATGACAACTACATGCCCGAAAACACAAAAAACAACAAGTACATAAAAACACAATCATATATATACATGTTATGAGATTTCCAAATAAAACACAGTAACATAGAACATGCCATCAATTTTTTAAAAACATATGGCACTTCTATAATTCAACATTTTATTCTAGTCTCCGGAGTTCCCAACTTCGTTTTAAAAAATTAGCTGATCAGGATCGATTTCCAAAAAGGCACAACGTGTTTTTCCATAGCACTGTCCAAAACTCCTGGCACAATAATCAACGTGTGTGGAGGTCCATATCATACTGTCCAACACTAGGCACATCAACTAAGGCATATGGACTTCATTGTCCATCAAGGCACAATGTAACAATGTAGCATGAAATACCTTACACTTCAAGGTATTCATATGAAAACAACATGGGCACGTCTTCCAAATGCATGTGAAAACGTTTTATTTTTGTAGCTTTTCTTTGTATTTCATTATTTCCTTTGTCAATGCTCAAAGCTCATGACCTTCCATAATTTCCAACGTTTTAAAACTTTCACTATCAACACAGGACCTTGAAGTCCGAGTGTCTAATCACAACAGTCCTACACCGATGCACCATTCTTAGACTTTGTGGTCGTAGAAAACAACTTTCACCATGTTTTAACACAACGTGTATAGACACACAGTCCATAACAATGTACTTAGGACACACAGTCCATAACAACGTGACACGGATCATAGACAACGTGTTTTCAAAACACTAGTATCCCGACGTCTCGGTTACTAGGTTCTATTTTCAATGTTCTTTTTCGTTCAGTGAAAACACAAAATACAAAACTAAAACTTCCGTAACTTATCCAAGTTATCAGATATTTTTAATTGAATAAAATCCTTTGAAAAACTACTGTTGAAATCCATTAAAACTCAAGTTATAGAAAATCTTTATCCTTCCTCCAAAATCCATTCTATTTTGGAAAGTCCACCCCCTTTTTTTTATAAAAAAATAAAAAAAAAAACTTTTTGAAGAGAATTTTTCTAAAAGTGTTAAAATTCTTTTGAAGGACTTGAAAATGAACTTACTTTTTTTTGTGGTCTTTTACCATGAATTATTCTCAAAAATTCATATTTTTCTAAAAAAAAGTCTTAAGTTCCCAAAACAATTTCTTTTTATCTTCATAAAAAAAAATTATACTAAAGTTCTTAAATCTTCACCAAATGTTAAAAGAATATTTTTCTTTTGTTTTTATCAAAATGTTGCTTCAAAATTTAAAATCTTTATTTTGTGGCATTCCACATAAGTTTTCTTAAAGCTTTTAACTTACATTAATAATTGAGCTCTAACCAATGATTAGGCTTCTATGCATCAACCAAACAACTAACAATAATTATAACAATGCCAACAAAACACACATATTCATAATTCAATACCAAGCATACAAGCATGTTAATCAATCCAATATATTAACAAGGTCACAAGAATTCAAATATCACACTAAAACAGCCACACACTAGTGCAGAAAAGGGATTCTACATCGGAGTTTACACATCGGTTTATTAGAAACCGATGTGTAAAACGAGGTGGTGGCATTTTTGAAATTAAAACCAAAGTATTACACATCGGTTTAGAGAATAACCGATGTGTAAAAAGTTTTCACATCGGTTATTTCTAACCGATGTTTAAAATTAACATAAAAAAAATTTAAAGTCAGAATTTTTAACATTATACATCGGTTCTTAATTAACCGATGTGTAAAATAGTGATTAACCATATTGGTTTCTAAATAACCGATGTAGAAAATTATAAAGAAAAAAAAATAGAAATTAAAATCTTACTTTTACACATCGGTTTATATTAACCGATGTATAAAATTAAAAAAAAATTCAGAAGATAAAAGTTTAATGTTTACACATCGGTTTTACCATAACCGATGTGTATAACATTGTTAACACATCGGTTTTTCATATAACCGATGTGTAATATTCCCAATTTTTCTCTTTCCCTCCTTCTATTACGCGCCCTACCCATTCTTCAGTTTATGAACCCTAGCTAGAACAGAAAACACTCCCTCCCTCTGCTAACGCGCGTTCATCTCCTCCGTCATCTCCTCCCTTGTCTCCAACCCTACCTCTGCCTCCGCTAACACTCCCATTCTTTCTCTGCTAACGCGCGGCTCACTGTCCCTCCCAGAAAACCCCATTCCTCACCTCCATTGCCCCTCACAGAGAGCTCCTCTTCGCTGCTATCACCTCCCAGAAAACAGGTCACACACACTCACTCGCCCCATTAGCGTGCAAGAGTTCTCTTCTCCTCTTCATCACTCTCACTCTGCCCTAACCCTTTCTCTCTTGAACACCACCGCGCGCGAGCTCCTCTCTCCACCACCATCGCTAGGTATGATCCTCTCCTCTCTCTCTATCAACTTTACTCTCTATGGTTTGAATATTGCCCTAACTCTCTTTGTCCCTCTCATTCTCAGCCACCTCTTCGAACTGCGGCCATTAGTGGAGAGAGCCAACACCGAGCACGCGCACCAGCACTGAGCCACCCTCTTCCTCCTCTCTCCGAACACAGGTAAAGTCTTAACCCATTTTTGTTTCACCAAGACCACCATTTTCGGTAGTTACTATTTTAAGTGTTTGCATATTCATAAGTTTGACTCTAAGATGAGTGTTTTTGAGTTCTGAACTTTGTTTGTGATTGTTTGAGTGCTGAACTGTGTTTCCATTTTTTTGTTGGAAGTATTTATAGTGTTTCCATATTCTTGCTTTATTGAATATATGCAAGTTCCCTAGGAGAAAATTCTGGCATTTGCTTCTATTTTATTTTATTAATCTTGGATGCTATTGAGTGGGTGCATGCAATGTGACTAAAAAACCCATTTCTTCAAATGTATTGTGAGTTTTCTACTTTATCAAGATTTTCCAAATTGCCCAATTTCTTTGTTGAATGGTTAATGGCTATGGGTTGTCTCTCATAGTTTAAGGAGCTATATAAAATTTGAACACCTTCACATGAACACTTTCTTTTGTAACTCGCTAAAGAGGGATAAAAACCTCACTTTTTAGAAGGGAAATGCTGAGCATGTTGGACATCAATGGAATGTGGAATATTGTCACTGGTTTCTTAATGGGTCCATTACCCTGCTTATGTGGTTTATAATGTGTTAAAATAGTAAAGCCTTAGTTTCCCGTTTGAGATGCAATACTAATGAGCGTACGTGTATGTGCTTAATGTACCGCTCATTGTGTTGGATCTTGAATTGTCCAAAGTTGGACAGTTTGGGAAAAAACTTTTTCTTAATTCAGTTAAAATAGTTATTCAATGATTCTAATGTTATATACTTGATGAAAGTTAGGATTGATAAATTTCCTTTCGTTCTCCAGGTGCATACTTTATCGTGG
Source organism: Sophora flavescens (assembly GCA_030762895.1). Taxonomy (NCBI): domain Eukaryota; kingdom Viridiplantae; phylum Streptophyta; class Magnoliopsida; order Fabales; family Fabaceae; genus Sophora; species Sophora flavescens. The sequence continues at coordinate 136,802,641 of CM061063.1, read as the reverse complement.
TGGATGTCATCGCGTTCAAGTAGTGTACGTCGGAGACCGCAGGGAAATGCTGCCGAAATTTTGTCGAGTATGAGCATGAGAGTTAAGGACTAACTGTTAACCGAATGTTGAAAAAGTTTCTTCTCGAATGGGATAGGGCCATACCCTGTCATAAGAAGTGGTTGATGAATATGTTGGACTAAGTACGAAGGTATTGGTTTAGTCATGGATCGCGGTTGGATGAATGCTAGACGGACAAGTGATGAGTATGAGAATGGAGTGGAAGATTTTCTACAATTTGCAAAAACAAATGCTCCTGATAGTGGTAACGGAAGGTTTTATTGTCCTTGTGTTAACTGTTTGAATGAGAGACGACTAGAAGCTGAGGAGATACGTGATCATCTTATTTGTGAGGGGATTTGCAAGAGTTATACAACATGGATATGTCATGGTGAATCGTTAGACAGGCTGAGGGTGTCGGATAGAGAGGAAGTTGATGACGTGGAAATGGACGATGGACTAGAGGACATGATCCGTGATGTTGGGCAAGAGTCTTTTCGGCGCGCACATGTGTATGATACTTTGTGCAGTGATGCGCAAGTGGCTTTGTATCCGGGGTGCACTAATTTCACACGGTTGTCAGCGGTGTTAAGATTGTTCAATGTGAAGGCGAGAAATGGGTGGAGCGATAAAAGCTTTACCGAATTGCTTGAGTTGTTGAAAGAAATGCTTCCAGAAGGCAACACATTGCCATTTCGAAACTATGAGGCGAAGAAGATATTGTGTCCGATGGGTATGGAGTATAAGAAAATACACGTTTTCCCCAATGATTGCATATTGTACAGGAAAGAGTTTGAAGAGATGCACGAGTGCCCCAGGTGTGGGGTATCACGCTACAAAGTGAAGGATGGTGATTCTAGTTGTGATGTGGTCACCAAAGGTCCTCCTGTGAAGGTGTTATGGTATCTTCCCGTGATTCTGCGGTTCAAGCGATTGTTTGCTAATGTAAATGAGGCAAAGAACATTAGATGGCATGCAGATGAGAGGAAGTGTGATGGACAGCTTCGCCATCCGGTCGATTCTTTGCAATGGAAGAGAATTGATAGTTTGTTTCCGGATTTCGGCAATGAGCCCAGAAACCTCAGGCTTGGACTTGCTACCGATGGAATGAATCCATATGGAAACTTAAGTAGTATTCATAGTTCATGGCCTGTCCTCCTTGTAATTTACAACCTGTCTCCTTGGTTGTGCATGAAGCGCAAATACATTATGTTAAGTATGATGATTTCGGGTCCTAAACAGCCAGGAAATGATATTGATGTTTATCTGAGTCCCTTGATTGAAGACTTGAGAATGTTGTGGGATGAAGGCATTGATGTGATTGACGGGTATTGCCATGAGACATTCAGATTGCGTGCCATGTTATTTTGCACCATCAATGACTTTCCAGCATACGGGAACCTGTGTGGGTATAGTGTTAAGGGCCATAAAGCATGTCCAATATGTTAAGAAGGAACATGTTACCATCAACTGCAACATGGAAGGAAGACGGTTTACCTTGGGCATCGGAGATTTCTCCGACGTAATCATCCTTATCGTAGATTGAGAAAAGCTTTCAATGGACTTCCGGAGAATGAAATTGCTCCGGTGGCCTTGACTGGAGAGCAAGTTTATGAAAGGGTGAACAACACTAATGTTATCTATAGGAAGACCCAGAAGAAGGCTACCGAGAAGAAAATATGGAAGAAGAGGTCGGTCTTCTTTGATCTTCCATACTGGTGCAAGCTTGATGTAAGACATTGTATTGATGTGATGCATGTAGAGAAAAATGTGTGTGACAGTTTAATCGGAACGCTTCTCAACATTCAAGGCAAGACAAAGGATGGTGTGAATGCTCGTCTGGATCTAGTTGCGATGGGTATACGAGAGCAGTTAGCTCCACTTAAAGTGGGGGATAAGAAGACTTATTTGCCCCCAAAGCATGTCATACTTTATCAAAAAAGAGAAAAAAAGTTTACGTGAATGTCTACGGGAGTCAAAGTGCCACAGGGTTACTCTTCAAATATCAGAAGACTTGTCTCAATGAAAGATCTCAAATTAGTTGGCTTAAAGTCTCATGATTGTCATGTCTTGATGCAACAACTACTACCGGTGGCCATTCGTGACATATTGCCTAAAAAAGTCAGACATGCCATTACTAGGTTATGCTTATTCTTCAATGCTATATGTAGCAAGGTCATTGACACTAAAAATTTGGATGAGTTGGAAAATGAGGCAGCCATTGTATTGTGCCAATTGGAGATGTATTTTCCACCTTCATTTTTTGACATCATGGTTCATTTGATTGTTCATCTAGTGAGGGAGATTAGATTGCGCGGTCCCGTTTATTTAAGGTGGATGTACCCGGTTGAGCGATACATGAAGATCCTGAAAGGATATATGAAAAATCCACACCGTCCCGAAGCATCTATTGTTGAAAGGTATGTTGCAGAAGGAAGATATGATGGTAAGGGTACACGAGGTATCACTGTTAAGAGCATGGATTGGGAGGAAGTGCTTCAAGCACATTTGTATATATTGAATAACACTGATGAGGTTGAACCATACTTATGTGAGCATAAAAGCATCATCAATGAAACTTACCCTAGAATGAATGAAAAATGGTGTTTGAACAAGCATAACAAGACTTTCTTGAACTGGTTTAAAGAAAAAATTGCAAAGGATGGTACTGCTTCTGATACATTAAAATGGCTAGCACAGGGGCCTAACTTTGATGTCATAAGCTGGAGTGGGTACGATATCAATAAGTTTTCCTTCTATACAAAGTCCCAGGATGACAAAAGTACTATGCAAAACAGTGGGGTTATGGTCGTCGCTGAGTCCATGCATTTCTCTAGTTCGAAAGATAAAAACCCTGTTATGGCATCAGTTTCATACTTTGGAATCATTGAAGAGATATGGAAGGCTGATTACACGAAGTTTAGAGTACCTATTTTTAAATGTCAGTGGGTCGACAGTAACAATGGTGTGCAAACCGATAAGTTAGGATTCAAATTGGTGGACCTTAGTAAGGTAGGTAATAAAGAGGAACCTTTCATCATGGCATCCCAAGCAAAACAAGTGTTTTATATCCGTGATCCTTCTAACAAAAGGTGGTCAGTGGTTCTCCAGGGAAAAAACATGTATAATGGTAGTGAGGGAAATCACGATTCAACTCTTGATATTTCTGATACTCCTTGTTTCTCAACACGAGTGCCTAATTTCAATGAGGAAAATGAAGTGGATGATGTACATGCTACTCGTAATGATCACCAAGAAGGGTTATGGGAGAACTTGACTAATTGACCACAAAGTAAGTTTAGTTTGATATTACCATCAAGTTTGGCATATTATATGTTTACGTTGATATTTATAAGTTATGTTTATGTACGTTGATCGATATTTATAAGTTATGTTTGATATTTATCCTGACATACTAACAAGTTTTTTTGTTTGTTTTGTGTTTAAACAAGTATACATGGCTGATCATGAGGATATCCCTCCTTCATGCAGCGGGTCAGAGACCCCGTCTACCGGTAGAAAGGGTAGACGTGCCACACGGATGAGGAATTTGACTGTCAACCGTGGGTCAAATCAAAGGATAAGAGTAGACTTTGATAATAACCTCAAACCTATTAGGCCAATGGAAGATCAGTTTACCAGTTTTGTGGCGACCCTTGCTAGGAACAGGCCCAGTATACTCATTGATAGGTGGAGAGATGTACCGACGGACGTGAAGGAGCAGATATGGGAGAGTATTCTGGTATCTATACTTCTACATCCTGTGTTTGTCTGTATCTACTTTATTTTTATCTTAATAATATCATACAGTAATTCGTTGATTCTTTTGGTCTTAATGAAGTTGACCTTTGACATACCGGATACATACGCTATGAAGAAGCGTTTGCTAAAGTATGCTGGAGAGCGTTGGAGGGCTTTTAAGGCCGACCTGGGCAGATACTATATATTCAATCCAAAAAGTAAAAAGAACCCACTTGAGGTGTATCCGTTTCTTGACAAGGCGACGTGGGATCGCTTTGTTCAGAGCTGACATGATCCCAGCTTTCAGGTTAACTTATTTGATTTGTCTCTAAATTTATGTAACTGCATTAATTTCATTTACTTATGTAATTTAATTGTCTTTTATTTATAACAGGAGAAGAGGAAAAAGGGGCAGAAAAACCAAAGCAAGAATGTCTACCCCCATGTCATGTCTCGTGGGGGATATAAAAAGCTTGTTCAGAAAATGGTTGAAGAGGAAAAGAAAGCACGTCGGAGAAGCGGCATCTCAAAGGGATCCTAATGCTGAAACTCTTCCAGAGGTTGTTGATCCACCTCCACCCCCACGCCATCGTTCATGGAAGAGGGTCCGACAAAGAAAAACGGGACAATATACATCCGAGGAGGCCCGCCAAGTAGCTGAGAGGATTGTAAGTATAGTTTGTTGTAATTGTCATTTTAAGATTGTTACCGAATTGTAATGTGACCTGATATTTTATGTGATAGGATGCCTTGGATGATCAGCTAACCCAAGGAACCTTTGTTCCTAGAGGACGCAATGATATCTTATCTACTGCTATCGGTAAACCAGACCACCCGGGCCGTGTCATTGGTGTGGGATGGGGAGTCGGCATTTGCCAATACCATGGTTCATCTTCACACCAATGCCACAGGGATGTTGAAGCAGATAGAGCACGACTAAAACAGGAGATTACAGCTGAGCTTCGACAGGAGATGGCCGAGCAGTTTGCCCAGCAGATGGCAATATTGACTTCTATGTCCCAGCAGATGACAGCCGGTTTCCAACCCTCTATCCAACCCTCTGTCCATGTGAGCACTAAGGGCTCATGTGATCCTCCTCATCATCCTGAAAATGACGATGGTGATGATGATGATGATGATGATGATGATGATGACGACGACCCTGATAGGTGTGAGCTGTATGTTGATGATCATCATCATCGCCGCTTAGTGGCATTGGGTAGGGCATATACTAACTTAGGTAATACCATACACCATCGGTTATTACCGGATGATCAGTTGAGGGTGTCTGTTGAGATTATTCGAGATGCTGATGCTCGAGTCCCTGTGCCCACTGAGGAGGTTCAAACAGTGGGCCAGGCCCCCGGTAACTTCATCCTCTGGCCAAGAAGACTGGTCAACTTTCTTGTTGCATCTCAGGTATTCGGTTAGTTGTGTTTTTCTATATTCATAGTTGAAATAATTTATTATTGTTTCAAGATAATGCTTTATTTTTATTCGTTATAGGATGTTAGAAATGATATTGTGCCTAAAAGGTCGGATCTAGGAAGACCAGAGATGTCTGCTCCTGCCAAGGTATTCATTTGACCATTTAGTTAATAACGAATTAAATAACTTAATTATCCGTGATTACTAATATATATCTATGTTGTTTAGGGGATCGACAAAGGGGCACCTGGCCATGGTGATGTTTTTAAAGTTACGGCTATACAAGGTTGTCACCATGGAGAATGACGCAGCCTTGGTAAGGTTGGAACATGATGCCAGCCCTGGTGAACTGTATATACCAAAGAAGGAACTTATGGAGATGGTACTCAATAAAGAAATGGCCAGTTCTGCACACATATCGTTTTGGTGCACGTAAGTACATTTTATTTATAAGTTAAGTATGTAATTAATTTTTAAATACTATGATAATTAACATGTTTTTCCAATATATTAGGTATCTGCATCGTATGTTAGTCGATCAGGGTAACCTCGCCCTTTATGGGTTCATTGACCCCATGTTCATTCAGGGTGATGTTCTCCTAGCATCAGAAGACCCGGTCACTACCATACGTGATATACTTACCCGAGACGATCATCAATTCTATATTGCGCCTTATCTCAATAAGTAAGTACCGGTTATTTAAGTATAACTATATATGACTTAGTCACTAACTGTTCCGCAAATACAGTCGGCATTGGCAACTGTTGCTCTTGTACCCAATACTGAACGTCGTGGTCTTCTTATGCTCATTGGGAAATAAGCCGGCGAATCAATTGAAGACGATCATCGAAACGTCAACATTAAAATACTTATAATCAGTAATGCAGTTGTTTTAATTATCTGAAATCTATTAGATATACTTTAATTAATGTTTTTGGAATGATAGGTCTATTAATGCAACCCACATGTTGCGTGGTGAAAGGCGTACTCGGGCTATCAGATGGATTATTCCCAGCGTAAGATATTTATTAGTTCAAATGCATCAAATGCAGTGGGTACAATAATTGATTTCTATTTTATTTAATTCCTCATATTCTAATTGGGTTTCATTTGTACGTAGTCACGTATACAACGTGGGTCATGGGAATGTGGCTACTATGTGATGCAGTGGATGTTGGAAATTATCTCCTCCGGGATCACTGAAAGATGGCAGGAAGTAAATGTAAATTGACACAATTCGAATTAATAATATAGATTCGTTATATGTTTTATGTTAGTTTATTACTTAAAAGATATAATCTTTTGTCCAATTAAACTTGCAGATATTCAACAATCCAACTCCATTATCTGATTCTGACATCAACAGCATAAAGAGGCGTTGGGCAACTTTCTTTCTTGAAGTGTACCAACCATAGTTTGTATATATGTAGTTAGTTTAAAAACTTATCATGTACTAGCTATAGTGTACCTTTGACTGATGATATGTATTAGTGTTCTGGTCTGGTTCAATTCTTCTTCTCTCGTGTTTTGATGTAGCCTTGATAAAGTGTTGTTTTCATTCATTCGAAATTAATTAGGCCTGATGCCCTCTGTTTTCAGATTCTGTGCTCACTAGTCATTTGATGAAATGTCAGTATTTTTAACCATATGTGTAAGAGCTGATTGTTTGTGCCAAGAAAATTGAATGAAGTATGTTTTGCTTTTGATATGGTTAAAACTTTGTTGCAATTGTGTCAAAACTGGTTTGGTGTTCTGTTGTTGTTTCTTGTTTGATCAGAATCTTCTGGGTTTGTTAGCTTAAACAAGTTCCTAGAACTGATGGTTATGAATTAGTAAGTGCTCTTACTTTACCAATTAGTTTGCCTTGCCCATTTGTTATCTAACTCATGTGATGCCTAAATCACGTGTGGTTAATGCCTTGCTGTTTCTTGTCATCGAATGAACTATAAAAATTTGTGTCTTCCAATTGTATGTGGCTGCTTGTTATCATTTTCTACTAGTTTGGTGCAATAACTACATTATGTTTACCCCAAAATTTACAGTATGTTATTCTGGTATTGATCTGCATTACTGAAACAGGGGAAAGGAATGATTGAAATGTAAATAACAGATTAAAAAAAATGAGATTTTACACATCGGTTCTGCAAAAACCGATGTGTAAATTTCACTTACACATCGGTTTTAATAAAAACCGATGTGTAAATTTCAATTTACACATCGGTTATTTTTAAAACCGATGTGGAAAGTGAAATTTCCACATCGGTTTTTAGGAAAACCGATGTAGAAAGTGTAATTTCCAACTGCTTATCAATTGAAAAATTAATTTTCCACATCGGTTAAAAGAAAACCGCTGTTTAAAATATACTTTACACATCGGTTTTATAACCGATGTGTAAAGTGGCAATAAACCACATCGGTCGTTTCCACATCAGTTTGAAAACCGATGTGGAAAGCCATAAAAAACCGACGTGGAATCCCTTTTCTGCACTAGTGACAACAACAATCAACCTCAACAATCACATAAAGCAAACACATCAAGCACATAGTTATCATAATTTAAATACCCCTCAGGCTTTCTCCCCTTACCTTTGCTTAACTAGTAAAGGTTCGTAGTCTTTTCTCGTTTGTAAGGTAACAAACTTGTTTTTTCCTCACATTTTCAAATCTAAACAAAATAAAACATATAACATATGTTAACATTTTATAAAATCACCTTGTTTTTTGTAACACCCCGACTTTTCGTTGTTTTCTAATATCAGAAATTTATATAAATATGTTTATATATTTATCTGAGACTTAGAAATTTTTTTTAATTAAACCGAAACCATATTTATACTCTACTTTACTGTAGAGAGTTACAATAAAAATTTAGGTTGAAAAGTCAGGTGAAACCCGGTCTGTGAATTTCACTGACAGTATAATTATACTGCTCAGAAAACAATATTTTGACTGGTGAACAAAAAAATTAAGGTTTTTATTTAATTTCATACAATTTTAGTTATTTTGAAATATTTCACTAAAAAGTGAAATATTATATTTTATCCGGGCGTCATATTGAACGGAGTAGAATACGGGATTTCCGGGAGTCACTAACGGATGATATCGGCGACTCACACAAGATAACTCACATGGTGAGTCACAATGTGAACACATTAAGTGCTGCACATGGTCATCATTACAAACTATTAGGAATTTGAAAACTAGTCCCTATACTTTTGGAATTTTGCAAAATGGTCCCTAAGAGTTATTTGCACCTAAGTCCTTGAAGAAGCCACCTCCTTTCCACTTAGTCCTTCAAAATTGGCGCAGCCCACACTCTCTAAAGGCATACTTTCACTTCATTATTTGCCTGTTTCACACTTTACACAAAAACACCCAAAAGTTCTAAGTTCATACCATCATTTTGTGAAGCAAGTCCTTGGATCTTCACTTATTTTCGATCTTTAAGAGGTGAACCCTATTCTCCTTCCCTAATCATGTCTATGTTCTTCAATAAGTTTCATGATTCAAAGTCTATTTCATCTATGTTCATCACTTTTAAGTTTCTAGAGAACTTTGAAAATTCATAACAAATTCTAGAAAAATCTCATGATGTTGAAACCACTTCCTATGTTCTTATAATCATGTATATTGTATATATCTAAGAGCATGTGATGATCAAAAATTTTCTTCCCTTAAAACCCATCATGGCCAAATCCTAGAGGAAAGGATGGATGGAGTTTTTGTTCTTGCTTTTGATGTATGATAATGTCTTTCATCATACATACTTGTATACTTGTTGAATCCTAGTTGGTTCATTAAAATAAAATCCCTAGCCTCATGGATATGTCTTGGCCGAATCTACCATTTAGAGGGTTAGGATGGTTTTGATTCTTAACTTTGTTGTTTATCCTTAATCCATTTCCTTAAGTATATTAGGATCATTAATCCACGACTTAAGCAAGTTTGGAGATTTTGAGCCACAAAACCATAAGGAGTCCGTGACCTAACTTAGAGGATTAGGTTATTCATTTACTTGTTTTTGATTGGTGGATTTGTGGTTGTTGAAGGTTGGTATTTTCTGACGCGTACGTGTGTCGCCGATTTCCTGAAACTGTGTCAAGACTGAAAATCGGAGCTTTCATTCTACAAGAGGTAAGGGGAGCTTACCTAAGGGATTTTTCTCAATAACCATTTGCTTTTAGTGTAGTCTGTATAATTTATATGTGGTTGTGGTTATTTGTTTATGTTGTTTATGTTGTGTTGTTTATCCGTGTATCGGTGATTGATCTGCTTTTAATTTATTTAATTATCTGCAGTTGTATATTATATTGCTATGATGCATGATCTGCCTGGTGATATATTTCTGATGATGATGTTGAATGTTGTTTGAGAAGCCTGACAGTGGTCAGTGCACAACCGATTAATCAGATAAAAGCTTTAATAACCTGTGTAAATTATATTCAATGTTTTATGGGAAACGTTGGAATATAATAGTGGTGGAAAATATTGTTTTGGAAAAAAATGAGTTTTGAGAAATATTATTATTTTAATGATTTATTAATGTAAAAGTGAACTGTGGGTCACAGAATGCGCAACCGTGAAAACATTTTACTACTGCTAATTTTTACATAAGATATTCTGTAATATTACAAAAAGTTATTTTATGAAATTAATCTTCGAAAATAACTTAACTGTGATTTTATAAAATGATTTAAGTGGAAAGAGCTAAGTTTTGGCTTAATTGGTTTTAAAAAGGCTTAACGTCGGCAATTTGGAAAATTAACAACGGCAAGTGTTTTAGAAGCGACAGTACGTATTTTAAATAAACTTAAACCTCTTATGACCATCTTTTTCATAAATCATATTTTCAGTATCCTGTATTTTTATGAAAGGATCTTCCTATTTAAAAGATTTTCCGAAATCAAGTTTTTCTTGATGTCGGGGTATTAAGGTTCGTTATGTTGTGAACTTGGTGTCCTCTGGACTTTGAGGTCCTGTAGACGTGGTGTCTACTTCACGACATAATAAACGACGGTAAAAGATTAATGATGTTTTTCTTACCACGAACCTAAGACTGATTGCAAGGTCTAGGGGCTTCGCGATTGAGCACTCGAACTTTGAGGTCCTGTGTTATTCATGAAAGTTTTAAAGATGTTTAAAACTATGATGGGTCGTAAGCTTTTGAGCTTTGGCAAGGAAAGATTGAACACAAAAATGTCGAGAATAAAATGTTTTGCATGCATTTTGGCAGGCATGCCTATGAGGTTAACCATAATATCTTGATGATATTCATGTCTCGACGTATTTGTTAATCATGGTATCTTTATGATATTCATGTAATCGACGTATTCAATGTGCCTTTAGGCAATCAACGTACAATGAAAAACCATAAATCGACGTTCTCACTGTGCCGGACAGTGGCCTATGGTAAAAACAACATGCCTCTTTTGGCAATCAAGCTTGATCAGCTCATTTTAAATGACATTCGGGATCTTCGGAGATAAAGTATGAATGTTTAGATGATGTATTGAAGTGTTCATGCATAGTTTTCCAACGTTGACGTTTGGGGTGTGGAACCCATTGATAAACTATATGCTATAATATGAATGCTTATGTTGTTATAAACATATATATGTGTATGCGCCTTCTTTTGTCTCGCGCATTTAGTTATTGTGTTAAATCCATATATTGGCGTCTCACCCTTACAAACATATCAGAGCCGCACAAGGGGTATGATCTCTACAAAAAGAAGAAGGCTGTCTAGTTCGAGGCATGCTGTTGTTGCTTCTATCGGTTGTAGCGTCTGTTAGTTACGACCAGCTTAGGTCCTATTGTGTTATATTATGTTTTGAGAATAAACTAAACTGATAATGATCTAGGTGTGAAAACATATGAGGCAGTATAGTTGCATGACTTATATACATTATGTATTTAAGTGTGATTTGATTACGTTGTTGTTGTTATGAGGTTAAAAATAAGAAAAAAATTTATCACCATATTTTGAAAAGATAAATGTTGAGAAAACATTATTTTCCGAAAGCAACCAACAAATTAAGTTTTATTTCCGCAAACGGGTAACCATGTGATGACCTGAGTTAGGGTGTCATTTTTCTTGTGCATGTTTCGGCCTATTTTTAAAAAACTAAGGTTAAAGATTTTAAATTTCCACAAGCTTTTGGATCAATGATCCTTAAGACTTATAGAAACAAAATCAAGGTTTAATACTTAAAGATAAATTTTTAATCTCTCTATTCCATGCAAAATTGGTTTCGGCCTCCTTAAAAAAATAGGTTAGAAATTTATTTTTCAATTTTTCATTTGCATGCATGTACTCAAAATGATGATTAAAACATGCAACTTTCTAAAAATTTGAAGCTAAGTTTTCTTTTTCGGCCTACATAAAAAATATTGGTTAGAAAAGAAATTTTCAACTCAATAAATACATTGTTGCAACTAAAATATAGATTAAAGTAAGTATTCTTCTTATATATATATATATATATATATATATATATATATATATATATATATATATATATATATATATATATAAACAAAATCTCTTCAACTTTTTATCAAAATGCATGAAATCAAAATGATGTTTAAATTACTTTTCCCTAAAAAAAAATTAAAATAGAGTCATTCTCAACTTGTGAACCACATGCATGTTTAAGAGGAAATAGTTAAAACAATGTATTTTCTTTAAAAATTAAAATAAAGCCTCCTTAACCCAAAATTTAGGGTTTTGGCCCTATCAAGTAAAATGAGAAGAAAAACTCATTTGTTTGATGTAGTTTGAGAACTTAGAAATCACATGCATTAGGGTTCCTAAGAATGCATGTTGAAAATGCAACAAAAACTCCAATTTCTCCTTTTATTGGGTTTCGGTCACACCCTAGATTTTTTCTTTGGAGAACATTTTTGTTACATGCAATCATATTAGTTTATAGTAGTGATAAGCATAAGCTTATAAAAATTGGTTTCATGTTTAAATAAAAATTTCTAAATGTTTTTCTTAATCATTTTAACTAAAACTACAACATGCAACAAGATTTAAATGACATGCTTGCAAACAAAACTAGATTTTTGTTGATAAATGAAGAGTGCAGTAGGGAAAAGAAATTATACCCTTGTTGATGATGAGAAGTTGAAGATGAAGAGAACTTGTAACGCCCGGGTGTCGACGAGGGCAGAGAGTGGTCGCCGGTGCAAGAAGGCATGGACAAGAAGCGGCTCCTGGTAGGCTTCTAGGCGGAGAGACACATGAATGAACCGATTACACACCCGAATGAGAGGGATCCTGAGACTGTGTAGGTATGGGACTATACAGTTGATGAAGGCTTATATGAATTGATTGGTACTGCCTATACTAACAAGATGCATCTTCTTTTCGGGAGGAGCCCATCACTTAAGAACTCCACAGTTAAGCGTGCTTAACTTGGAGCAATTATGGGATGGGTGACCTCCTGGGAAGTTTTCCCAGGAAGCGTGTGAGTGAGGACAAAGCACGCTGAAAAGACTCGTGTTGGACTGTGGGGTCAGTCGTCAATCCATAGAGCAGTCAGAGATGTTACAGAACTTTGAAAGCTTCTAAGTGTGATAATGGAGTAAATGTGAAGTGAACGAGGGAGTAGGTTTTTGAGAGAGAAAGCAAAATGAAGCAAGGCATGAGAAGTGAGTATTTATAGAGAATTGGGGGAGGGGGTGCTGCTGCCCTAGCAGATGGAGAAAGTGGAATTTTATTTTTTTTTGTTAAAATAGAAATTGATTTTTAAATAAATTAATACTTACTTGCAATAATAAAAGAAATAGTTAAATGTAAGACGTAACACCCTGTTTGTCGTTAAGTGATTTTATACATGCTTGTTTGATTGTTTAAGTCGTTGGTTTAAGTTAGAATTATTGGTTAAGGGCTTAGTGGGATTTTTGGCTTAAAAGTCCCTTTCTGGTACATGAGCACGCCCGTGATCATTAGCTAGCATGCCCGTACTTAAAGTCAGAAGTGTGTTTCTGATTTTAAGTTGAGCACGCCCATGCTGAATGTGCGGACCGCGTCTCGCTGACACTAAGTCCAGCACGACCGTGCTTAGTGGGGAGCACGCCCGTGCTCAGTGGTGGCAGCCTATAAATAGTCACTGTAACCGAGGGTTTTTGTTTGAACCCTTATCTTAAACCCTAGCAGCCACCCTACACAAATTTCTTCCTTTTTCTCTCTAAAACCATTGCTTGCTGGTGTTTGGAGGTTCTTTGGGAAAGCTTGGTTAATGTTGGTTCATCTTAGTGAGGTAAGTGTTATCCCTTTGTAAGTTTCTTCTTCTTAGTTTGAATTGGAAACTAATCGTTGTGTGTTCTGTTAATCCAAGGCTCGTCACCGGAGCGAGTCGCTTGAGGTTTCGGGACCAGTTTGTTGTTGGCTTTACGGTTGGGGCTACCTTCAATCCAGGTATGGGGAGAAGGATAGTATAATCTCTAGGCAAGGGGGTAGAGTGAGATGTGGGGTTCCCATGACCCCTTTATGTTGTTATATGACAAATGCCATGTCTTGAGTATGTTGCTTACTATCATTGATGCTATGATGAACTATTTATATGTGTTATTGGTTATATTGTTATGTTGAATAGGTCCATGTTGAGATTGACTATATCTATTTCGTTATTATAATGTTGTAATGTTATATTGTGGTTATGTTGGCTGAGTTGGTTGATATTATACCATGAATATGTTGGTTGATAATATGGATATCATGACTGTTTGACTGATTTATGTTGATTAAGGTAACACGTTGATCGGGCATTAATTAGTTAATTTAGGACCCCTAATTGATATTGTAATTAAGGATTAATTACTTAAGGTTGTTAACTAATTACGAATTGTTAGTGGAAGGTGAGTTTTGATGCCAATGGATTAGTCCAAGGACCCTAGGTTCTGATTTGAGAGTGTTTAGAGAGCTTTTGCCCAAGAACTAGGATCTGTTTCCTGCCCAGAACAGTACTGTCGTGCATTGAGCACGACCGTGCTGAACAGGGAGCACGCCCGTGCTCCCAGTTTGAATTCTGGAAAATGGTCCCACAGTTAGCACGGTTGTGCAACAGAGGAGCACGACCATGCTGCATGAGCACGACCGTGCCTAATAGAGAGCCCACTCATGCTCCACTTAAGTGGAAGCACGACCGTGCTGGGGACAAGCACGCATGTGCTTCCCCTCTTGATCAGAAATCGAATTAGAGGAGATTAAGGGGTTTTAACCCCAATTATCCCCAGTAGTGATGTGACAATGTAATAACCGAATAACGGAACTTAGATTACTTGGTTAATGATTAACTAAGAGGATTATAAAGATGATTTGGTTAAGTCGGTGCCTAACAGGTTACCGCATGTTGTTGGGCTTTGGTGCTTTTTGACCAAAGTGGTCTCGATGCTTTATGGTCGAGGTGTTGTTAAGTTGGACCTTTGTTCTTTTTGGCCAAAGGGGACCTTGACCCCATGGTTTGGGTCTAAGGTGTTGATGATTGATGTTGGTGATAAGTCTTGGGTGCTTTTAGGCCCGAGCAAAGGAGATGGTTGCCTTGTTTGTTATTGTGCAATTTGCATAGAGCATTGGAGTGGATGTTGAGGGGGATGTTTAATATAGGGGAGGTCGTCCTGTTATGATAATCTGGCCAAAGTCTCGGGTGGTTTACCCATGGTTTGGTGAACCGTGCGCCCCCGAGGTGCATATCCAGTTATGATACGCAGCTATCCACGGGGTTCACTGGTTGGTGAACGGCCAGTGTCGGTGCTGATATGGCCAATACGGATATGTAACTCTGAAGTTGACATCCTGAGTTAGTTGGATCCACATGCATTGATGGAGTAGCGGAGCAGTGTTGCATTGCACCGCATAGCATATGTTGGTTGATGAATATGTTGATATAATTATATGATGATGATGATATGTATCTTGTATGTTGTTATAATGCTATGCCATGATGTATGACCATCTTGCTTCCTATTCCCATGTCGTTGTGATTATATGTTTTCTTACTCCCCTCTTTCTGTTGTTTGTTTGGCCTGATTGGCATTTTGAAGAGGATGGTGAGCAACTTGTTGAAGAGTGACTCCGAGGAGCCACGACTTAGTGGGATGTTTAGATTTATCAGTTTTAGTTTTTTAGTTTAGTCGTTTGTATTCCGATGATTTATTCCGGAACCTTTTTATACCAGCTCTGAATGTGACATCGGGTTTGGGTGATATGTTATTGCTTTACGTCTTTATGTTTTTATTTTACCCAAAACTCTATGTTTTATTTCCGCGTTGTTGTTGATGTTCATGTGGGACCTTTCTACCCATCGACCTTTCCTTTTCAATTAAATGATGATGCATGATATAATATCATTATCCTGTTATATTTAAAGCTTTATAATACATGTGGGGTAGAGGGTGTCACATAAGACCATGATGGTGTGCATTGACTGAAATCACTATTCAAATTCACATCAAGTCTCTTCATTTGAATCAAATCTGATTTACTTAAATTTTGCTCGTTCCGATTCCATTTGTTTCCCGTCGGTAAAAACCGATCGTGTTTTCTTTCGTTAATTTTCCATCTGAAAATTTTTATATTGAAAGAAAATTTATAAAATTATAGAAATGGTCATAATTGAATTAGGAAAATAAAATTTAATTTTTATTAATTGAAATCCATTTTTCGGGTCAGTACAACTTTAATGACAGTTAAAACTTAGATCGGGATCGTCTGAAATTTTCTACCGATAATTCAACTATAGTTTCATAAAAAAGAAAATAGATTATGAGAATAAAATTTTGGTTTATTAAAGTAATTCTTTATAATTTAAAATAACAAACACTCAATTACACACATAAGCACATATTATAGACTAATAGAAAAATCGGGATGTTACATTGCTACCGCAATAAATAAAAAAATTTCGTCCTCGAAATTACGTACCTAAAATAAATTAGGATACTGTAATCTCATTTTATCTTCTACTTCCCAGGTCGCTTCCCCAGTTGTCTCGACCCAAATAACCTTAACTTAAGGAATATGTTTTCCCCTGAGTTTTTTAATTCTCCTATCCTCGATCCGTACAGGTGAGGTCTCATAAGATAGGTTTTCTTTTAACTGTACTATATCTGGCTCGATTACATGCGAAGGGTCAGGGACGTACTTTCTCAGTTGTGAGACATGAAAGACGTCATGGATATTTGAAAGAAAAGGTGGCAGATAAATTTGATAGGCTACAGGACCGATGCGGTGAAGGATCTGGTAAGGTCCAATAAATTTTGGTGTGAGTTTTCGGGATTTTATAACCCTACCTACCCCAGTAGTGGGAGTTACTCTCAGAAACACATGTTCGTCTCCTCTTCATGGTTTCTTTCTAAAATATTTTAAAATTTGATTATTCTTAGTGTAAAATCATTTAAATTTTTCAAATAAATTTCCTTCATAAAATTCTTTTATTTTGATTCTAATACTCTCATAAGTTTGAAAAGATAAATTATTTTTCCCTTTTTCCAAAACATTTCTTCAAATGAATATTTATGTTCATTACTCATCATATGGTTTTATTAAGACTTTTATCTTGAGAATTTAATTGAGCTCTAACAATAGTTAGGCTTTCCATGCATACATCAATTAATTTAAAATCTATCAACTACAAGCACATATTCATGAATAAATCACCCAATCATATATATATATATATATATATATATATATATATATATATATATATATATATATATATATATATATATATTCAAACAATCAACCAATCAATAGATCAAATTCAGTTAAACATTAAACAATCATCACATCAAAATTCTAACAAACACATTAAAACACACAACTACACATTGTTATCATAAAGAATTATCCCTCAGACTGTCTCCCCTTACCTTCGCTTGATGAATAAAAAGGCCATAGTTTTTCCATGTTTTAAAGGAACGAACTTTGTTTTCTTGTCACGTTTGCGAATATAAACAAAACCAAGTACTTATAGTAAGTTAAAAGCTTATAAAACACCCTATTTCTGTCATGCATGTTTCGACCCTACCAAGAAAATGATGATAAAAATTTCAAATTTTTACAAGCTTTTGGATCAATAATCCTTAAGAACTTTAGAGGCAAAAAATGAAGGCTTAAAACTGAAAATAAATTTTAATCCCTCCACTCAAAGGAAGTGTAGGTTTCAGCCTACACATACAATAGGCTAAAAATTTCATTTTTCAACTTTATATCTCCATGCATGTAATTAAAATAATAATCTAAGTAAACAACTTTCTTAAAAAATTGGAACAAGACTTCCTCAACTCCCAACTAGAGTTTCGGTCATGACAAGTAAAATAGGAGAGAAAACTTATTTTATTGATTGAGCTTATGAACTTAAAATGCATGCATCAATTCATTCAAAATCATGCATGTGAAAATTGATCAAAACACCAACTTTGTCCTACCTAGGGTTTTTGGCCATGTAACACCCCCCTTGGGCATTACTTTGTAAACACGTGCGGAAATAAATTTAAAAGGGAATTTCGCTGGTTGCTTTCGGAAATTAATTTATATAAATATATAAGCACCAGAAAACAGGTATAAAGATTGTTAAATGCGGTTACGGTAAAATTTAAACCTGTTTTGAAATTGTAACGTCACATTTTCACCTATCATGGTACAAATTCTGGTCATATATAGACCATTTGTTATACGACCCAAAACCTAAGCCGTGACCGGCGCACAAACTTACAAACCTAGCCTGGCAAGCCTATTTATTTTCAAAATGTACTTAAATAAAAAAAGGCTTGAATATTTTTACAAAAATTTTTACAGAGTCTTCTCTATACTTTTAACATCCCAAAATAAAAACACCTGTTGAAATATTTCTATTTTCATCCCAGAATTCCAGTCATACAAAGAAACATAAAGACGGTATTTTTCTGAAAATATTTACATAAACAAATACCTGACCAAAATGAAAGATTTTAATTTTTCATCCAAAAGAAGGGCTCTCCGAGCCATTTACATTCCATCCAAAAATAAAGGCTCTACGAGCCATAAACATACATACTAACATTAATCAACATTGTCTCAAAACTTAAGCTGGTCGTTCTAAACGATATTCATGGGTAAGACCCCTATGGTTCTCACCATTATACCTGACATTATACATCTTCCAGGATTGGGACTAATATCCTCGAGCAAAACTGGAAACCTCTTATGCATCTTCTGTATGCATATACCAAGATACAATAGCAAAACTAGAAAAACAGATACATGCAAGGGTGAGATACCAATATATGGATTTAAACACGATAACCACAAGCACGACTCTTAATTACCATTTAACATGAATATTCAAATATAAACAATATATTTATCAAAGGGTTTCATACCCGACAGTCGTACCCGTTTTAAAAACCATGACACTTCAATATTCCACAACTAACTTTGAGACCTAATCTCCGGAGCTCCAACCAACAAATAAATGAGCTGATCAGGCTCTAATTGCCAATTAAGGCAGAATCAATGCCCGATATGGCAAAGTTCTATTGACCATTCCACAGTCCAACTCAAGGCAAAGTGGTGACTACATATAGCACATGGTCTACTTGGTCGTATATCCATCAAGGCACAGTGACGCAAACTGCATGAATACTTGCCATCAAGCATTCAAGTCCTATGCAAAGGCACGTCTGTCCTGTAATGTATGTAAAATGCTTTGTTCTCGTTGTTTTCTTTGTCATCAATCTTTAGGTGTTAGAGCTAAAAGTCTCACGACTAAGTCACCAATTTAAACTTTCAAGTTTAATACCTCATCCCAAAATAACTGACTCCAAGTCAAAAGGTGTGCAAATCACGAAATCCAGACCGATGCACCAGTCTTGGATGCGTAGATTTTAGTGCACAAAACCAAATATACGGTTTATAGGACATTGTAGTCCATAATTTCCTCTTCGGACCCCAGGCCCATATCTCAGAACTCTAGACCCGAAATCTCGGTTGCTAGGTTCGTTTAAACCATTTTCGTTCTATGAAAAACAAAACAAAATCAAAGTTTCCTCAACCTATCCAAGTTGATGGAAATAACTCGATGTTTACCGAAAATCCTTTTACGTTGGAAATTCGATTTGTAAAATTAAAAATTCCTTAAAATTTATTTTTGTTCAAAAATCAATAATTTGAACTGTAAAACCTTATTTGAGACAAATTCTCAATAATACCCTCTTTAAAAACACTTTGGTAAATATTGACGGAATTGTCCGTCGTTTGCTGTTTCAAGACGTATTTAGGTAAAAATAGGACTCTTTGTCGTAAATTAATTTTTCCAACACTGTTAAAATATCCTTGACACTTACATTTCTTAGAATAACTTTTCGTCTTATTTTTGAATTTGTTTGGAAAAGACAACGTAACTGAAATATTTTCAAGATATCGTCCTCACTATTTACTCATAATTCACTCTTTACTCATAATTCGCTCTTTTCTCCAAAACATCATCAAATATAAATAATTTCAATATTTTTCTTCCATAAATCAAATCCTTTGAATTCCTCCTCAAGATTTTTCAACGCTTTTATCTTTAATTTAATTGAGCACTGACCAATGTCAGGCTTCTCAGTCAATCAACCAACCAACAGATAATCCATACATAGCTGATATCCATACATCACAGTGTAATCCTGCTTTCACATTAAATATTAAAAACCACATAATAGTCATATAACAACTTAATTTGACACCACACATCACAACAGATAAACTCAAATATGACACAAATAGCATGCAGTTACCGAAAATCCCTCAGGCAGTCTCCCCTTACCTTTGAAAATGAGAATAAGATCACTCATTCCGGGTTCCTCTAACACTTTGCAACGCCTATAAACAACTTCAAGATATATCCAAAAATCTATTCACTACTCCTCCAACCATGACAGCCACATCCACATAGATGGAAATTGGCCATAACATAGCCAATAGTAGGTACAACCAAAAATCAGAAACTTATCATCACAAAACATAAGTTTGTACAACTTAAATAATTAATTCAACTAAGGAAACGATATTGGTTTTTCACTTAAAACCCGATTGAGGTTTTAGAGTTCACTAAAAATTTGGGAAAAACCAATTTTGATCTATCAATATGAAATTAGGCTAGGGAATCATAATTAACAACTTTAATTACATTAAAACATAATCAAAATTGAGAAATCAACATAATTTGACTAATGTTTCAAATTGGGAAATTTGGGGTTTTAGTGAGATTGGGGAAAAATCAATTTAGTCCAAGAACAATGAAATTGACTTAGAGAATCACTAATTCACAGTCCCAATAGCATAAAATTAGGTTCAATTTCAGAATTCAAAATAGAAATCAAAGAACTAAGGTTAGGGTTTGTAAACTGATTTGGGGATTTACAAAATAGAAGAGATTAGGGGTAAAACACTTACCCTTGGTGAAGAAGAGAGAACATGATGGTTGGATGGCCAACCGGCACGGCGGCTGACGGCCCAGACACGGCGGCAAAGACAGGGATGCATTTTCTGGAACATTCAAGAACAAAGGGATAAGTTTTTAGAAAGAAAGGAAGAAGGTTTAGCAACCCAGCACTACAACAGATTAGACTTTAGATAGCGTTTCCGTATGCCTTTTAATAGCGTTTGTAACCGCTATCTATTCTACCGCTATTAAAACTCGTTAGCAAAGCATTTAGGAACTGCTATTAATAGGTGACTTTAGATAGCGTTTGTACACGGAAACGCTATCTAAAGTCAGACTTTAGATAGCGTTTCCTTATACAAACGCTATCTAAAGTCAGACTTTAGATAGCGTTTCCTTATACAAACGCTATCTAAAGTCTGACTTTAGATAGCGTTTGTACAAGGAAACGCTATCTAAAGCCCCTTTTTTTTTTTAATTTTATTTCTTAACTTTTACATCCATTATTCCTGCATATTTACACAAAAAAACCACAATTGTTGCAGTCAACACAATTGTTCAAAATGTGTTCAAAATATAATTGTTAAATTCAGCACTGCATGTGTTTGTGCAAAGAAACCAAGAAACTATACAATCAAAGTGCAACACTCTATACAGCAACTATATATATATATAACCAGATATAAGTACACCACTCTGTTTCTAAAGTATTCAAATTCACACGAGTAAGACAAAATCAAAGTGCAGCAACTATACCAGATCTCAATCCTTAAGAAACCAAAATCGAAAAACCAACATACATCTACAATTAATCTACATTTACAAACTTCTCTTTTGTTTTTCATGAGACCAAGACAACACCAAAGTAATGTGTCGAAATGTGATCCAAAGACTCTGTAGCATACATACTGCATTTCCACCACAAAGACTAACTTTGTTACATTGGGATACAGCAGACTAATTAGGTAAATACTACTCGTAGCAAGAAACAGAATTCAAATCAAGCATTAACAAAGTGTAACAAAAATAATAAGTTTGAACTTATTTTCTCCTAGCAATGCACATCAACTCGAAGGCATGTACCAAGGAAAAACAAATACATAGATAGTTTGGGGTTGATAAATATAAAGCATTATTCACATACCAATGAGTATTGCCGCAACTATCGTGATCAATTTGACATAATCAAACGAACTTTTCAACAATATAGCGACACCACTCTTCCTTGACTTCGATAGTTGAGCGAGTGGAGTATGTGGAGCATTTGAAGTCGTGGAAGTATTTGCGACATAAAAATTAAATAAATTAAGTTACAATTGCTAAAACATTTGAACAAATCACAGATTAAAAGCTAAGTAAACAACATACCGCCATTGGTATTTTAACTTGGTTCTGCAAGATAGTCTCCTTCATGAAACGCATGACATAGTACCCACAATCAGATCTTGTTGGGTTGTCTTGGGCACTATAAAAAATAAAATAGTAAATCAATATAGTTTTTTTTATCTAATTGCGCATTAAGTTTTTGCAAATATACCGTATATCGAATCCATTTAATGTTGGTTGCCTTTAAACGCGGCACCTTAGCTCCGATATTTGCGCGATAAACTTGCAAACCACTAATCACAAAATCAAACAGACTTCATTAAGAAACATATTTTCAATCATCACAAACACACGCATGCTCACGTATCGAACGTAATCATAGAAAATCAGAAATATAAAAACATGCTTACGTATCGAACGCATTCTTTAATTCCAGGCGATCCCTAGGATCAACATACAAGGGATCCAGATAGTAAATAATCTCTTCAACAATATTTATCGCGCACAACACCCAATGATTCCTACAAAAATGTTGAGATAACAAATCCTAAGCACCTCAACTTTTATGTAATTCATTATTGTGAATTAAGTCCTATAGGATAAGCGACTCACCCAACATTGCATGGCGCTAAAAACAAGGGCTGATATTCTCTTTCTTTAGTTGCAAACCGGTCAGCTAGATACGTTGTCCTGTGAATCCCTCCCGAAGTAGCCGTATGTATTTGTTTGGTGTGGGGACAAGAACAGAAACCTCCTCGTTATTTCCTTTGGAAGCAACAATTCTTCATACAAATACCTTCAATTAAAATATAAAAATGGATTACACCAATGACATACATCAATATTTAAATGGAAAGACTAAAAAAATATTGTACACTTTAAACCTGATTTATTACCCGATATATGCGGAAATAACGGAGGCAGATACCCATTCATGATTTACAACTTCTCCGATATTTTCAGTATTGAGCATCTCAATGAAATGGTTGCCAAAAATATTTTGTTCCATCTCTACGTACAATTGGTCAGCATTTTTCATATTCTTTCGTTCATGTATTTTAAGGAAATTCAAATATTCCGGAGAAGTTGTAGTTGAACCAGCTGTAGGTGGGTTGGCCTCGAGTTGCCTCCTTTATTTTCTGGGGTTGTAATTGACTCCTTTGTATATCCGGACACTCTCTGCCCTTGCCTTTAGCTTTTGCGGGTGCCTGGAAATTTTGCATTTCAATATGCCGCTTAGTGATCAACTAATGTAATCCATATATGCCGTATATGAAAAGGTGGAAAAATGCAATTACATACCATATTAATTACAACCACGAGATCAATTGGCCATGCCACATAAGTACCTATTGCATCTCCTACCGCCATCACATCTGCATCAACGATAGGTACCGGCAATGGCGCATCCCCCTCGGTTGCAACATCAACTCCAACTTTCACATGGTTAAGGGGCACTCGGTCCGAAGTGCAGCGTGTAACACCCGACTCATTGTATACTTTACCCATAGCAACCATACGATAGTTTGGGGTCGATAAATATAGTCGACATGAGTTGACGCCCTAATCCAATGATAGATTAATAAGTCGTGAATTAAGGCATCCAATTGAATGTATTTAATCTGCGAATGCAATACTAGTAAAAAAAAAAGGCATGCATTACCTCCGGAAGCCTCTTGTGCGATGGTAGAGTGCAACTATCTTTGACGCTTGCTTGGGCTGTGAAATTAGCCTGCCTCTCCACATCATCCTTTTGTTTCAGCTTTTCTTCCAAAATGTACAATCTATCAGAGAGTTGAGACACCAATGTCTCCCACTTTTTCGTTTCCGAGTTATTTCTTGCACGACCTTCGGGTGGGAAGTAATCTTTTTGTGAGACGCCGAAACCCACACCCCTAACACGCCTGTGGTTCTCTCGGCACACCTATGGCTTTGGCAAGAATATCCTGCGACCAAAGTCTTCTATCTCTCCCTCTACCGCAGATCGTGATGATTCCTCCCGACACATAGTTATTGGTGAAATGCAAATGTTAAAATTATTATATATTATCATATGAAAATAACAATTGATAATGTAATCGTTAGTCTACTAACACATTTATTCCACACGGTCTGCGTATTTTTGTTGTCAATTACACCAGCCTTGTTCTCGCGGGCTTTCCTCCAC
This sequence comes from Sophora flavescens, assembly GCA_030762895.1. Taxonomy (NCBI): domain Eukaryota; kingdom Viridiplantae; phylum Streptophyta; class Magnoliopsida; order Fabales; family Fabaceae; genus Sophora; species Sophora flavescens. The sequence goes on along the minus strand of CM061063.1, from coordinate 136,778,523 downwards.
ACACTAGGGCGTTTAATTTTCTTAACTTCTGCCCCGCCTCCTCCCGTATCCGTATATTGAGATAATATAAATTAACCAAACAGTTTAAAAGTCATATTTACCACAAATGCAGTTAAATATATATATATATATATATATATATATATATATATAGATACCTATTCATCTCATAAATTATCCTCATGTCACCCCTTACGTGATGCTTTGTAAGGGCAAGCAGGATCTAACGCCCTGTTGCGATTTTCATTGCTTAATTTCTATTCAGACACATATAAGTAATATTAATACATGGTTAATGTCATATGTACGTATTGCTATAAAATTATAAGGACTAACGTGATATTAAACATACCAGGAATTGAGCATCTCCTATGCGTATTGCTATAAAATCTGTCCACTCATCCCTTGATATGTGTGGATATTTTGATGGAGGCTCCTCATTGATATTCCCGTTGGCATCTCTTAGAAATTTTTTGGTCAATCTAGTTCTGAATGCCCTATGTAGGTTACCAGCTTCCTGAAGTACAAATTTTTTCCGAGAATCATCAACATTAAAAGACATCTGCAAAACAATATAAACAACGTGTCAAAGTAAGTATGTTTACATAGTTTACAATATAATTTATAAATTTTAACAATTATCTGTACATCAGCCCATATGCTCTCTTTGAAACCATCCAAAGCTTCATCCTTCCAATTAGAACAAATAATTGGGACCGTTTGCCGAACAACGGCCCCAATGTAACTCTTCAATATTTTACCATTAGCACGAATAGGTTGGTCCAAAGAATTCCATTCAACCTAATAAAAATAATAAAGTAATTAAATCTAGATATCAAACAACATTATGAAATCCTTAGATTAGTAAGTAAATTACATCAAATTTTTGTCCTTTACTCCGTGCGCGGATGACCGCCTTCATAATTGTTGGCCCACGTCTCGCCGCTTTGGCATCACTAGAATTACTTGAAGATGCCATTTACCTACAAAAATATTAGATACAAGTAAAACATCAATGGACATTAATATAACATTAATTGATGCAAAATATAAAACAACTATGAATAACAAAATCAACACTAGCATTACCGGAAGATGCTAACTATAATATAAAAGGATCGAAAAGTTCATTTAAACACAAACACTACATACATGTTTAAGTCAACCTTTTTCTTTTCTTCATTTGATTGAGATTTGTTTGTCCTTTATTAGTACGAAATGGTGGATTGACCAAAAGCCCCTCATCATGATCATCTCTCATATACATACCATCATCCCTAGTTGGATCAATCTCAAGTGATTGTAATGTCCCGACGAAAGGATCATCTTCAATATCAACATCTCGATGGTCTTGATCATCAACATTAGTAATTATTTTGTTAGTCAAAAGAACAATGGACCTTTTCATATCAGCTGGATCAGTGACATAGAACACTTGTTGAGCTTGAGATGCTAATATAAAAGGCTCATCTTTATACCCCACCCTATTAAGATCCACCCGCATGAACCCCGACTCATCAATCGAACACCGTTATTATTGTCAACCCACTTGCAACCAAACACACCAACCTTAAACTTTGTGTAATCCAACTCCCATATGCGTTCAATGACGCCGAAGTATGACATATTTGCATATATCGGGTTTCTCTTTTGGCACTTGAGATATGCATCGACCGAGCTACTAGAGTCACACCACTGTTTTTGCATTGTACTCCGACCATCTTGTTCTTTTGTATAGAATGTGTACCCATTAATTTGATAACCGTGGTAAGAGAACACATGCAAACTTGGACCTTTGGCTAACCATCTCAATCTATTTGAAACTCAAGTATCATTTTCAGTCAACTCTGTATAAATGTGATCTCTTAGCCACGTTATAAAACAACGATTGTGTTCTCTAGTTAGCCAATTTTGATTCTTATTTGGATACAAACTCTTAAGCATGTCCTTGTGTTTTTCAACATATGGCTCAACCTCATCGGCATTGTGCAGAACATATAAGTGTGCTTGCTCCCATTCTCGTCCTTGTTATAGTCACTATTTCATTTCCAAGTAATTCCTTGCCCCATCATTCTCCATGTGTGACGAGACTTTGGCAGCCCTATAGATTCAGCATTGGATAGGTATTCGATGCAGAATTCAACAGCTTCTTCGACAATATACCGTTCAACAATACAACCTTCCTGTGTCGTGATCGGTTTTTCACATACCCTTTTAATATCTTCATATAACGCTCAATCGGGTACATCCATCTCATATAAGCTGGCCCACACAGTTGTGTCTCTCTAACAAGGTGAATGGTTAGATGAACCATTATGTCAAAGAATGAAGGTGGAAAGTACATCTCAAGCTCGCATAAAGTCACAACAATTTCTCTTTGCAATGATGGCAACTTCCCGGGGTCAATCACTTTGCTGCAAATTGCCTTGAAGAAGAAACAGAGTTTAGTTAAGGCCCCCGCACTTTGTTAGGTAAAATAGACCGTATACCAATGGGTATCAACTGCTCCATGAGAACATGACAATCGTGGGACTTTAGACCTTTTAACTTGAGATCTTTCATCGATACGAGGTTCCTAATGTTTGAAGAGTACCCTTCCGGAACCTTAACTCCTTCAAGAAACTTACAAAAAACAGTTTTTTCTTTTCTAGATAGAGTGTAAGCAGCCGGAGGAAGATATGTACTTTTACCCTTCTTCGTCGGTCCCAATTCTCTTCTTATTCCCATACTAACCAAGTCCAACCTTGCATTGATGCCATCTTTAGTCTTCCCCGGCACATTGAGTAACGTACCAATGACACTATCACAGATATTTTTTTCAACGTGCATCACATCGAGGAAATGTCTTACATATAATGATTTCCAATATGGCAACTCAAAGAAAATCGACCTTTTCTTCCACCCTCTTGTGACAATATCTCTCACAAAAGGTTTACCGAATTGGATATTCAAATCCTTTACCTTTTCAAAAAGTTGATCACCCGTCAAAGGTGAAGGCGCTCTACCTTCTTCCGAGTTCCCATTGAACGCCTTTCTCCACCACCGGTAATGATGACTTGGATGCAAAAATCTACGATGCCCAAGAAAGACATTCTTCTTACAATGTTCTAACCGCATCCAATCCGTACCCTCTTCACATATAGGGCATGCACACTGACCCTTGATGCTATATCCTGACAGATTACCGTAGGCTGGAAAATCATTAATTGTCCCAAACAACATAGCTATCAAATTGAAACTTTCTTCCTTATACCCATCATACACCTCCACACCCGTCTCCCACAGTTGTTTCAAGTCTTCAATCAAAGGAGTCAAATAGACGTCTATATCATTTCCTGGTTGTTTGGGCCCAGAAATTAACATAGATAACATCATAAATTTGCGCTTCATGCATAGCCATGGGGATAGGTTGTAAATCACCAAAATCACAGGCCATGTACTGTGAGAGCTACTTTGAACACCATGCGGGTTAAATCCGTCAGTAGCCAATGCAAGTCGTAGGTTTCTTGAATCTTGCCCAAAATCAGGATAATCATGATCAAATTTCTTCCATTGCGGAGAATCTGCCGGGTGCCGCAGCTTGCCATCTTTGATCCTTTCATCCTCATGCCATGTCAAGTGCTTTGAATCTTCGGAACTACGGTACATGCGCCTAACTCAGGGTATTAAGGGAAAATACCACAAAACCTTCTCTGGATCTGATTATTTCTTCTTATATCGTGAGTAATTAAATTTAGGACACATCTGTAACGATTCATATTCATTAAGAAATAAAATGCAATCGTTAGGACAAGCATGTATCCTCTCGTAGCTCATGCCAATAGAGCGTAACATTTGTTTAGCCTCGTATGTCCGACTAGGAAGCACATTATCATCTGGCAACATGTCTTTCAATAGTGTGAGTAAGTCCGTAAAGCTCTTATCAGTCCATCCGTTGCCCGATTTCAAGTTATACAACTTTAACATCGCCGACAATCTTGTGAATTTAGTACATCCATCATACAATGGTTGCTCTACATCACTTACCAACCTCCCAAACATTTGTGGACAATCCCGAAGATCCTCTTCAACAACAGATTTGCAATGTCTTCAAAACGATCGCCCTCATAAGTATTTACGCTCGGTATCGTATGATGAATATCTCACACGATTCCTCATTTCACTAGACTCAGCTCTTGTCTCACCATGTTTTGTCCAACATGTATAACTTTGATCGATTCCATTACACACTAAATGTTCTTCCAAATCGGCTGCACTAACTCGCCTTGCATAACAACAATCTAAACAAGGACATATGATTGTATTAGGGTTTTTCGCATGCCGAACTGCAAAACTAATGAACTCTTTCACCCCATCCTCATACTCCTTCGTTAAACGATTGGCATACATCCATTTCCGATCCATGCTGAAAAAGAAGAAAGATCAAGTCGAGTTCGCATCACGGCCTGGCCGTGATATCCATCACGGCCGTGACCCAAAACCACCACAAGTCAGAGCACATCACGGCCATAACAGAGACCGTCACGGCCTGGCCGTGATATCCATCACGGCCGTGACCCAAAACCACCACAAGTCAGAGCACATCACGGCCCAGCCGTGAAATTCTTCACGGCCATAACAGAGACCGTCACGGCCTGGCCGTGATGGACATCACGGCCGTGACGCGCATTACTTGGACCTGAAGAAACCAAAATAGATCAGATTTTGAGTTGGTTTGGGACTCTAACTTCCCAATTTCTATAAATAAGGATCAAGGCATCAGATCAGGGGATACACAATACACATTGGATGAGATCCATAACAACTAGGACTTAGGCATAGGTTATTATGCACACTATAATAACTATATATTATATTATATATACCTCAATACACACTCATTCACTACTTGCTTCTATTTCCTCATGGAGCTTGAGAGACCTATATGCCTCTTCTTGGTTCTCATTAGTCTCTTCTCAAGCTCCCAAGCCTACAAATTCTATGTTGGTGGAAAAGATGGATGGGTGTTGAACCCTTCTGTGGATTATAATCAATGGTCATGAAGGAGCAGGTTCCAAGTTAGTGACTCTCTAGGTAAGCAAAGATCAATTACTATGGCTGATCCCATAGTTTCACAAGCTGCCAAATGTCTAACAAGTGCTTTATCATTCATCATTTTCTTCATTGCAAATGCAAGGCTTAGTGTCACAATAAAGGGTAATCCTTCCGGAACTGCAACAACAACTATGGTAATCTGCAATAGCAAAGAATTCCAACATCTCTATGGCATCATCCCCAGACCATCTCCAAAACCTTCCTTGTTGGATTTTTCGGCTCATGAGTCCTTTCTCCAAAACTGCAAAAGTAACCACAAAGAAAGAATAGGCCTATCTTCCCAATAATGGTTGCAACTCCATTCAATTTCACCTGCAATGGGGTTTCATCATCTCCACCTTCACTCAGAGTTGCCATCAATTTACCCCATTGAGTCCTCATCCCAACAGTGGTAATCAACATGGTGCATGATCCATCTTGGACCTTGGTTCCAGAAAGAAGAAATGGATTTTGGGAAGTAACCATCACTGGCTCACTTTCCAGTTAAACTTGACTCATCAATCAACACAGAAAATCCTGAAACAAATAATCCATCTGCAGGGACTTGGTCTCCAATTGCAAGATGCACAATAGAGTGGTGAATACTGATCCAAAAGCAACAAAATAAAAACAATGCACCAATGAAATCCCTTTTATCCCTCAAAACAAAATAACAGCCATTCACGACACAAGCACATTTAATCGAAAAATTGTCCAACAGAAACAATAACCAAAATTCACATTCAAAATTTGTGTTCAAATATCACGATCGATATTAGAAAGAGTGTTACCTGAACCCAACAAGAAAGCCAAGAGAAGTGTCCCAGTTGACTTGATGACTCGGTGCAAGACAGCCCTGAAGAGGAGCAAAGGAACAGCGAGAGGGAGCAGAAACTGCAAAACGACATTGTGAAAGTGTGAACTATGAAACTAATAGATTTTATATGAAGGGAGCAGAAACTGCAAAACAACATTACATCTCAGTTATCTTCCACTCCACAGAACACTATGAAAGTGTGAAACTAAAACTACAACTATTCAGAATGGAATCCATATTCAACTCATCAAAACCACAACCCTGATTGTAATGTTAAGTACTCGGAGGATTCCAATGCAAATGGAGTAGAATTTGCTAGTTGAACTAACATGGAATTTAAGTGTAATTTTAGTATAAAGCTACTGAGCATTGTTCACATTCTCTCTCCAGGCCAAGTGAGAACCCAACTTTGCCGTAACCATGCTCTATCCACATGAGTTTAAGCTAGATCTACATATATAATGGTTTCTCAAAACTTATGAAGCCAAAACAGGATTGCCATATGCACAACTTCATCAAGCTTTTGTTGTGTATCATCCTATAGGATTACCACGTTAAATAATCATGAAATTTTCTTAAACTACCCCATAAAACTTCAGTAAAAAAAAAAAGTTTTGGTTTCATAAGTTTTGATGAAGTTGTGCATATTTGAAAGGCAAAAGGGAAATTATATCAAGAACAATATGGCACAAGAGATGCCACAAGAGAGAAGTGACAGAGAGTAACAAAGCTAGTGATCACAACCTTTCACCAAACCAACAACAAAGAATCAAACCCAGACCCATAGCTCACAAAACAAACAAGGGGCAAACTGAAAGATCAATATAAGTGCATAAAAAAGTTAACAAGATGAGTTGTAGGCAACAAGAACCCATAGAACAGAGCCACAAGAGCTTTGCACCAAAAGAGCGACACTGCAACAACAAAGAAATAACCTGCAACTTGAGCTAACCCAACGAAACCTGCTAGTATGATTTAAGTTCTTTCTCTTTCGGAGTAGCAGCGGCGGCGAGCAATGGCGAAGACCTAAGAAATGAGGAAGGAAAAAGAGATGGCATGCAGAGGGAAGGAAACAGGGAGGGAAGGCCGAGCGCGCGTCTTTTTTTACTGGGAAGACCTAAGATAGCGTTTCCTACAGGAAACGCTATCTTAGGTATCACCTAAGATAGCGTTTCCGTGTGGAACCGCTATCTTTTCCTAAGTGACACTTTTAATAGCGGTTCCACACGGAAACGCTATCTTAGGTTATACCTAAGATAGCGTTTCCCTTAGGGAAACGCTATTAAAAGTCCCCCATCACTTTTAATAGCATTTCCACACGGAAATGCTATTAAAGGTGCGTTATTAAAAGTCTATTTTGTTGTAGTGCAGGGTGGCAGAACCACCATCAACAGCGGCTGAGAACACTCACCGCGACGGCTCACTGCGACAGAGATGGTTCTTCGCGCGGCTGAAGAGGCGAACGTGTGCAGGTGGCGAGTCTTCTCTTCCCTGCGGCGACGAGCTGCCACCGACGAGCTCCCAGGGGCGGCACGCGATCGAGTCCGTGAAGGGTGAAGGGAGGAGATGAGCATGGAGTGGGAGGAGGTTTTGGTGTTTGAGGAAGAAGAAGAAGAAAGAAAGAAAGAAAGGAAAGAAAGAAAAGAAAAAGAAAAGAAGAGGAGAAGGGGTGGGCGTTGAGTACGGGAGTGGGAGATATAAGGAGGACAAAAATTTGTGATTAGTAATAGTAGGTACAAAATGAGTAGTAAATATTGAGCCTAAAAATAAATATGTTTTTGGCTTTTTGATTTAAAAATAATGGTTGACCATTATATACTTTCAAATTTTAAATTAGAGTCAAGATTGATAGTTGAACTGATCAACTAAGAAAATCAACGGTCCAAAATTAATCTCCGATTAATGTCAAACCAAAATATTTTTAACTCTAAAATTAAATAGAATAAATATATAACAATAATTTTCTTCCAATCTCATTATTACAAATATTTTTTTCTAAACAAATATTCAAAGTGAAAATAACATAATAGTATTGTCTAGTAATCGTGCCTATATTGACATAAGATAGTATTAATGCACACAAAAATAAATTTTAAATGAGTAATTAAAATTAATCAAACCAAATCACATAAAGCTAAACAAAAAAAAAATTAACATTTACAGATATTTACTATTATTGAAGAATAGTAAAATCGAAGTGTTACAGGCCATATCAACATCAATAGGAAAGAAAACTTATTTTTAATGAAGCTTATGAGTTTAAAAATGACATGCCTTAAGGAGTTTAAGACATGCATGTGAAAATTTTAACAAAATCACTAACTTCCTCTATGTAGGGTTTTCGGCCACCCTATCAAAATAGGCTTTGGAAAAATTTATTGTGACATGCAAATGCATAAGATGATAGTAGAGATGAGTGTGAGTTAATAGAAATTGATTTCATGCAAAAATGATTTTTCTAGGTCTTTTTCTTGAAATTTCAAACTAAATCTAGAAACATGAACAAAATGAAATGACATGCATGTTGAAAAAAAATAAATATTTTAGAAGATGAAGTGATATACCTTTCATGAAAGAAGGAGATGAGCAAGCTTAGATCCTCTCAAGAGTAGAATTGAATAACTAAGTGAGTTTGTGAGTAGAAAAGCAATGTGTGTGAGTAGTAGAATTTGATAAAAGTGGAGGAAATTTAAGTTTGGAGTAGAAATGAGGTATTTATAGGAGAAAGGGGGAGGGGGTGCTGCTGCATAGAGAGGAAATAGAGAGGATTTTTCAATTTTTTTACTAAAATAAAAAACTTAAATTAAGTAAAATAATGTTTACTTGTCAAAATAAAAAAAAACATTATGTGTAAGGTCATGATGTTCTCTTAAATGTGACATGTCTGTGACATGTCTTTTCATGTCAAATCCATCCTCATCAAATCTGCATAAAATCTATTTTAAATAAATCTTGCTCGTCCCGATTCCATTGATTTCTCGACTGTGAAAACCGATCGTGTTTTCCTTTGTAAATTTTTCTACCCGAAAAATTTATATTGAAACATCTATAGAAGAAATTTTCTAAAATCATAGAAATGGTATAATTGAGTTAGGAAAATTTAAATTTTATTTAACGAATTGAAATTCATTTTCCGGGTCAGTAAAGTCTTACTGACAGTGAAAACACAGACCATTTTCGTCTAAAATTTCAACCGGAATTTTAATAATAACTTCTTAAAATAAAATAAGTTATGAAATTAATTTTAGTTTATCAAGATAATTTTCTCTAAATTAAATTAATAAATACACATACACATACTTAAACACAGATTATTAAGAAACAGAAAAATCGGGGTGTTACAATAGACTAGTTAGTTAATAAACCTAACTTTGTCATACAAATTTAATCTTTTTGTTAACATCAATTTTTTTAGAGATTATTAACCACAACCACTTTGGTTCCAACACACTCCTCCCTGTTTACCCCTAGAAAACTAACTTTTACACAAATTTTATTAAATTATATAAATAACTTGATACCCTTTTTCGTAATTTAATATATAGAAGTTTTTTTTTTGCACCACCCAAATGAAATAGATTATCTTAAAATCGCTTTTAAGCAACTAGACCCAAACAAAAACAAATTCTGATTATAATCAATTATCACAATAATCAATTCTACAAAAGTCGATTATCAGTATAATCTTTTTTTTTCAGCTTTTTCAAACACACTCCTAGTGTTAAAAGCATATTGCTCTTTCTAGTAGTATTCCATTTACATCAATCTGGATCTTCTTTGGATCTTTTTGTGTATGGGTTAGAGTACCCTGATACTCTTATTCAATAATTTTTTAATAAAAAAAAGTAAAGTTAAAGTTTTCATTTTTTAACCTTTTTCTTGACTCTCCATTCCAAGTGTAAGCACAAACTCCAGGACATCGTTAGAAAAGCCAGCCAATCTCAAATTTTCAAGTTTATCTGTGAGTTAAATTCTCTAATTTAGTCTTTATCTTTTCACCTACTCCTATCTTTATATGCATTCATTCTACAATTAATTTTTAGTCTTTATCTTTATATGCATTTTTTCCAAATTATCTTAGATACGATAATATCTTCCCAGTGCAAATTGTATAACTTTTTATAAATTTTCCTACCATTTCAGTGATTTACCTTTTACATGGTCGTAGGTGATAGGTGCTTATATAGAAAAACAATTGCAATTTTAATGTTATGTGATCATGCATGAATCCAAATTAAAAATCCATGCCCATGAGGTAATAACATAATTGCTTTCTCTTTTTTTGAGTTTTGCCTTCTGTTGAATTGGTCGGTGCGGACTTGAACTCATACGTAGGGGTGAGCGTAGGACGGGTTGAGACAGATTGAGCAAAAAATATTATCACATTCACAGTTTACATCACAGTTCACAATAAAACAATCTATTCTCCAAATATATATATTTTTTCAATGGTTTGTCTTCCAACCTCATGTGTACCTTATTCAATTATATTAGAAGTTCACAATAGAACAATCTATAAGATATAAGAACATACAAAAAAATGAAAGAGAAATACTGAAACTAAAAAGTTGTTGTAGTGAAAACCAAAATAAATAACATTAGAACATTGAAGGGGTTACTGTGTAGTCGGGTAAGTGAATGGTGAAAAAAAAAAATAATCATCTCATTTCCCTTTAAGTTTATGATACACTGAGATAAGAGAGAAAAAGTAGAAGAAGGGTTCGGACTTCTTTAGTTCATTCTTAGTGACCATGCGTGAAACATAAGCTAGGAGGGATAAAGGTAAAAAAAGATTTTTTTTATATTGGGATGGGCCGGGTAACCCGAAGGTCAATCCGGACCCGTCCTTAATCCGGTGCCGGGTCACAAAATGAGATGCATATTCATCCCTTCTCTTCTGTGTGTCAGGGCGGGTTGGGACGGGTTTTAGGGTCGGCCCGGGTTTTGTTCTCCCTAACGTGATAAGTATGTCTAAGCTACGGAGAAGGATGATGGATTAGTATGTATAAATATCCTAAGTGTTCACAAACCTCAAACACACAGAACAAGGGAAGAAAATTGTTATTGTCTTTGTAGGTGATCTTTTCACTAATTAAGGTAGGAATAAATGGATTCTTCAAGGGTTCGTCACTCTCCCATTCAGATAGCTAAACTTGAAGAGTAAGATCATCCTCATCACTTGTTTTGACAACCTTTTCATTTTATTTTATCTTAAGTTTTTTTAATTTCTTGGTTTTGATATAGCATTCCTACTTCAAGGTCGAAGGATAAGAAAGGTTTGGTCCTTGAAAATTTCACGATTTTGACCAAGTAATTTTGTTGATCAACATCGATCTTTGATTATGATTGTGATCATGATATTTTTTCTTTTAGTAAAATTATTTAATCGTCAGATATATAAAATTATTTACAAGCTTTTACCTACACTACAACAGATTAGACTTTTAATAACGCACCTTTTATAGCATTTCCGTGTGGAAATGCTATTAAAAGTTATGGGGGGACTTTTATAACGTTTCCTTTAGGAAACGCTATCTTAAGTATCACCTAAGATAGCGTTTCCTTCAGGAACCGCTATTAAAAGTGCCACTGTAGGAAAAGAAAGTGGTTCCACACGGAAACACTATCTTAACTAACAACCTAAGATAGCGGTTCCACAAGGAAACGCTATCTTAGGTGATATACCCGCGCGCGCGTATCCTTTCATCCTTCAATTCCCAGTTTCTGCGTACCACTGACCTCATCAGTTCAAGTCTAGGGTTTCCATCTCCACAGAGCTCGTCCCCTCTCACAATAAAAAACAAGGGTTTGGATTAGAAAAGAACTGGTTTCTCCCGTCCCGTCACATTCTCTGTTTCTGCCTAAGTTCACAGTCACACTCTTCTCTTCTGAGACCAGCGGCGCATGACCAGACCTCTGTTATATCTTATTTCTCCTTCCAGGTATGGTTTTCTTCCCTTTGTTACTTTTAGTTTAGTTTTATGTTCTTTGTGTTGCCTACCTGTGGGGTTCAACTTTGAATCGTTGATTTTGGGGCAAACAGGACCTGGGTTGGGCTACCGTGTTGTACTTAGTAGATTGCTTGCAATTGTAAACATGAGCAACTTTGACTATCCACCGAATCACTGCAATTTGAACTGGTTGCTGTTAATTTCTTACTCAAACTAATATTGATTCCTACACACATGTGAAATAACATATTATTTTAGTTTTCATTGTCATTATGCATAATACTCCAACATATATTCAGAGGAAGTGGTATGCATTCAGCCTCAGGTTATAAGACAGTAATATTCTGTCATAGCAATAGGCAATAATCTCTGGTTGTTTGATTGTATTATATCTTGTCATATTTGTTTACAAACTTTACATGCTTTCTCTTTTGTTTACTTATTTGTTATATATTCATTAGTTTAATTTTGATACACTTTTATAGTTTTTTATATTGTCAGTAGATCATATCAATACAGATCAACCTCTGTGTGACTCAAGACTTTTAAGTTAGTTAATGATGGTCGATGGATGGATAATTTATGATTGTTTGACAGTATGCATACCAATTAAATCCTATATTCATTTTGCACTAATTATTGTGTGTAATTTAGTACTTATGTTCAATTCTAATTAAGTAACTAAAAAGCATCATATTTTTTTAGTGTAAGTTTCGCTATAAAGTTTGGCAACTTCTCCCTCTCACTGTTGCTCTCACGCCTCAGACTCCCTCTCACGCCCCCATTGCTCCGCCACTCATCACCACACCACCTACGACCAAGGTATGCTCTCTATGTCCCTCTCCCCTATTGCGAACGAAAATGAATGTAGTTCTTGTGTTTGAGAGTTCTTGGTCCGAGTTTGGTAACAATGAGAGGTAATGAGCAAGTAACTCTGATGATGATTGTCTTTGGTGAACTTTTGTTAGAATTAAAACTAGAAAATGTGATTTTTGTTCATAAGAACCAACGGTTTCTGGGATTAAGAACTCTGTTTGGAGAATTTTTGGAACTCGGTTTATGTGATAATGTGCTAATCTGGGGTTTCAAGCATGCTTCTTGCGTTACTGCATGTGGCTGTTAGGGTTCGCTAGTACACAACGATGCATACTCCTCTGTTATGGTCTTTGTTAGTTTGGGTTTAGACAATGCATACTCCTCTGCCATCAGCTTTTTAATTTCAGATCTGAGCATTTGAATTTGCTTTGAAAATGCAACATCCTTTTGATCACTGTGCCTTTGAGCCTCTTCAAGTTGTTTGGACTTAACTTCTAGTTCTTGTGACATCTGTTCTATTGTTTTTCCTTTTGAATCTATTTGGTTAAAGAGTTGTTGCAATTTCAATTCATTCTGTTCTGTAATAAGCCTGAGCTCTTGATTGCATTTATGGAGCATTTCTTCTATAAGTCTGTTTTGCTGTTGCAATTCATCAGCTTCTGCAACTGCTTTGTGCCTGTGATATTGTTGCTCAGATTTCCTTGGACATGCTTAGAATGCCTGTTCTGTAGTTTTTGCAGTTATATATTGATTTGATTTATTGGGTAACATGATCTTCAATTGTTTTACCATGAAAAAAGGATATATTGAAGGCCTTTCTTGTGTTTGCAGGCAAAACAAGAAGATAGCATATGCTAAGCTTGCAAAAGATTTTTAGGCAGTATTGAAGGAATTCAAGAAGGCACAGCGTCTTGCAGCTGAGAGGGAAACAGCTTACACTCCTTTTGTTCCACAAGTAGTTCTTTCATCCAGGTGAGGTGAGTTTATGGAAGTTTCTTTTATGCTCCTTATGCTGAGTTGAAGTTGATACAGAAATATTATGATGTTGTTGTAAGGTGTCCTTGTCCATTTCAATGTTTACACCTTAGAACTCCACCGTTTTGAGATTGTTTTGTTCTTCACCCTTTGCAAATGAAACTGTATTAGAGTTGAATGTTGATTACTATTAAATGTTCATCTCTGTATGCTGTAGAAGAGGGTATTATCGGGCATTGAAGGCCAAAGAAATCTCATTTTAGCATATTGACTTGTTCATCTCCTGTCAGTTGAAATGAGTTCTGCCCAAAAAAAGTCTGCCTTTGTATATTGTATGTTATGGATTGATATTTGTGTAAAATATATACCTTTATGTTTAGATACTAATATACCTTTAGAATTCTTATCCTGCCACACTGTTTTTCATCATCAATGCTGGGTTCATGGTATCTGCCACTCTACTCATGGTACTAGGACGGTGTCATGGGAATCTAACAAATCTGATTAATCTTTTAAACACACTCAGTATTCTATATTATGCAATAGTTAATGGAATGCTGTACTCTATAATGATATGATAGAAAACTGAAGATAAGTACAGTTTTATTAACTTTCTTTCAATGCTCCTCATCCTCTCCTTGAACAGAAAAGATACAACAGGTTCTTCAAGGGACCTGAAACTACTACACTGATCCTTTCCTTTACCCAACTGAATACCCCCCCTCTCTCCCATCTATCCCTTTTGATGCTTCCCCACTAATACACATCCCCTGTCCATACTCAATTTGCCATGCGCAAAATCGGTAACAGTTTTCATTCCTTTCATTCCTTTAATCTGTATACATTGCATGTAGACATCAACCACTCCAAACTCATAGTAAATATGTTTAATAAATATTTTTGTAGATCGGGAAAGCATGGATCGGAAATGGATGTCTGCCAATCGTTTAACGAAGGAGTATGAGGATGGGGTGAAAGAGTTCATTAGGTTTGCAGTTCGGCATGCGGAAAACCCTAGTACAATCATATGTCCTTGTTTAGATTGTTGTTATACAAGGCGAGTTAGTGCAGCCGATTTGGAAGAACATTTAGTGTGTAATGGAATCGATCAAAGTTATACATGTTGGACAAAACATGGTGAGACAAGAGCTGAGTCTAGTGAAATGAGGAATCGTGTGAGATATTCATCATACGATACCGACACAAATACTTATGAGGGCGATCGTTTTGAAGACATTGCAAATGCTGTTGAAGAGGATCTTCGGGATTGTCCTCAAATGTTTGAGAGGTTGGTAAGTGATGCAGAGCAACCATTGTATGATGGTTGTACTAAATTCACAAGATTGTCGGCGATGTTAAAGTTGTATAACTTGAAATCGGGCAACGGATGGACTGATAAGAGCTTTACAGACTTACACTATTGAAAGACATGTTGCCGGAGGATAATGTGCTTCCTAGTCGGACATATGAGGCTAAACAAATGTTACGCTCTATTGGCATGAGCTACGAGAGGATACATGCTTGTCCTAACGATTGCATTTTATTTCGGAATGAATATGCATCGTTAAAGATGTGTCCTAAATGTAATGCCTCACGATATAAGAAGAAAGAATCAGATCCAGAGAAGGTTATGTGGTATTTTCCCATAATACCCAGATTTAGGCGCATGTACCGTAGTTCAGAAGATTCAAAGCACTTGACATGGCATGAGGATGAAAGGATCAAAGATGGCAAGCTGCGGCACCCGGCAGATTCTCCTCAATGGAAGAAATTTGATCATGATTATCCTGATTTTGGGTAAGAATCAAGAAACCTACGACTTGCATTGGCTACTGACGGATTTAACCCGCATGGTGTTCAAAGTAGCTCTCACAGTACATGGCCTGTGATTTTGGTGATTTATAACCTATCCCCATGGCTATGCATGAAGCGCAAATTTATTATGTTATCTATGTTAATTTATGGGCCCAAACAACCAGGAAATGATATAGACGTCTATTTGACTCCTTTGATTGAAGACTTGAAACAACTGTGGGAGACAGGTGTGGAGGTGTATGATGGGTATAAGGAAGAAAGTTTCAATTTGAGAGCTTTGTTGTTTGGCACAATTAATGATTTTCCAGCCTACGGTAATCAGTCAGGATATAGCATCAAGGGTCAGTGTGCATGCCCTATATTTGAAGAGGGTACGGATTGTATGCGGTTAGAACATTGTAAGAAGAATGTCTTTCTTGGGCATCGTAGATTTTTGCATCCAAGTCATCATTTCCGGTGGTGGAGAAAGGCGTTCAATGGGAACTCGGAAGAACGTAGAGCTCCTTCACCGTTGACGGGTGATCAACTTTTTGAAAAGGTAAAGGATTTGAATATCCAATTCGGTAAACCTTTTGCGAGAGATATTGTCACAAGAGGGTGGAAGAAAAGGTCGATTTTCTTTGAGTTTCCATGTTGGAAATCATTATGTGTAAGACATTTCCTCGATGTGATGCACGTTGAAAAAAATATTTGTGATAGTGTCATTGGTACGTTACTCAATGTGCCAGGGAAGACTAAAGATGGCATCAATGCAAGGTTGGACTTGGTTAGTATGGGAATAAGAAGAGAATTGGGACCGACGAAGAAGGGTAAAAGTACATATCTTCCTCCGGCTTCTTACACTCTATCTAGAAAAGAAAAAACTGTTTTTTGTAAGTTTCTTGACGAAGTTAAGGTTTCGGAAGGGTACTCTTCAAACATTAGGAACCTCGTATCGATGAAAGATCTCAAGTTAAAAGGTCTAAAGTCCCACGATTGTCATGTTCTCATGGAGCAGTTGATACCCATTGGTATACGGTCTATTTTACCTAACAAAGTGCTGGGGGCCTTAACTAAACTTTGTTTCTTCTTCAAGGCAAGTTGCAGCAAAGCGATTGACCCTGGGAAGTTGCCATCATTGCAAAGAGAAATTGTTGTGACTTTATGCGAGCTTGAGATGTACTTTCCACCTTCATTCTTTGACATAATGGTTCATCTAACCATTCACCTTGTTAGAGAGACACAACTGTGTGGGCCAGCTTATATGAGATGGATGTACCCGATTGAGCGTTATATGAAGATATTAAAAGGGTATGTGAAAAACCGATCACGACCAGAAGGTTGTATTGTTGAACGGTATATTGTCGAAGAAGCTGTTGAATTATGTACCGAATACCTATCCAATGCTGATTCTATAGGGCTGCCAAAGTCTCGTCACACATGGAGAATGATGGGGCAAGGAATTACTGGAACTGAAATAGTGACTATATCAAGGACAGAATGGGAGCAAGCACACTTATATGTTCTGCACAATGCCGATGAGGTTGAGCCATATGTTGAAAAACACAAGGACATGCTTAAGAGTTTGTATCCAAATAAGAATCAAAATTGGCTAACTAGAGAACACAATCGTTGTTTTATAACGTGGCTAAGAGATCACATTTTTGCAGAGTTGACTGAAAATGCTACTTCAGTTTCAAATAGATTGAGATGGTTAGCCAAAGGTCCAAGTTTGCATGTCTTCTCTTACCAAGATTATCAAATTAACGGGTACACATTCTATACAAAAGAACAAGATGGTCGGAGTACAATGCAAAACAGTGGTGTGACTCTTGTAGCTCAGTCGATGCATATCTCAAGTGCCAAAGACAGAAACCTGATATATGCAAATACGTCGTACTTCGGCGTCATTGAACGCATATGGGAGTAGGATTACACAAAGTTTAAGGTTGGTGTGTTTGGTTGTAAGTGGGTTGACAATAATAACGGTGTTCAGATTGATGAGTCAGGGTTCATGCATGTGGATCTTAATAGGGTGGGGTATAAAGATGAGCCTTTTATATTAGCATCTCAAGATCAACAAGTGTTCTATGTCACTGATCCAGCTGATATAAAAAGGTCCATTGTTCTTTTGACTAACAAAATAATTACTAAGATTGATGATCAAGACCATGGAGATGTTGATATTGAAGATGATCCTTTCGTCGGGACATTACAATCACTTGAGATTGATTCAACTAGGGATGATGGTATGTATATGAGAGATGATCATGATGAGGGGCTTTTGGTCAATCCACCATTTCGTACTAATAAAGGACAAACAAATCTCAATCCAATGAAGAAAAGAAAAAGGTTGACATAAACATGTATGTACTGTTTGTGTTTAAATGAACTTTCTGATCCTTTTATATTATAATTAGCATCTTCCGGTAATGCTAGTGTTGATTTTGTTATCAATTGTTGTTTTATATTTTGCATCAATTAATATTATATTAATGTCCATTGATGTTTACTTGTGTCTAATATTTTTGTAGGTAAATGGCATCTTCAAGTAATGCTAGTGCTGCCAAAGTGACACGACGTAGGCCAACTGTTATGAAGGCGGTCATCCGCGCTAGGAGTAAAGGACAAAAATTTGAGGTAATTTACTTACTAATCTAAGGATTTCATAATGTTGTTTGATATCTAGATTTAAATACTTTATTATTTTTATTAGGTTGAATGGAATTATTTGGACCAACCAATTCGTGCTAATGGAAAAATATTGAAGAGTTACATTGGGGCCGTTGTTCGGCAAACGCTCCCAATTATTTGTTCTAATTGGAAGGATGGAGATTTGGATGCTTTCAAAGAGAACATATGGGCTGATGTACAGGTAATTGTTAAAATTTGTGAATTAGATTGTAAACTATGTAAACATACTTACTTTGACACGTTGTTTATATTGTTTTGCAGATGTCTTTTAATGTTGATGAATCTCGAAAAAAAATTGTACTTCAGGAAGCTGGTAACCTACATAGGGCATTCAGAACTAGAGTGACAAAAAAATTTCTAAGAGATGCTAACGGGAGTATCATAGAGGAACCTCCATCACAATATCCACACATATTAAGGGATGAGTGGATAGATTTTGTAGCAATACGCACAGGAGATGCATGATTCCTGGTATGTTTAATATCACGTTAGTCCTTATAATTATATGTATACGTACATATGACATTAACCATGTATTAATATTACTTATATGTGTCTGAATAGAAATTAAGCAATGAAAATCGCAACAGAGCGTTAGATCCTGCATGCCCTTACAAAGCATCACGTAAGGGGTATGCTGACATTGAGGATGAATTGGTATGTATATATATATTTAACTGCATGTGTGGTAAATATGACTTTTAAACTGTTTGGTTAATATATATTATCTCAATATACAGATGCAGAAGGCGGGGCCAGAAGTTAAGAAAATTAAACGCCATATTGTGTGGAGGAAAGCCCGCGAGAACAAGGCGGGTGTAATTGACAACAAAAATACGCAGAACGTGTGGAATAAATGTGTAAGTAGACTAACGTTTACATTTTCATTTGTTATTTTCTTATGACAATATATAATAATTTTAACATTTGCATTTCACCAATAACTATGTGTCGGGAGGAACTGTCACAGTCTGCAATAGAGGGAGAGATACAAGATTTTGGTCGCCGGGATATTCTTGCTAAAGCCCTAGGTGTGCCAGAGAACCCTGGTCGTGTTAGGGGTGTGGGTTTTGGCGTCTCTCAAAAAGACTACTTCCCACCTGAAGGTCGTGCTAAACATAATTGTGGAACGAAAAGGTGGGAGACATTGGTGTCTCAACTCTCATAAAGATTGAACGTTTTGGAAGTTAAGCTGAAAAAAAAAGGAGGATGAGGAGAGGCGGGCTAATTTCACAGCCCCAGCAAGCGTCAAAGATAGTTGCACTCTACCATCTGCCATCAAGATTCCAGAGGTAATGTATGCCTTTTTTTTTTACTAGTATTGCATTCCCAGTTAAATACATTCAATTGGATGCCTTAATTCACAGCTTATTCATCTATCATTGGATTAGGGCGTCAACTCATGTCAGCTATATTTATCAACCCCAAACTATCGTATGGTTGGTATGGGTAAAGTATACAATGAGCCGGGTGTTACACTGCACACTGGACCAGTACCCCTTAACCATGTGAAAGTTGGAGTTGATGTTGCAACTGAGGGGGATGCGCCATTGCCGGTACCTATCGATGGTGCAGATGTAATGACAATAAGAGATGCAATAGGTACTTATGTGGCTTGGCCAATTGATGTCGTGGTTGTAATTAATATGGTATGTAATTGCATTTTTCCACCTTTTCATATACAACGTATATTTATTACATTAGTTGATCACTAACTGGCATATTGAAATGCAAAATTTCCAGGCACCTGCAAAATCTAAAGGCAAGGGCAGAGTGTCTGAATATACAAAGGAGTCAATTACAACCCCAGAAAATAAAGGAGGCAACTCTGAGGCCAACCCTCCTACAGCTGGTTCAACTAACATTTCTCTGGAATATTTCAATTTTCTTAAAATACATGAACGAAAGAATATGAAAAATGATGACCAATTGGACATAGAGATAGAACAAAATATTTTTGGTCAGCATATCATTGATATGATCAATACTGAAAATATCAGAGAAATTGTAAATCATGAATGGGTATCTGCCTCCGTTATTTCCGTATATATCAGGTACTAAATCAGGCTTAAAGTGTACAATATTTTTTTAGTCTTTCCATTTAAATATTGAAGTCATTGGTGTAATCCATTTTTATATTTTAATTGAAGGTATTTGTATGAAGAATTGTTGCTTCCAAAGGAAAGAACGAGGAGGTTTCTGTTCTTGTCCCCACACCAAACAAATACATACGGCTACTTCGGGAGGGATTAACAGATAACGTATATAGCTGACCGGTTTGCAGCTACAGAAAGAGAATATCAGCTCTTGTTTTTAGCACCGTGCAATGTTGGGTGAGTCACTTATCCTATAGGACTTAATTCACAATAATGAATTATATAAAAGTTGAGGTGCTTAGGATTTGTTATCTCAACATTTTTGTAGGAATCATTGGGTCTTGTCGTTGATAAATATTGTTGAAGAGATTATTTACTATCTGGATTCCTTGAATGTTGATCCTAGGAATCGCCCAGAATTAAAGAATCTGTTCAACAAGTAAGCATGCTTTTATATTTATGATTTTCTATGATTCTGTCGAATGGCTTCGATGGTAGATACATGTTGCAAGTTGTCATGGTCCTAATGTGCTTTTGATTTTTGACATTAGAATAACTGTGTTGAATTGACATATACTGGGTTGTGGCTGTTGTGGTTCAAAATAAAAAAAAAAACCATGCGTGTGTTTGTGATGATTGAAAATATGTTTCTTAATGAAGTTTGTTTGATTTTGTGATTAGTTCTTTGCAAGTTTATCGCGCAAATATCGGAGCTAAGGTGCCACGTTTAAAGGCAACCAACATTAAATGGATTCAGATAGAGGTATATTTGCAAAAACTTAATGCGCAATTAGATAAAAAAAATATATTGATTTACTATTTTATTTTTTATAGTGCCCAAGACAACCCAACAATACAGATTGTGGATACTATGTCATGCGTTTCATGAAGGAAACTATCTTGCAGAACCAAGTTAAAATACCAATGGCGGTATGTTGTTTACTTAGCTTTTAATCGTGGATCGTTCAAATGTTTTAGCAATTGTAACTTAATTTATTTAATTTTTATGTCGCAGTACTTCCCTGACTTCAAATGCTCCACATACTCCACTGCTCAACTATCTGAAGTCAAGGAAGATTGATGTCGCTATATTGTTGAAAAGTTTATTTGATTATGTCAAATTGATCACAGTAGTTGCAGCAATACTCATTGGTATGTGAATAATGCTTTAGATTTCTAACTAGAGATCCACATCAACATTTTGTGTTGTTAATAGACTAATGGTCGAGGATAAAGTATTTTGCTCTTTGATATGAAGTCTATGAAGGAATCATTTTGGTAGCATCACCTCTGGATCCATCTTATTTAGTTACTCTGTCTGACATTTAATTTAGTTTAGTTAATCGGAACTCATTGTTTTATATGTTGTTCATTGATGTTGGAACAATGATTTCTCCAACCAATCATGTTTTTGCTGGCCTAGGTGAATCTTATGCTGTTATGAGATTGAAAATATCATATTTTGAACACATAAGACAATGGAAATCTGAGGGGAATATCTGATGCAAAGTCTCTAGGTGTTGTTTAGGTTCGTTGGTCTTAGGGTCTGAGGCCTTTCCTTTCTTTGCAGGGATATGCAATTACAAATCTTTAGTGTGCATGTGTGCAGCTATTGTATTTGCAGGGATCTTCTTTTTAATGTGTATGTTTAGGGTGATATTTTTTTTCCATTGCAGCTATTCCATATGGTTTTCAGATCTGTTTTTTAGTGTGCAGCTATTGCATTTGCAGGGACATGGTATAAGCAGTACATGCTAGGTTCTGTCCTAACTATATGAGCATATTGCAATTGAGCACTTCACTCTGTTTATGTTTTGATCAGGCAACGAAAATATAGTCATTTGATCATTATATGATATACTGTATCAATTCCAGAAGGGTCAAAGCCACATGTCTGTTGTGGTCAAGTGTGAAGAGAATATCACAAGTGCTGCAACTAATGCATGCAGAATGCAAGACTCCCAGTCTGGTGCTAAATAAAATAATGATTCACATTCAAAACCAGTAAAAACAAGGAGCTAGGTAGGTTTCCATAGGGAATTTCAGCAATGTGACAAGTCAGCTTTCATATTTCTCATGAAAGCAATATCTTTAGGAGTTCAATATTTTCATGATATAACTCTGAACTTTGCTAGACTTTTGTTCTGCATTTTGTTGACTGGATGACTCATGAAACTGAATTAGTTTTATTTGTTTGCTATTTATTAGGACCTTATCTGGTGTAGCAGATTTTTCTGCAAGTTTATGCTATATATGTACTTGGTTTGTTGCTCAATAAAAGATATCTTTTGCCTCTCACTTTGTTGGAATTGATATTTTCACTACCAAGAAGCTTGAGGATATTGTGCCCTCTTCCCATAACTGTGATGTACGTGCACTTAATTGTGTTGACTTATTGTGATTTCTTTCCTCTCAATGACTCACAGTAATTTTTTGTTGTCAGGTCCCTCATGTGAATCGTACTGACTACCAGCTCATTGATATCTCTGAGGATGAATTTGTGAGTTGTCATTTCTCTTACCAACTCCATTGATTCACTCATTATTAGTCTTGTTTCTATATTCTGAATGTGTGATTGTTGTTATGTTATCAAATGATGTTGTAGGTGAGTCTGCTTACTGAAAATGGGAACACTAAGGATGATCTCAGGCTTCCTACTGATGAGAGTCTGCTTACTCAGGTTTGTGGAAATCTGAAATCTAATGTGTGTTCTTTTTCCTGTTGGATTCAGAGTCTGAAAACTGAAATCTATCAATGCCTTTTCTGTTTCAAAATGTTTGTTATTCCTCTATTTTGTTTATTTGTTTGTTGGTTGTCTATTTACTCTAATTGGGCATATATAATTGACTGGTCTCTGCAAATAAAGGATGGATTTGCTGAGGGAAAGGACCTTGTTGTTTCTGTCATGTCTGCTATGGGTGAGGAACAGATTAATGCTCTGAAGGATATTGGGCCAAAGAACTAGATTCAATTGCTGCTAGTTTGTTTGTTGTTTCTATTTAAGTAAATATATTTCTGTAAGCCTTTATAGCTATTTGTTGAAGACCAGACTTATAAAATCTAGTCAGACCACCAGTCGTACCAAGGTTATTTATTTATGCATGTGGTGACAAAACTATATCACATTTTTCTGTTTTCTATGTTATCCTGTGACTTTCTTATAAAGGAGGAGTCTCTTTTAAGAAGTGATGTTTATTTTGACTGCAGTGATGATGGAATCTTATGCGCTAATGTACTACACCTTCTGTATGAATTGTCAAAGTAGCTAACAATATATGCATATGGATTGTGCTTCATTTCTTTGTTTACACCTTCTGTTTTTTATAAACAATATGCAGGAATGGAGGTAAAGTTAAGAAATATGTAAAATTAAAAAAGGGGGGGGATAGATAGCGTTTGTTTTAACAAATGCTATCTAAAGTCTGACTTTAGATAGCATTTGTTAATTAACAAATGCTATCTAAAGGCAGACTTTAGATAGCGTTTCCGTGTACAAACACTATCTAAAGTAACCTTTTAATAGCACTTCCTAAATGCTATCTTTGCTAACGAGTTTTAATAGCGGCGGCATAGATAGCGGTTACAAACGTTATTAAAAGGCATCCAGAAACGCTATCTAAAATCATTTCTGTTGTAGTGCTAACAACTTAAACTCTAAAAATTAATTGAGCCTCGCGCTCAAAATGTTGGTTGAGCGACCTCGATGTCTTAGGATGGGGATCTGAAACAATTCTTGATTGGAGACCAATAGGCTCTCGTACTCCCGCAGTCGAATCTGAATTAATATCATGAATAGTTCAAATCATCATTTGTTTAACCCTTGTCTCTTTTTTTTAAACAAATTTTGCAATTTAACACAAGCAGGATAATAAATTTCAACTATAAATAAAGTTCATCTAAAGTAAAATCGCCTTGAAAGTGGGTAAATAAAGTATATTTATCGTTAATTTTATAAAATGCAGAGATTTAAATCTACTATATAATCCAATATATTTCTACTTGCTCATTTTAGAGGAGCATTTTGCTTCATCTATTTATTGCTTTATCTATTTCACACTTACATGCCATGTTTATGTTATGTTATGTTTTTTTTTTCCTTTTTGTGTTGGTATATATCTCTGTTTATTTTATATATGTCGCTTTTTAATTATTGTCCGCATCTTCAATTGGTTCATCAATATTTACTTGCCTTTTTCTTTAATCTGAAATTTAACTCATCTCCCAATATTCAATCAATTACTAATTGAATTTTTATTTTTGATACAAAGAGCGTTCAAGGAAAACCCATGCATATCCAAATAAAAGCCAGCGACAAAACTTAGGTGATGAGCTTGGTCTTGATCAGCTACAAATAATGTATTGGTTTCAAAATAGGAGGACCAAAGCAAAGGTGGGCTATTTTCTTTAGTATAAATATTCTTCATTTATGAACATTTATTTTAAATGTTTTGTTAAGTAAATGCTAATCATTCTATATGTGATATGCAATCTTCAGGGGCATGGTGAGAGAATAGATACTACTTATATTAAGATTGAGAATGAAAATTTGTTAGCAGAAAACATGACGATGAGAGAAGAATTGAAGAATATACATTGCTCAGCATGTAGGGGTCCACCCTCAGAGGATCAGGAAGAGCACCAAGTTTGGTTGCAAAACTTAAAGCTGGAAAATGCACAACTTAAACAAGAGGCTAGTTAATGACTCTCAATTGAATATGTTTTTTATGTGAATTTTCTCTCCTATAAAATACTATGGATTTAATTGATATATACAGATAATATATAGATTTTTTACACCAGCAACTAATTAGAATTAGACTCATCATTAAGAAGGTTTGACTTTTATTCCAACTAGCTTAAAACTTTTATGATTTCTGATTGGTTGACAGAGTATAAAATTTAGACGGAGAATGCATACCAATTAAACTCAAGTACTATTACTAGTTTTTTTTAATGTTTTTAACAAAGTATTGCAATGGGTTTGTTTTCAATTGATATCCATCTATTAATTAATTTTCAGACTGAGAGAATGTCCAAGCTTTTTTCAAGCTACATACACAGTGGGATAGATCGAATTTCACAACCTGCTGGAGATTCCCAAGTTGGTGTGTTGCCCCATGCGAGCACAAGTTTAGAGATATGGAAAAAGCAATAATGATAGACTAGATGTTGAACCCACGCGTTGCGTGATGGAAATGAAATGTTTGTACCTGCTTTTTCTATTACATCTATTTTATATTTTTATTATTTATCATATGATATAGGGTTGTTAAATTGTAAACCAGACAATAAATAAATTTTTATCATAATCTGTAGAATATTATTTAAACATATATATGACATAAAAATATGTAAATTTTGTCTGGAAATAGTAATTATGCTTACACTGAGCAAACCTGTAGATTCTTAAAAAAAAAGTAATAACTCAAGTTATTCATAATGATTAAATTGTGAATCAACCATTGGACCATATGTCATTTACAATTGTCCATATTCATTTTAACTTTATGCTGCTAAACCTTAACATTCATTCCACCAAGTACCATCACAATTGAGCATTTTGGAAACCATCATTTTCACCCATATTGTCATATTGTGTTGTCTCATGAATTTTCTTTTCTTTGAAGCTTTTTTCCTTAATCTTTGTCTCAAGATTGACTCTTCATATGAGGATATTGTTTCTAATATGTCAGGGATAGAGGTCATAGGCATAAGAGAGATAGAGAGCATATTGATACTCATGTGGCAACATATTGATTGATTGATAAAAGATGATGAAATGAGATACAAGAGGCTCTATTTATAGCAGTGTTATTAAGATCGGACCTGCCCGGCCGGTTGAACTGGGAACCGGACCTGTGGTTGATCCAGTTAGTATGTCAGGCTGGATAGGCCTATGAACAGGTGCTGACGTCATTAACTCGACTCTGAATCGGGGTGAACCGGTGTAAACCAGTGACTCGGCTCACGAAACCAGACCGGTTCCTCACATCATCACGCGGTCGATGCTGACGTTCCTGTATCGTTGGACTAACATGCTAGATTGTTATATGTACGAAAATTATTATATATATATACATAGTTTTAATAAAAAAAAAAGTTATGAATTTGGTATATACCGGTTCAAACGGTTCAACCAGTGACTCACTGGTTGAACCATTGACCCAGTGCCCTGACTGAGTCGGTAACCGGTTCAGTTTTAATAACACTGATTTACCAGAGTCATGACCATCAAAACCACATTCAGAGACAAACCAGAGATTTTAGATCAAAAATCGTAGAAGAAATTGATGGAGAAGGAGGTGACGCGATCTGGATCCCAAGAAGAGAGAGTGAACTGTGGTAGTGTCATGAGAAGGATGATCCTCATGAGGTTCTCCTTGATGCTTCTCTTTGACAAAGAGCTCCTCTGGTTTATCGTTGATTTCAGGGAAGGTGATCTTGGCGGTTATGGAGATGGTGCTTTCATCGGCGATGACATGCGTTTATGTCGTTCCTTCTTCTTCATCCTTCACCACTTGATCCAAGAATAGTGACGGTACATGTATTGAATCATCCTCTTCCTCTATTTTATTGAAGGAGGATTCATTGCTGAAATCTTCGTCTTCTTGTTTGTGCTTCATTGCTGCGAAGGTGACAAAGGTGTTGTAGTTCTGCGGTTCAGCCATGGCAGTAGAAGATTTCATGGAGGAGATGGAATTGTTGGTCCTCACGACTGTGGATTGAGGATCCAAGACCAATTGCACAACATCATCGACAGAAGAATCGCCATTAGCCTTATGTTTGAAGAAGCTAGAACGTGAATTGACAAGGATGCAGGTGACTCCCCCGATCTTGATGGTGGAACCATTGATTACTGGCTTCATTGGAACTATTGGAGCAAAAGGCATTGTATCATAATCTGAGTACCCGAAATTATTGAAAACGAAATCATGGTTGTTTTCCATTGCTGCAGATTCTTCGTCACAGTCTGAAGCACAATATTCATCTTCAAAGGTCTCTGAAGCCTCATCTTCATTACTATCCCAAGCATCAGCGGAAGCCTAACAGACTTTATTTTACACTCCTAACATTATGTGTCTGTTGTTTTTCCCCCCTTAACATTCTACCCAGGATCTCATGGTGTGTGTGACACCCTAACTCGGGTCATCACATGGTTACCCGTTTGCGGAAATAAAACTTAATTTACTGGTTGCTTTAGGAAAATAATGTTTTCTCAATGTTCATCTTTTCAAAATATGGTGAATTTTTTTTTATTCTTTTTAGCCTCGTACAATAACATAATCGAATCACACTTAATTACATAATCGAATCACACTTAATTACATAATGTATATAAGTCATACAACTATACTGCCTCCTATGTTTTTACATCTAGATCGTTATCAGTTTAGTGACTCTCAAAACATAACATAACTCAATAGGACCTAAGCTGGTCGTAACTAAATGACACTACAACCGATAGAAGCA
Source organism: Sophora flavescens (assembly GCA_030762895.1). NCBI lineage: Eukaryota > Viridiplantae > Streptophyta > Magnoliopsida > Fabales > Fabaceae > Sophora > Sophora flavescens. The sequence continues at coordinate 136,750,837 of CM061063.1, read as the reverse complement.
GCAACAGCATGCCCCTAACTAGACAGTCTTCTTCTTCTTGTAGAGATCATACCCCTTGTGCTACTCTGATATGTTTGTAAGGGTGAGACGCCAATATATGGATTTAACACAACAACTAAATGCTCGGCACAAAAGAAGACACAAACACATATACATGTTTATAACAACATAAGCAATCCATATTATAGCATACAGTTTATCAATGGGTTCCACACCCCAAACATCAACGTTCGAAAACTATGCATGAACACTTCAATACATCATCTAAACATTCACACTTAATCTCCGGAGACCCCCAACGTCATTTTAAAATGAGCTGATCAAACTCGATTGCCAAAAGAGGCACGTCGATTTTTGCCAACAGAGGCACGTCGATTTTACCATAGCCCACTGTCCGGAACAGTGAGAATGTCGATTTATGGATTTTTTCATTGTACGTCGATTGCCCAAGGCGTAATGAATTTCATTGTACATCGATTGCCTAAAGGCGCAATGAATTTCATTGTACGTCGATTGCCTAAAGGCGCAATGAATTTCATTGTACGTCGATTGCCCAAGGCGTAATGAATTTCATTGTACGTCGATTGCCTAAAGGCGCAATGAATACATCGATTACATGAATATCATAAAGATACCACGATTAACAAATACGTCGAGACATGAACATCATCAAGATATCATGATTAACCTCGTAGGAACGTCTGCCAAAATGCATGCAAGAAAAACATTTTATTCTCAACCCTTTTCTTTGTGTTCAATCTTTATTTGTCAAAGCTCTCAAAACCTTATGACCCATCATTGTTTTAAACATCTTTACACTTTTTATTAACAACACAGGACCTCAAAGTCCGAGTACTCAATCACGAAGCCCCTAGACCTTGCAATCAGTCTTAGGTTCGTGGTAATAGAAAACATCATAAATCTTTTACCGTTGTTTATTACGTCGTGAAGTAGACACACCGTCTACCTACTAGACACCAAGTCTATAACGTCATAAGAACACTAGTACCCCGACGTCTCGGTTACTAAGTTCCATATCGTCCTTTACATCGTTTTTGTCTATGAAAAACAAATCCAAAATAAGATAACGTCATAAGAACACTAGTACCCCGACATCTCGGTTACTAAGTTCAACACCACTTTCAACACGGTTGAATTAATTTTGTTTTCGGAAAATCTTTTCACATGGAAAATTCTTCAATAAAGTCTTTAAATACTAAAACTTAGTTTTCACAAAGGTGAGTCACTTGACATTTTAAACTTACTTAAAATACGAGTTGCCGTTTCAAGATACTTGCCGTCGACACTTTTCCAAATATGCTATCAATTCGTCCTCGAAATTTCGTCACTCGAAACTTAAACAGAATTTTGTAACCTTATCTTAACCTTAAAATTTTATATTGCCCTTCACATCGCTTCATTCTTCTCATTGCATAACACAGTTCATTCTTATGTCATTTCTACTTATCCTTACTATCCTCAAAATTTCATCAGAGTCTATCACACTCGAAAAACAAAATCAAAACTTAATCACTTCTCTTATCAACTTGGTTCCACCAGAAACCTTATTCAAATCATCTAATTCTGAATATTATCACTAATATCAACAATATCTACACAGCCCCACGCATCAACTCCCTACTCAAAATATTTAATCATAGTCTTAGTTTCTCTTGATTATAATTCATTACTCCAATTTAATATCACCTCACACATCTCATCCTCAAAATAACTACATTGTATATCTTAATGCAATTAAACCAAAAGGGATTATAGAATAGAATTATCTAATCCTTAGCTTTCGAACTTTCCTATCAACTTACTTTTACTCAAGAACTTCTCTTTTCCTTCACATTCGACTTAGGAAAAACTATCATAGACACCTTTCTGTAATTTCTTCCAATCATACGATTAAATCTTAGCGACGATCATTTTATCATTATCCTAGTTCCTTTAGCAAACTTTACCTCGATCATACCAAAATCTGCCAAATCATCTTATTTACTGATGTTGATTCTAGAAATTCTCAGCTTACTAGTCCCATCTACACCTCCATAAAAATCCACTCACCTCTTGTCGTGCTTAGATATTACACTTACTCTCAACTAACCTTCTAAGGATCAATTCCTTATCACGTTGGATCAGTCCTCTGATACATACCTCTGTTAGTTTTTCCATTACACCGTGGACCTAAGCAGTAAAAAGATGTCGACTTCGTCAATCTACTCACAATAATTTGAAAAGAGATTTTCAAGACAAGAATTTTTTTTTTTTGATTTTGCTTTCACAAGAAAGCACAAAGAATAATTTGACCAATCTGAAAGATACAAGTGTCCAATATGTAAAAAGATTCTTCAATAGGTTCGTGAGTGCAAAAATGCATAGCTAATACAAGTTTACAAACATGACTCTAATAAAGTTTCTTCCTTCACAAGAACTTTACTACACAACGATTTAAAAGAACATCAGTCCGACAAAAATTCGGACTGGATCACTTCCACCAAAAGTAAAAGTGAATCGACTAAGTCTCATCAAGAAACTTCCATTATCAAGAATTCATATATGTCGCACAACTCCAGAAATACTCGCAATACATTCCCAAAGAAGTATGAAAATATCCGGACTGTCAAAACCAAAGTCATGATAGATTTTAAATCAAGGTCAGGAAATGAATTTGGCTTGTACAAAATGTACCGCTATGATTGTCTAATACAACCATAGGAATTTGAAAAGAAATTTTCCAATAAGGAAAAAAATTTCTTTATCCCGAGACCCTCACCTAAGGTTGAAGATTTAAATCTATTCGCCTTGGTTTCTCACAGGCATAAAGGTTTTCTTTTATGACGCACTTGGTGTGGTCACCCTTAATCGACACGATTTCTGATAACTTGGTCAATCTCTCAGACACCCGAACAGTTGATCTTGCCTCATAAGATGAGTTTACAGTACAAAATCTTTAATAAGTCCTAACTCTAATATGGTGGTAACTTGTTCTCAAGTTGATCCTTGAATATATAACCACTCCTTGCGAGGGATTTGTAACACTTGGTACAGAGGTCTCTCATACTCCTCGTGACTCTTAGAGTAAACGAGAACATCATCGATGAAGATGATGACTAACTTAACGAGAAATGGACGAAAATTCCATTTCTTGAAGTCTAACCCTACTAACTTCGTTGGCGATATCCTACACAAAGCGGTTGAGATCTGACTAAATCTAGAAACTAGATCAATCAGAAACTCAACAACCGTCCGTCCGTACAAACTTGGGACATTCTCAGAAAATTTTTCCAAAAATTTTCAATGACAGGTATCTTATTCAAATGTCTGATACCGTCCTAAGGGATAAACGAATGTATCAACATGAACATAAGTACCCTTTACTAAACAAGAGATCTCTCAAGGTCTCGACCAAATCAGAACCCACCAAAACATACTTACTTGTGTGTCAACACACATTGTTTCAACCAAGAAACAATTCAAACAAGGTTCAACCAGAGATCACACAACAAAAACATAACAGACCTATTCCCCAAGGTTTCCCGAAAGACTCGACCAGCTCTGATACCACTAATGTGACACCCTAACTCGGGTCATCACATGGTTACCCGTTTCCGGAAATAAAACTTAATTTACTGGTTGCTTTAGGAAAATAATTTTTTCTCAATGTTCATCTTTTCAAAATATGGTGAAATTTTTTTTCTTCTTTTTAGCCTCGTACAACAATAACATAATCAAATCACACTTAATTACATAATGTATATAAGTCATACAACTATACTGCCTCCTATGTTTTTACATCTAGATCGTTATCAGTTTAGTGACTCTCAAAACATAACATAACTCAATAGGACCTAAGCTGGTCGTAACTAAATGACACTACAACCGATAGAAGCAGCAACAGCATGCCCCTAACTAGACAGTCTTCTTCTTCTTGTAGAGATCATACCCCTTGTGCTACTCTGATATGTTTGTAAGGGTGAGACGCCAATATATGGATTTAACACAACAACTAAATGCTCGGCACAAAAGAAGACACAAACACATATACATGTTTATAACAACATAAGCAATCCATATTATAGCATACAGTTTATCAATGGGTTCCACACCCCAAACATCAACGTTCGAAAACTATGCATGAACACTTCAATACATCATCTAAACATTCACACTTAATCTCCGGAGACCCCCAACGTCATTTTAAAATGAGCTGATCAAACTCTATTGCCAAAAGAGGCACGTCGATTTTTGCCAACAGAGGCACGTCGATTTTACCATAGCCCACTGTCCGGAACAGTGAGAACGTCGATTTATGGATTTTTTCATTGTACATCGATTGCCCAAGGCGTAATGAATTTCATTGTACGTCAATTTCCCAAGGCGTAATGAATTTCATTGTACGTCGATTGCCTAAAGGCGCAATGAATTTCATTGTACGTCGATTGCCTAAAGGCGCAATGAATACGTCGATTACATGAATATCATAAAGATACCATGATTAACAAATACGTCGAGACATGAACATCATCAAGATATCATGATTAACCTCGTAGGCACGTCTGCCAAAATGCATGCAAGAAAAACATTTTACTCTCAACCCTTTTCTTTGTGTTCAATCTTTATTTGTCAAAGCTCTCAAAAGCTTATGACCCATCATCGTTTTAAACATCTTTACACTTTTTATTAACAACACAGGACCTCAAAGTCCGAGTGCCCAATCACGAAGCCCCTAGACCTTACAATCAGTCTTAGGTTCGTGGTAATAGAAAACATCATAAATCTTTTACCGCTGTTTATTACGTCGTGAAGTAGACACACCGTCTACCTACTAGACACCAAGTCTATAACGTCATAAGAACACTAGTACCCCGACGTCTTGGTAACTAAGTTCCATATCGTCCTTTATGTCGTTTTTGTCTATGAAAAACAAATCCAAAATAGGATAACGTCATAGGAACACTAGTACCCCGACATCTCGATTACTAAGTTCAACACCACTTTCAACACGGTTGAATTAATTTTGTTTTCGGAAAATCTTTTCACATGGAAAATTCTTCAATAAAGTCTTTAAATACTAAAACTTAATTTTCACAAAGGTGAGTCACTTGAGATTTTAAACTTACTTAAAATACGACTTGCCATTTCAAGATACTTGCCGTCGACACTTTTCTAAATTTGCCGTCAATTATCACTTTTAAAGCTTTTTAAGCCAAAACTTAGCTTTTTCCACTTAAATAATTTTCTAAAATCATAATTAACTTATTTTCAACAATTAATTTCATAAAATAACTTTTTATAATATTGCAGAATTTCTTACGTGAAAATTAGCAGTGCAAAAATATTTTCACGGTTTCGTTCTCATTGTGACTCATAATTCATTTTTTGTTACTAAATCATTAAAATAATAATATTTCTCAAAAACTCGTTATTTTTCCAAAACAATATTTTCCACCACTATTATATTCCAATTAACATTTCCCATAAAACATTGAATATAATTCTCACAGCTTATTAAAGCTTTTATCTCATTAATCGGTTGTGCACTGACCACTGTCAGGCTTCTCAAACAACACTCACAAACAACAGTCAACAACAATTATAAGAATTATATCACCAGGAAGATCATGCATCATAGCAATATAATATACAACTGCAGATAATTAAATAAATTACAAGCAGATCAATCACCGATACACAGATAAACAACATAACATAAACAACATAAACAAATAACCACAACCACATATAAATTATATAAACTACACTAAAAGTAAATGGTTAATGATAAAATCCCTCAGGTAAGCTCCCCTTACCTCTTGAAGCTCCTCAGTGAAATTAAAAGAACTCTGTCGGTTGTCGGAAACCCTCGTACACCTTAAAACAATTAACCTTCAACAACACATCCAAACAACCAATCAAAACAAGAAAAACAAACACCTAATCCTCTCTAATAGGTCATGGCCTCCTTAGGGTTTTGTGGCTCAAAATCTCCAAATTTGCTTAAGTCATGGATTAATGATCCTAATATACTTAAGGAAATGGATTAAGGCTAAACAACAAAGTTAAGAATCAAAACCATCATAACCCTCTAAATGCATGATAGATTCGGCCAAGACATATCCATGAGGCTAGGGTTTTTAGTTTAATGAACCAACTAGGATTCAACAAGTATACAAGTATTTATGATGAAAGACATGATCATACATCAAAAGCAAGAACAAAAACTCCATCCATCCTTTCCTCTAGGATTCGGCCCAGTCTAGAAATTAAGGAAATAAATTTCTCATGATCATGTACTTCTAGATGATGAAAATAGAGATGATTATAAGATCATAGCAATTGGTTTCATGACAAAAGGATTTTTCTAGAATTTGTTATGAATTTTCAAAGTTCTAGATCTAGAAACCTAAAATTGATGAACATAGATGAAATAGACTTTGAATCATGAAACTTATTTAAGAACATAAACATGATTAGGGAAGAAGAATAGGATTCACCTCTTGAAGTTCAAAGACAAGTGAGAATCCAAGAACTTGCTTCACAAAGTGATGATATGAACTTAGAACTTTTGAGTTTTTGAAACAAAAAGGCAATAGGAAGAAAATGAAATGTGAGGGAGGGTATTTATAGGAGTGTGGCTGCGTCACTTTGGAAGGATTAAGTAGAAAGGAGGTGCTTCTCAAAGGATTTAATTGCAATTAATTCCTATGGACCATTTTGCAAAATTCCAAAAGTATAGGGACTATTTTGCAATTTGCCAATAGTTTGAAATGATGAGCATGTGCAACATTAAATGTGTTCACATCTTGACTCATCTTGTTGAATTTTATTGAGACTTTTTGGGAAGAACCTAGAATAATGGAGAACACTTGACAACATTGTAGAATTGTGTGGAACTTTGGAGAATATGTGAGAACATTGTAGAAAATTCTAGAATAAACTTGGCTCATCCAAGTTAAAGGCAGCCCCCGCTCCTCCTTGGGCTTGCGCATGGGCCTTGAAAATTTGGGCTTGGATTTAATTATTTTGGGCCCACCAAAATGCTTAAGGCATAATCATGACATAGGAAACTTATATGATTTCTAATGGGCTTCATGAAATTTAATCCATGGACAAGGAATTTGGGCCTCAAGGACACGGTCCACTAATAGATTTGGAGCAAAGATTCTGACCCAATTCACTTGGAAAAACATAGAAACTAACGTAGGGACCAAAGTGTAATTAAAAGAAAGTTCAAGGACTTAAGCGTAAAATTCATAAATTGCCACTTTAACCTTGTAGAATCTTCTAGACTCAAAAATGTGACTCATACCAATGAATCATCTCAAAATCCTAAGATAACCTCTTTATCTGCTCTTGAAAACTCCGAGATCCACTCTGTCATTCACTTGATTACGTATTTCGCCCGTAAAACGTATATTATTTCATTTTTTTGAAATAATTCTAAAAATACAAAATTGTAGGAAATAAAATAAAAATCTTAAGTCTTTCGTTCACGAATTAAAATTAGGTTTTCTGAGCAGTAAACTTTTACTGTCAGTGAAAACACAAAAAACGGCAGACTGGTTTCCGTCTGAATTTTCAACCCAAAAACTTCCCCGTAACTTATGAAAATAAGTATAACATGGAAATGACCTTGGTTTATCCAAAATCATTTTCTAAGTCTCGGATAAAAATATATATTTTTATATATATATTACCGATATTACGAAGCAGCGAAAATCGGGGTGTTACAGTGTGTCATGACAATTGAGCACTTTGTAAACCTTTCTTTTCAACCATATAGTCATATTGTGTTGTCATATGTGTTTTATTTTCTTTGAAGTTTTTCTCCTTAAGCTTTGTATCAAGAATGACTCTTCATATGAGGATGTTGTCACTTGTGTGTCTTTTGATTTTTTCCCTTAATTATCGATTAAGGATTGAAGCTTCAGTGTCGACTACTCGCTTTTGGATGACTTTTTATTTTTTTTTTTTTTTTTTAAACCTGGTTCCTCTTTGCCTGATAATATTGTTCCTTCATCTAATGTTTTTTGCTCTGGTTAAATTGTCTCCTTGTTATAGTATAAAGATAATCGTTAGTTGTCGTAAACAATGATGAATTGTTTAAAAGTTGGATTCTTACTACATGCTTGATTTTTTTGGAGAGGTTGTTCGATAAGGTTACTGTTTGGGATGAAAGTTAATAAAATATTTATAACGTATATAAATTATTTTGTATATGCCATTACTAAAAATTGTTAATTAAATGAGTATCTAAACTATTTTATAAATTAAATATGCAAATTAGAAGATTATTTATAAAAATATTATTAGATAAATACTACGAATATATATATATATTTTATCATTCAAATTCCAAGTTAAAAAATAATAATACTTGAAGTAGGGCTTGTAACCATTGGTCCACATTCATGTTAATCATAAAAATCCATGGAAATGTAAAATAAAAAGGGTGAAAATATGTGAGATTGACATGTCAATGAAATGTGAGATTGACATGATTTTAGATGCGGTTAGCACTTCTAACTCTTCTTGCTTTGTCCAATATTTACCTTTCTCTTCTTTTTTTCTTTTGTTGCTCCCTTGCACTGTCTCATTTTGGTGTATCACACCTCATCCCACCAATAGTATCTTGTCAAATATTCTATAATTTTAAAATTACATGAGATTTTAACTAATAAAGCACAAACAAATGAAGTACTTGAAAGTGGTTTGTCTAGAAGCTGAAGTGGGTCCTTGCAGTTGGTATGTTTTCCCAAAAACATTGCTTTATGTAATTTTTTTGCTCTAATATTTTGGATTAGTGAAGTGAAGACTCTTTGTACAAATGTATGCGGTGATGCACATTCTTTCACCTTTGGTTCCAACTCGGAAATTCTTGTTTCTTCGTTATTGTGACCAAGTTGAAGAAGGCCTATGGGTGATAGTAGATGTGTCATTTGATTCCTCAATACACAATGCTACTCTTCCTCAAACTTGGAGGCTTCCCTCTGGATGCATGATTCAAGAAATGACAAATGTGTCCTGCATGGTAAGTGTTAATTATTCTCATATCCCCATCATTTGTAGCATTGTTGATTTTCTTATGCTTTTACTCAATTTAGATGTTTCAAAGGTGCTAACTAAAACAAATTTTTGATATTATGCTTTATTTTAATATAGGTTACTTAGGTTGAACATGTGGAAGTTGATGATCAAATCTAAATGAACCAAATTTTTAGAGAACTCATTTGTAACAATAATGCATACAGAGCACAAAGATGGGTTTTGACACTTGAAAGAATGTGTCAGAGATTTGCATGGTCCTCACTTGAAAATATACCTAACTATGATGCAGGAGGAGGTTACTCTTTGTTATCTTTACTCCAAACCGTATTGCTTGTTCATTTATTTGCCCTCGATCCATTATTCATTTTTCAGTGGCCAATACACTTGAAGGAAGGAGAAGTGTGATACAGCTTGCTCATCGCATGGTTAAGATATTTTGTGGAAATCTAGACATGTCAGAAAACCTTGATCTCACACACCTGATTAAGATGGATGATAGTGAGATCAAGGTTTCTGTTCTAAAAATACAATTATGTCTGGTGTGCCACGAGGCATTGTTGTTAGTGTTGGTTTTTCAGCCAAGTCCCACATTGTGTGGAGCTTAACTTGGAGAGCCCCCTTAAGCCTATATAAAGAAGCTTAAGGGGTGCTAACCAAAACACACTAATCCTCACCAATAGAGTGAGAGAAAAATAGAGAGATCCTTAGAGAGAGTTTTCTAAGAGAGAAAAATAGTGAGCCAATTTGTGAGAGTGTTATCCACAAATTGAGGATATAATATTCTTGTATTTTTGTATTCCCATTATTGTTATAGTGGAGGTTTAAGCGGCCTACGGGTCCCGTGGTTTTTTTCCTTGCTCACATTGAGGAGGTTTTTCCACGCTAAAATTGTCTGGTGTTGTTACACTTATTTTTTACGCTTCCGCTTAGTGCCTATTTTGAGTTCACAGAGGAGGGAAATCATGCAGGCATTTCCCAACAGTGGTATCAGAGCTCTCAGAGCTCTGGAATACTAGGTGCCGGATTTATAAGAAAATTCTTAGTATGCTCTGTGGCTGCAGCATTGTCTGATCTTCCACATCAGAAAAGAATTATTCTTGTTGCTGGAAATAAAGTGTGGTAGTGTGAAAGTGCATGCTTAGGTAAGTTCTGGCTAAGGAAAGACTTGGTATTTAAGAGTGTCTTTGACCCACCTCTCTTTCCTGGGAACTTCCTCGGTACGTTTTTCACCTAGTACAATAAATTCCAGCATTCGGTCCTAGTCTCCTTTTTCGTCGGAACCCAATTGATTGGAAGAGCTATTGGCCTGTGTAACTCAAGATGGAGGGAGCTGTCACTCATGATGGAGATATGTTCAAGCTAACTGCAGATAACTATTCCTATTGGAAGCCGATGATGGAAGATCATCTATACTGCAAAGATCTGTATTTGCCAATCACCCAGAAGGAGATGCCGAAGGATATGCCGTAAGTGAAGACTGATAAAGATTGGGTGCTTGAAATCGGAAAGCGGTGGCTATGATCCGAAAATATATTGATCGAAGCTTGTTCGAGCATGTATCAACTTATACCAATGCGTATTTAGTTGTGGACAAAGCTTGAATCCTTGATTCAAAAGAAAACGCCTAGGAACAAAGCCCACCTTGTCGAAGATTGGTAAAGCTGGAGTACATGAACGGTCATAATATGATCGAGCATCCGAACACATTCAAAGGCATTGTTAATCAATTAACAAAGGCAGGCATGAGTGTTGATGATGAGTTGCAAACTCTTCTACTCCTCGATTCTCTACCCGAGAGTTGGGACACGCTAGTTGTCACTCTCAGCAATTCTGCTCCCAGACGGAAAACTTAGCATGGATTCATTACAATGCATCGCTTGCTAAATGAAGAGTCAAGACGGAGAGAAAGAGGCTTGAACAGTCGATTTCAAGCCAATATTGTTGAAAATAGAGGAAGGAGTAATAATCGTGGAAAAGGAAGCCGTGGAAAATCACAAGGTAGATCCAAATCTCGAACCAGGCTAGGTTGTTATTATTGTGGCAAACCAGGCCACATAAAGCCTGAGTGTAGATTCTTGAAGAGGGATCAAGGTGAACAGTCCACCACCCCACCGGATTGATCCAAAGAAGAAGAAAGAAGATGGATCAACTACTGCAGTGGCCTCAAATGATGAGAATATATTTCTTGTCGGAGAAGAAAATTATCTAAATATTGCATCCGATGATTGCATATGGATAATTGACTCAGGAGCATCTTTCCACGTCACACCTCATGAAGAATTTTTCTCATCATACCAAAGAGGAGATTTTGGTACAGTGAAGATGGGAAACCATGTCACAAGTAAAATCGTCGGTACTGGCGAAGTAACTTTGTTGACAGAGAATGGAAACAAGCTTGTGCTGAAGGAGGTCAGACATGTACCTGAGATGCGTCTGAACCTTATCTCAGTTGGAAAGCTAGATGAAGCCGGGATGATAAACCAATTTGGTGCCGGCAGATGGAAACTCAGCCAAGGAAGCATGATCAGTTTGCTCGCGGCAGGAAGGAAGGCTCCTTGTATATCATGCAGGGAAAGATATGCATGGGGGAGACGAATGTTGCGCAAGACGCAAGCAAAGAATTGTGGCACAAACGCTTGGGTCACATGAGCGAGAAAAATTTGGAGATCCTCGCAAAAGATCACCTTCCAAAAATAAAAGGGCAACCACTTGAATCCTGTGGAAACCGCTTAGCAGTGCAAGCAACACAGAGTATCTTTCAAAAGATCGAGATAATGCAAGAAGAAGAAAGCGGATTCTGGATCTTGTCCATTCGAGATGTTTGCTCAACATCTGAAAAATCCCTTGGTGGTGCTCAATACTTCGTTACCTTCATTGATGATCACTCCAGGAAGTTGTGGGTGTATCCATTGAAGACGAAAGATCAAGTTCTTCAAGCTTTCAAGGAGTTTCATGCTTCAATAGAACGAGCATCTGGAAGAAAGCTGAAATGCTTGAGAACAGAGATAATGGCGGAGAGTATCTTGGCCCATTTGAAGCATACTTGCAAAACTCATGGGATAAGACATGAGAAAGTACCTCCCAAAACACCTCGGATGAATTTGTCAGCGGAGAGGATGAACAGAACGATTGCAGAGAAAGTCGGAGCATGCTGTCTCACGCAAAACTCCCAAAGTCATTCTCAGGCGTAGCGGAGTAAATCTTCGCTGTTGATTTGATCAATCTAACTCCTTCAAGAGCGTTAGATGGAAAGATACCCGATGAGGTATGGTCTAGAAAGAAAGCTTCCTATGGTCAATCGAGAATCTTCGGATGTAGGGCATTTGTTCACATTCGAAAGATGAAAGAGCAAAGCTTGATGCTAAGACGAAAGAGTGTATATACCTTGGTACACCAAGAGATGAACTTGGCTTCAGATTATGGGATCCTGCAAACAAGAAGATTGTTCGAAGCAGAGATGTGGTGTTCTTTGAAGATCAGACAATCCAAGACATCAAGCAATCTGAGAAGTCAAAGCACAGAGTGATTCCTGATTCAAGTCCCATTGTGATACCCAATTCGGGGAGAGATTCCTCAAAGAAATGATGAACCTGATCGGATCGAGCAATCGACAATGCAGAAATGCAGGCAAAGTGCAAGAAGAACAGATGGAGACTGATGAGGTAGAGCCAGAACCTCAAATCAGAAGATCAACGAGAGCCAGACAACCATCGAGAAGATACTATTCAGATGAATATGTCACTCTCACTGATGAAGGGGAACCTCAAAGCTTTGTGGAAGCCATTGAGATGAATGATAATGATAAATGGTTGCAAGCTATGGAAGAAGAGATGCAGTCCCTGAAGGAGAATCAGACGTATGACCTGGTGAGATTACCAGACAGGCGAAAGGCATTGAAAAACAAATGGGTGTTCAAGCTCAAGACTGAAGAGAACAACCCAAACCCCAGATACAAAGCAAGGATTGTTGTAAAGGGGTGCAACCAGAAGAAAGGCATAGATTTCGAGGAAATCTTCTCACCAGTGGTGAAGATGACATCTATTAGAGCAATTCTCGGTCTAGCTGCAAAACTAGACTTGGAGATTGAACAGCTCGATGTAAAAACAGCATTCTTACATGGAGACCTAGAGGAAGAAATTTATATGGAGCAACCAGAAGGTTTTGCAGAACCAGGCAAGGAACACCTAGTGTGTCGTCTGAAGAAAAGTCTCTACGGTCTGAAGCAAGCTCCAAGACAATGGTACAAGAAGTTTGATCTCTTCATGACCCAACACAATTTCAAGAAAACCTCCGCAGACCATTGTGTGTTTGTGAAGAACTATGAGAATGGTGAATCCATCATACTTCTGTTGTATGTTGATGATATGCTCATTGTTGGGAAAGACAAGGCGAAAATAGCTGCTCTCAAGAAGGCATTGAGCAAGTCCTTTGCCATGAAGGATCTGGGTGCAGTGAAGAAGATTCTTGGGATGAAAATCACTAGAGATCGTTCTAGAAGAATGCTGTGGATGTCACAAGAAGACTATATCAAGAAAGTTCTTGAAAGGTTCAACATGCATAATGCCAAACCTATGCATGTTCCATTACCTGGTCATCTCAAACTGAGTAGGACTCAATGTCCCGGGAATGAAGAAGAAAAAGAAGAAATGAGCAAGGTGCCCTATTCTTCAGCAGTGGCTAGTCTTATGTATGCAATGGTCTGTACAAGACCAGACATTGCTTATGCTGTCGGAGTTGTGAGTAGATTCCTATCAAATCCAGGAAAGGAGCACTGGAATGCAGTGAAATGGATACTACGGTATCTGAAGGGAACTGCCAAAAGTTGTTTGTGTTTTGGCAATGGAAATTTAAAGCTTCTTGGATACTCAGATGCAGATATGGCAGGAGATGTGGATTCCAGAAAGTCCACATCAGGATACCTGATTACTTTTGCAGGGGGAGCTATCTCTTGGCAGTCAAGATTACAAAAGTGCATTGCTTTAAGAACTACAGAAGCAGAATTCATCGCAATCACTAAAGGTTGCAAGGAGATCTTGTGGATGAAGAAGTTCCTACAAGAGTTAGGACAGGATCAGGAAAGTTATGTTCTTTATTGCGACAGTCAGAGCGCAATCCATCTCAGCAAGAACTCGACCTTTCATTCAAGGTCAAAACACATCGACGTAAGGTATCACTGGATCCGTGATGTGTTGGAAAGTAAGCTGCTGCAGATTGAGAAAATACACACCAAAGATAACGGGGCGGATATGATGACAAAAGCTCTACCGAAAGAGAAGATAGAAGTCTGTAAAGAAGTTGCAGGCTTAGCATCAACCCCAAACTGATCCGAGGATATTTTTCCCTTTGGCTGAAGGGGGGAGATTTGTTGGTTTTTCAGCCAAGTCCCACATTGTGTGGAGCTTAACTTGGAGAGCCCCCTTAAGCCTATATAAAGAAGCTTAAGGGGTGCTAACCAAAACACACCAATCCTCACCAATAGAGTGAGAGAAAAATAGAGAGATCCTTAGAGAGAGTTTTCTAAGAGAGAAAAATAGTGAGCCAATTTGTGAGAGTGTTATCCACAAATTGAGGATACAATATTCTTGTATTTTTGTATTCCCATTATTGTTATAGTGGAGGTTTAAGCGGCCTACGGGTCCCGTGGTTTTTTTCCTTGCTCACATTGAGGAGGTTTTTCCACGCTAAAATTGTCTGGTGTTGTAACACTTATTTTTTACGCTTCCGCTTAGTGCCTATTTTGAGTTCACAGAGGAGGGAAATCATGCAGGCATTTCCCAACAGTTAGTGCTGCAACCTCCTTTTGGCCTCCTCTTTCTCCTCACATTTTTTTTACTTCCTAAATGGTTACACAAGACGACCTTAGGTTCACAAGATAAACGACCTTTAGTTGAGTAGCATATCTTTTTAATTTGATTAGTAAATTTTTATCTTGCATTGTAAACTTAGTAATTATTTCTTTTAATTACAATTCTTGTAGTGGGTCGATCTGTGCAATGAAAAACCAGTATATGAGATGCAACACTTTCAAATGGATCTCATCTTGATAATTGCACAACAATTATTTAGGCAGTTACCATCTTTATTTCTAATTTTATGTTTCGATTATGTATATAACAAACATGTCGATTTCCAATTAGGTTATGTCATAAAAGACAAAAAATGACCACAATAGATCGAGTTTCAACATTATCTTTTCTTTTGCTAAAGATATTACCCTAAATAGGTTTAGTAAAGCTCATTATGGAAATATATCTAAGATCATATTTTAGAGTGAATAAAGATCAAGAAATATTGTGATTTAAATAAAATGATATATAATGTTTATTTGAATTGGATGTTGCATATTTGATTAAATTCATTGTTTACTATTCTTGTGGTTCAGCATTTCAAAAGAAAGTTGTACAGATCCTACGAGAGCCTTGATAAAATATGCTCCCCTAGTTGTCGCAGCATTCAATGTGGCAATAAGAGGAGAAGAGTCTTCAATGTTGCCCATTCTTCCATCTGGTTTTACCATATCTGAAGCAGGGCAGCTCAGTTGGTAAAAGTTGTCTCGCCTGCTCCCTCGAGTCATGTTATAGAGGGAAGTTGGGAACCACTGTTGATCCCTTTTAAAGAAAAAAAAATGGTAGATCAGATATTACTATAGGACAATCCAATGTCGAGCATGATGAAAAATTAGGAGGTTCATTGGTGACTTTAGCAATTCAAATACTGGCTTGCTCTCCATCCACAATAGGGAAGTTTAATATGGAAACAATAGTTGATGTTAATAAAATGGTAGCCTCAACGGTGGACAAGATTAGAATTACTTTGGATTGTCCTAACATAGATTAATCTTTTCTTTTTGTACTTGAATTTAATTGCTTAAGATAGTTAATGATGTTTTTATTGTGTTCAAAGTTATTTGCAATTATTAGAACATTTTTTTACAATCACGCAGACTCATTTTTGAACAAAATCATATAACAACATTATACATATAAAATACGAAACAAGAAATAAGAAATTCTTGGTTGAATCACTGAAAGTTAAATACACAGACCAATGAATGCTCAAGCGTTAAAACATTACACTTATTTTTTGTTTTTATAACAAACTCTAATGCAAATTGAAATCAAGTGAAGAGCATAATACCCTATATTTGGAACTTGATTTCTGTTTGTTTTCACTTATACAATTATGAAATATGTCTTTTCTAACATTTGGATATAAGATCTAAGTCTTGTAGCAGCACGGGCTTTATAGTTAGGAATTAGGAACCTTGTGATATATATATTGAGGATAATATTGAGTCGAATTTATAACCTTTCATCAAAAACTATGATAACATGTCTCTCACATTGATCCAATATACATACAACTAGATCTTTTATTATTATTATTAGTCACAACTATTATTTCTATAGACAGTGACTAAATATTAATTTGTTTCCAACTGTACGTTTTCAATTATACATTTAAGAATAATTTTGTGACACCCTTAACCCAAGAATCACACTAATTACTTTGTTTTGCGGAAAATAAAACGTTTAGTAAATTGTCGATTTACTTTTGGAAATACATAATTATTAAAATTAATTACAACCGTACTAATTGTAAAACTTTTTCCCTCTTGCAACAAATAACGTAAAAAATGAAACGGAAGATGATGGAGTACCAAGAGTCCCTACGCTGCTAAGTGCTGCAAATAAGAATCCAACGGCGGTAATGAAATCTGGATAGTCTCAAAGGTATCCATCCTCCTCCTAGGTCCTTCTAAAACTGAGCCTTCAATCGTGCGAACAGGGCCCGTATACTCGGTCGTCTGGGCCCCATGATGAAAAACCCATACAGCCGGATCATGAGCATTATTAAAGATAATGGCTCGTACCCTAGAGTGAGCCAGGGGCATGTTTGGATCCATTTATACTCAAGCAGATATATGTACCAGATAGGGAAAGAAAATGCAACGGTGAGATACCAATATATGGATGGACTATGACAACTACATGCCTAAAAACACAAAAACAACAAGTGCAGAAAAACACGATCATATATATACATGGTATGAGATTTTCAAATAAAAGATAGTAACACAGAACATGCCGTCAATTTTTTAAAAACATAAGCCACTTCTATAATTCAACATTTTATTCTAGTCTCCGGAGTTCCCTACAACGTGTTTTCCCACAGCACTGTCCAAAACTCCTGGCACAATGATCAACGTGTGTGGATGTCCATATCATACTGACCAACACTAGGCACAGCAACTAAGGCATATGGACTTCATTGTCCAACAAGGCATTCATACGAAAACAACATAGGCACGTCTGCCAAATGCATGTGAAAACGTTTTATTTTCGCAGCTTTTCTTTGTGTTTCATTCTTTCCTTTGTCAAGGCTCAAGGCTCACGACCTTCCATAAATTTCTAACGTTTTAAAACTTTCATTATCAACACAGGACCTTTAAGTCCGAGTGTCTAATCACAACAGTCCTGGACCGATGCACCAGTCTTAGACTTTGTGGTCGTAGAAAACAACTTTCACCTTTTTAATACTTTCACCACATTTTAACACAATGTGTATAGACACACAGTCCATAACAACGTACTCGGGACACACAGTCCATAACAACGTGACACGGATCATAGATCAACGTGTTTTCAAAACACTAGTATCCCAACGTCTCGGTTACTAGGTTCTCTTTTCAATGTTTTTTATCGGATATTTTTAATTGAATAAAATCCTTTGAAAAACTACTGTTGAAATCCATTAAAACTCAAGTTATAGAAAATCTTTATCCTTCCTCCATAATCCATTCTATTTTGGAAAGTCCATCCCTTATAAAAAATTAAAAAAAAAATTGAAGAGAATTTTTCTAAAAGTGTTAAAAAATTCTTTTGAAGGACTTGAAAATGAACTTACTTTTCTTTGTTGTGTTTTACCATGAATTATTCTCAAAAATTCATATTTTTCTAAAAAAAATCTCTTAAGTTCCCAAAACAATTTCTTTTTATCTTCATAAAATGAAATTATACTAAAGTTCTTAAATCTTCACCAAATGTTAACCAAAATTATACTAATGTTCTTAAATCTTCACGAAAGTTCTTTTTCTTTATTTTGTGGCTTTCCACATAAGTTTTCTTAAAGCTTTTATCTTACATTAATAATTGAGCTCTAACCAATGGTTAGGCTTATGGTGGAATTGGCACCAGCAAAGTGGCTTATGGCAAAGTGACTTGTGTTTCGTGAATCAAAGAGAGAAAAATTAGCACTTTTCTAGAGAAGATGACTATAAAGAGAAAAAAAAAGAAAATGGGAAAATAAAAGGAAAGAGTATGCGGCGGAAAAATAAAATTCAAGGAGGATGATATCGCTCTGATGCCATATTAGGAAATATGGTATCCATTGGAGGAGAAAAGAAATTGAGGGAAAGTATGAATGTGAAATTGACAGAATGGGTAAAGTGATTACAAAGAGATTAAGCGTTTATATAGGCTAATGATCTAGCAACTAACTATCAACTTTCAACCATATCTCCAACAAGAAGGTGCCAGCACAACCTCAAGTCGTCATACTAAAAGAGAGGTCGGAAGTTATAGAAGAATCCGAGACAGCACAAATAAAAAAGGGTGATTGCATACCACCAGGGACTATTGTCACTTTACCTGAATTGGGGAAGGTGGATTCCGAAAAATATGATTTTGTTTTGTTAAAAGAAATATGGGAATGGATGGGAAGACAAGAAGACTTTGTTAAGAGATACGGGCACATTGCATATCTTATTTATGTCCCAGTCAACATTCCTATGCTAGAGGCTATGCTCCATTTTTGGAATCCTTTTATCGATGTTTCACTTTCAATCAATTTGATATGGTCCCAAAGATAGAAGAATATTGCAAGTTGCTCAATGTGGAAGTAGCATCAAATGTGAAGATATATAAATATGATCAAAGGAAGACTCCGAGAAAAATACTTTCCAAGCTGATAGGTGTCCAATCAAGTGAAAGAAAAGGGGCAGAGTGTGGATGTTGAATACCTCATGCAATTTGTCTAAAGCAATATTGACACAGATCACGGATTGTTGGCGTTAGCCCTAGCAATTTACGGGCTAGTGATTTTCCCAAGAGTAAAAGGGTAGATAGATGGGCAGGTGATCAAGTTATTTGAACAGATTGAGCACAAGACAAATCCGGCAATGCCTATCTTAGCTGAATCCACACCAGCTTATCCCTTGTGGCAGTCCGAAAAGAGGAAAGGTTTTGTCGCTCCAAAAGTCCAAGGTCCTGACTTGCTTGTTCATAGTTTCGATGAACCAATTGACTGTATAGTTGAAGCTAAGGGAGATATGAGGTGGTATATAGACAATTCAAGGAGAGAGAAGTTATACCCGTAAACAAAATTAATGAAGTATTGAAAGAAAAGAAGGCATGGGCTAGTGAATTGGAAAAGGCCAACAAGAAAGCACAGGATAAAGAAACAAGAGTCGCAATGATGCAACAAGAAATGAGAAGTCTAAGCGAAAGGTATTGATCTCTAGAAGCCACCTTCGAAAGGAAAGATATGAAGCTTATAGCACTTCATCGTGAGAATGAAATTCTGCAGTTAAATCAATGTACCTTGAACTCTGAATTGGAGGTAGCTCTCAGCACAAAGGCTCAAATTGAAGAAGAAAATGCCACTTCAAAGGGCGATTGCATTTACTAGGGTGGCATAAGCATGGTTCTAAATTGTGGTTGCGGTCACGGTTACGGTCGCGGTTGCGGTCGCTGTGATTGCGACCATTGCAGCCGTTGCGATGCGTAATGCGACCGCTACGGCGTGAAATAATTTTATGAATTCTTAAAATTAAAAAAAAATCATTTTTTTTTGTAATTCTTTATATATCATTTACTAATGGTGTTGTATAAATTTCTATTATTTTTCAGACATTATTATATTTAAGACATTGCATTATGTTTATGAATAATTTAAACTTAATTATACTGAAAATAAATTATAAATAAAACTTTTAAGCACATATAAGTACGAAATTATAAAGAACTAAGAAAGTGAGAAACTTAAAAGTGCATAAATATATATGAATCACAAATAAAAAGATATTGGTGTCAACTAGAGGAATACACCCAGCTGCAATTGTGATTCTAGAATAACGTCACATTGTCACCACTTAGAGATACGTCTTCATTAAAAAAAACATGATAAAAGTAAACAAATTAATAAATTTAAAATAATAATAATAATTAACAACATGTATTTTCTTCCTCTCCCTCTTGGCTAACCTCCTAAATTTTCTCAAAATTTCTCACTAATAATTCCCAAATCTGATCATATTCCCACCAAAAAATTTCCCTCACTCATCAAATATCCCACCCACTCACTTTTTCCCCTGTTTTCGTCACACACTCCCACTTCCACTATCACACACTCACATGATCACACCCACACACCCACAAAAAGTCACCAACGCCCCTGTTTCTCAATTTCTTCAACCTCGTAAGTCTTCTCTTCTGCCTATTCTTTCTCTGATTTCAAGTTTCACTTTCACCCACCATGGCCTCACTTTCCCTGCCCCCCCTCACCCTCACCCTCACCCTCACTCACCCATGGCCTCACGGCCCTGCCCCCCTCACCCATGGCCTCACCATGGTCCTCCCCCCTCACCCGTGGCGTCGTGAGCCTCCCTCCCCCTCACCCATGGCCTCACGCCATCAGCCCCACCTCACCCATGGCCTCACCACGGTCCTCCCCCCTCACCCATGGCGTCGTGAACCTCCCTCCGTTGCGGACGAAACGACCGTTACGTTGCGGGTGAAATGCGGTTACGTTGCGGTCGTTGCGGGTGATTTCGTAACACACCGCAATTGCGGCCTGATGCTGGTGCGGTGAGGGCCGCATCCGCAATATTACGGCCGCATTAGCAGTTGCGGACCGCAATTTAGAACCATGGGCATAAGTAAGTATTTTGAAGCATAAGGTCAAGAGTGGATGCAAAGGTCTTGTGATCTTCTTGAAGACATTCAAAAGGTGGTTGAAGGAGTTAGAAACAGGGGAAGAAGGGCTGAGGAAATCGAAACGAAGATGCCACCTATTGAAGCTCATGAGTTTTTAGTTCTTTTAAAGAAGGAGCTCACTTACTTGGCAAACCCTTGTCAATCCCTTACATTGAGGCTGTAGAAGAAGCTCTTGAGATGGCATTTCAGACATTTGAAATTGCCAATGCTACATATATGAAGGAGGGTGCTATAATGTTGAGACCTTGACCTTCTAATGCATCTATAATTGTTGCCAAGGTCATGATTGAAGGTGGTTACCAGCATGGAAGAGGTTTGGAGAAGAATCAGCAATGCATTATGAAACCTTTACAACTTGTCAGCAACAAGGACAGGTTTGGCGTAGGGTATAAGCCCACCAAAGCTAACATATGAAAAGGCTTGTAGAAATGAAGATGGAGAAAAGGTTAGCTCGACTGTAGAAGAGAAAGCCTAAAATCTAAAGGGTGGCCATCTGTGATATACGAAAAAGTTTCAGAAGTGTTGGGCTGAGGTTGTTGAATCAAGTGTCTGCAGTTGAAGATGATTAGATAACATTTGAATAATGGCCTTACATATTTGTTTGTTCAGTTTTCTATCAATAAATGCATTCAAGTCTTTATTTTCCATTTTGGCGTGAATTTCTCTATCCTTTATTCATTTCTTTCCTTCTTGCTAAAACCCATAAATGCATATATGAAAATAATACTCTTGAAAACAACAATGCTGCAACTGCAACCTGATAAGCCGCTGGCTAGTCTAGTTTTATAACTAGAAAAACCTTGGCTTTGTGCTAATTTTATATCATTTTCGCCCAAATTAGACTTGATTGTCTTTAAGCAGCATTTTGAGTCTGTAAAGTATTTTTAGGTTAATTTAGTTGATTTAGAGTTAAATAAAGTACTTATGCTATTTTCTGTTTTCAGGTTAATAAAAGGAAATAAATCTGGAGCTTTCGCCCCGCGAAAAGGCCTTCGCCCCGTGAACCTGAAGGTGACTGTGCCAGAAATTGAAAACCTCTCTGTCTCGCCCCGCGAAACATGACTCGCCTCGCGAGTAATCCAACCCTGGAAGACCAGAAGCCATCACGGCTCATCCATGTTGAAGGTCACGGGCGTTACAGTTTGGAATTTGAAGAGTCTCGCCTCGCGAATATATGCTCGCCTCGCGAGAGAACCAAAAGCTGAAGACTGTTCGCATTATTCGCCTCGCGAAGGATTGCTCGCCTCGCGAGTCAGCGAATTCCAGAAGTTGTATATAAGCCTGTTTGAAGGCAGAAATGAGGGCTAGCTAGTTAGTCAGTAGTTGTAGTTCAGTAGTTTCTTTTCTTTTCTTTTGCGCTTAAGTCTGTAATGGAGAGCTAGTCTCCTAGATTAATCTACTGTGATTGGTTTTAATTACACTTGAGGTTTTGTATTTCCTATTTTGTTTGCTATTCTCTTTTCAATGCGATGCTATATGTTTCTGTTTATTATTTCAGAAGTGTATAGTGTTGTGTTGATTCATTTCGGTGATGTTATGTTCCTATACTTAATCGCGTTTGTTATTTCGCGTGTGTTCATTCATGTTCGTTTAGTTCATGAGGGCTTAACCCCGTTTGTTATTTCCGGAATAGGAACATACATCCGTAGTAGTGGTTTCACTTGTAAATTGTTGCTACAACCGGGAGGGGATTAGAATCTGCTTAGGAATTGGAATTTACATGAACCAATGATAGTGGGAAACCGAGAACAGTAGGTTAATCGCTTTAGTTTATTTGATAATCTCTTTAACTGCTTTGTCTTTATTGCTCTGCTTTTGTTTGTTTTCTTTATTTTATTTTAATCCAAACCCCCCCAAAAACTGATTTTTGTGAAAAATAACACTTTAAGAGTCCTTGTGAGACGACATCCGAGTTGTCGCCCTAAACTACAGTTTTATAAACCGCTCGTTCTTTTTGGCGCGTGCGCGACAGCGTGACCACAACCCTTATTTATGATTTTGATCTACCCATTAATTGTGCTGATCAAGAAAATGAAGATAATTGGGATTTCTCATCTGAACTTTTTAGATTGGTAGAACGAGAAGATAAAGAAAGCGCAACTCCAAGATGAACCAACTGAAATGATTAATTTGGGGACTGAAGAAGTAAAAAAGGAAATCAAAATTGGTACTACAATAAAAGGGTTGGAACGTAGAAAATTGATTAAACTTTTATCTGATCACAATGATGTTTTCGCATGGTCATACCAAGACATGCCTGGTTTTGATGGTAGTATAATTGAGCATAAGTTACCACTAAAACTAGGATGTCCCCCAATTAAGCAATAGTTAAGAAGGATGAAACCTGAAATGTCACTCAAAATTAGAAAATAGGTAAAAAAGCAATTGATGCAGGTTTTTTGGCAGTATCAAAATATCCTGAATGGGTTGCTAACATTATCCCCGTCCCGAAGAAATATGGGAAAGTTAGAATGTGTGTTTATTATCTAGATTTAAATCGAGTAAGTCCTAAAGATGACTTCCCCCTCCCCCATATCGACATTTAGGTAGATAACACAGCTTGACACTCTCTGTTCTCTCTCATGGATGGTTATTCAGGATACAATCATATCAAGTTAGCTCCCGAAGATATGGATAAGACTACTTTTATCACTTTGTGGGGAACTTTTTGTTACAAAGTAATGCCATTTGGACTTAAGAATGCTGGAGCAACTTATCAAAGGGCAATGACGGCTTTGTTCCATGACATGATGCACCGAGAGATAGAAGTCTATGTTGATGATACGATTGTAAAGTCCATGACAGAAGAAGACCATGTAGTCAACCTTCAGAAGCTCTTTGAATGAATGAGAAAATTCAAGCTCTGATTGAATCCAGTTAATTGCATATTTGGTGTTAGGTCGGGCAAGTTGTTGGGGTTTGTGGTTAGCCAGAAAGGGATTGAAGTAGACCCAAAAAAAGTCCAAGCAATCTTAGATGTTCCTCCCCCTTGTACAGAAAAAGAAGTTTGAGGATTTTTGGGGAGAATGAATTACATGGTTTATATCCCAGTTGACTACTACTTGTGTGCCAAATTTTAAATTGTTATGTAAAAATCAAGCAGTGGAATGGAATGAAGATTGCCAAGAAGCCTTCAACAAAATCAAGCAGTATTTACGGGAACCGTCGATCTTAATTCCTCCAGTATCGGGAAGACCCTTCTTCTTGTATCTGACGGTGCTTGAAAGATCCATGGGTTGTGTGTTGGGCCAGCATGATGAATCTGGTAGAAAGGAACATGTTATTTATTACTTAAGCAAAAAGTTCAATGATTATGAAACAAGGTATTCTTTGCTGGAACGTACATATTATGCCTTAGCATGGACGACTCATCGTTTAAGACAATACATGTTGTGTTACACAACTTGATTAGTTTCCAAAATGGATCCAATCAAGTAAATTTTTGAAAAACAAGCTCTCACTGGAAGGATTGCACGATGGCAAATGCTTATGTCAGAATCTGATATTGTCTTTATCATACAAAAGGCAATAAAAGGTTCAGCCTTAGCAGATTATCTAGCAAATCAGCCAGTGGATGACTATGGGTCAATGCAGTGTGAATTCCCAGACGAGGACATAATGACTTTGTTTACAGAGGAGGAGTCATTTGATAGTGAAAAGTGCACTTTGCTATTTAATGGAGCTTCTAATGCACTAGGACATGGAATCAGGGCAATACTAATTTCTCCAAAAGGCCAGTATATCTCTTTTACTGCCAGGCTACACTTGGATTGTACAAATAATATAGCTATATATGAAGCATGTGCTATGGGAATCCAAGCTGCAATAGAATTAAAAGCAAAAATATAGGTGTGTACGGAGACTCTACGGTCGGCATTCACCAACTAAAAGGAGAATAGGAGACACGAGATGTCAAATTAATCCCATATCAAGCTTTCATCAAGCAATTGATAGAGCATTTTGATGAAGTCACCTTTAGTAATATTCCTCGTGAAGATAATCAGTTGGCAGATGCACTGGCAACCTTATCATCAACGTTCAAGGTAAATATTGACAAAGATATGCCTCTCATAAAAATGGAAAGTCATGATCAACCTTTTTATTGTTAAGTAATTGAAGAGGAGCCAGATGGAAGGCATTGGTACCATGATATTAAATGCTACATCAAGAAAAGAGAATATCCACCAGGCACCTCAGATAATGACAAAAAGACTCTTAGAAGGTTAGCAATGGGTTTCTTTCTGGATGGGGAGGTTCTCTACAAAAGGAACCATGATTTTGTGTTGCTAAGGTGTGTTGAGTCTTATAAAGAAGTAAGAAAAAATATTGAAGATGTACATCAGTGCACCTATGGAACTCATTCAAGTGGGCATGCGATGGCATGAAAAATTTTGAGGGCCGGGTATTATTGACTGACAATGGAATCCGATTGTTTTGACTATGTGAGAAAATCTCAGATATATGCTTACAAAATTCATGCTTCGTCGATGCCTTTGAATGTCCTGACAACACCTTGGCCATTTTCAATGTGGGGGATAGATGTCATCGGACCTATCGAGCCTAAAGCTTCAAACGACAATCGATTCATCTTGGTAGCAATTGATTACTTCACAAAGTGGTCGAAGCTGCTTCTTATGCCAATGTGACAAAAAATGTGGTAGTCGGGTTCATAAAAAAGAAGTTAATTGGCAGATATGGGTTGCCAAACAAAATCATTACTGACAATACAAATAATTTGAATAATAACATCATGTCAGAAATGTGTGAAAACTTCAAGATAGAGCATCACATCTTGTTTCCATATGGCCCAAAAATGAATGGAGTTGTTGAAGTAGCTAACAAGAATATAAAAAAATTGTTTAGAAGATGACTACAACATATAGGGATTGGCACAAGATACTCCCATTTGCTCCGCATGGCTACAGGACATCCAGTTCGTACTTCCATAGGGGAAACCCCATTCTCTTTGGTATATGGGATGGAAGCGGTACTCTCCATTGAAGTTGAGATTCCCTCATTAAGGGTGTCGATGGAGACAAAATTAGAGGAAGCCGAATGGGTACAATCACAATTCGACCAATTGAACCTCATCAAGGGAAAGAGCCTATCTACATTATGTCACGGTCATCTCTACCAAAGAAGGATGATAAGAGATCATGAGAAAAAAGTACGCCCTTGACAGTTTCAAGAAGGGGATCTTCTACTCAAAAAAATCTTGCCATTCCAAAACGACCAAAGGGGGAATGGGCTCCCAACTATAAAGGGCCTTACGTGGTAAAGAAAGCCTTTTTAGAGGGTGCTTTAATTCTCACAAGGATGGATGGTGAAGATCTACCACTCTCAGTTAACTCAGACTCAGTCAAAATGTACTACACCTAGAGACACCATCTGTAAAAAAAAGGATAAAAAATAAATAAAATACAACATATGAAAGCTCGCTAGGTCGAAAACTTGAAAAGGCGACTTGGGCAAAAATTAGAGCGGCCTGGCGGGCTGAAAACTCAAAAAAAAAAAAGAGCAGCTTGAGCAAAAACTAGAGTAAAAAAAGAGAAAAAAGAAAAAGAAAAAAGGGCATGATGGTGGTGCTTGGCAAGGCGTAAGATGTCAATAAATTTGCCATACTGGGGAAGTTTGAATATGTGGAGTGTGACCAAGAACTTTTTGTTGATTTATGAAAACCGGGGCAATTCATGGTGGATGTGCATAATGATATGATAAGGATGCGCGCGCTTGTTTGTTCTAAAGAGTATTACTAGAGGTTCTGCATAATTTCCCTTTCTCTTTTGTTTAAACCAGCATCGTTTCACCTTGTTATGTCCTTTGTTCTTTCTATAATTAACTCTATTTATCTTCAATTGCTTGTCTTCTCATGATAAACCCTGTTTTATGACTATCTTCTACTTTGGATGCCATATGCAATTACTGGGCTATAAAATATGTTAAACCGCTAAGAATTTCTTTAATGGTCTCAAAAGGCAAAAGAAAAAAAAAAAACCAAAAAATTGGTGGCTTGCTAAGTTGAAAACCCAAAAAAGCGGCTTAGGCAAAAATTAGAGCAGCTCGGTAGACTGAAAACTAAAATAGAGTAGCCTAGGCAAAAATTAAGGTCAAATTGAAGAAAATGACATCAAACATGAAGTTACTCCGGAACAAAATATAAAACCTAATGGTTTCGTTCACGAGTCAAAATTAGGGTTTCTGCTCAGTAAAATCTTACTGTCAGTGAAAACACAGACCGGGCTCAGTCTGAATTTTCAACCCAAAATTTCACCGTAACCTTCTTTCATAAGATAGATTATGAATATGATTTTATTTTATTTAAAATCATTTTATTGCTCTCAGATTAAAATATAAATAATTATATTTTAACCGGTTAAACAGCATAATTAAAATCAGGTTGTTACATTACTACCCTTCTAAAAAAAATTCGGTCTTCAGAATTTACGTACCATAGAAAAGATGTGGATATTGCACTAGTGCAATAAGTGCTTTTTACGTCAGTTAAAATTGATTTTTTACATCAGAATACTAACTGACGTAAATACAGCTGACGTAAACTTTTAACGTCAGTTGAGAACTGACGTTAAATATAACACTATTAACGTCGGTTCTTTAACACAACTGACGTTAATTTTGTTTCTTTAACAAAACTGACGTGAATTTTGTTAAAACTAACGTCAGTTGTTATAAAGAACTGACGTTAAAGGTCTTAATTTTAACGTCAGTTGTAATAAACAACTGACGTTAATAGTGTACTGTATATTTTATAAAATACTATTAACGTCATTTGTACCATACAACTGACGTTAATATTTTTTTTAAAATTCAGTTTTAAAATATCACTCCCCTCAGCTATCCTTGCATTCAGTAAATATCCCAGTAACACAGAATATCACACACATTACAGAATTGCAAAGGAAAAATGGAACAATGATCCATATGTATGCCTGTTCAGAAACAATATATATTTATTAACATAGGTTATAACTCAAAATAAACACAGAAATATAAATAAAAATAAATGTATACTAAGTTTAAACTACCTATATCAATATCCCTTCGTGATGATCATCACGAGTGGCATGTACATCGTCCACCTGTGTCTCCTCGATTATAGTAGGCATGTTTGTTGAAAAAGAAGGAGTCTCAGGAATATCAAGATTTGAATCTTCATTTTCATCACTACCATTATACATGCTTTTTCCTTGGAGAACCACGGACAACCTTTTGTTAGAAGGATCAGTGATGTAGAACACTTGTTTTGCTTGGGAAGCCATTATGAAAGGCTCATTTATATGACCTAACTTGTTGAGGTCTACCAATGTGAACCCCAATTCGTCGGTTTGTACACCACCGTTACTATCAACCCACTTACATTTAAATACCGGCACCGTAACCTTAGTGTAATCGAGCACCCAAATATCTTCAATATATCCAAAGTAAGGTCTCGGTGCTTTGACAGGTTTTGTGTCCTTTACACTAGAGAAGTGCATTGCTTCGTCCACGATCATAACCCCACTATTTTGCATGGTACTCTTGTTATCTTGTTCCTTTGTATAAAAGGAAAAGTTATTTATGTCGTATCCGCTCCAACATATGACGTTGAAGCTAGGCCCACGTGCTAGCCATCTTACGTCATCGAAAAGATACTACCATCCTTAAGCATTTCTTCCTTGAACCATGGTAAGAAAGTCTTGTTATGCTTGTTCAACAACCACCTTTCGCTCATTCGAGGGTTTTCTTGATTGACTTTTCTTTTATGTTCAAATAAGAAAGGCTGAACACATTCGATGTTGTTCAATACATACAAATGTGCTTGAAGCACTTCCTCCCGATCCTTCCTATTAATTCTTAAGCCATGTGTACCCTTACCTTGACATCTAATCTCATCACGCCGAGGCTTAGGAACCCCTATAGGATCCGTGTTATGAAGGTAGTCCGAACAAAACTCAATAGCTTCTTCTACAACATACCTTTGAACAATAGATGCTTCCGGACGATGAGGATTCTTCACGTACCCTTTAAAGATCTTCATGTAGCGCTCAACTGGGTACATCCATCTCAGAAAAACCGGCCCACATAATCTAATCTCCCTCACCAAATGAACAATTAAGTGAACCATTATGTCGAAAAAGGAAGGAGGAAAATACATCTCCAATTGGCACAAGATTGTAGCAGCCTCAACTTCCAAGTCATCCAACATACGGGGGTCAATGACTTTGCTACATATAGAATTGAAGAATGAGCACAACCGAGTAATGGCATGTCTCACATTTTTTGTAGCAATACCACGAATAGCAACAAAGTGTAGTTGTTGCATCAAGATGTGACAATCATGAGACTTCAAGCCAACCAATTTAAGATCACTAGAGACAAGCCTCTTCATATTTGAAGAGTAACCATGTGGAACTTTGATGCCCTGAAGACACCCGCAGAAACTTTGTCTCTCTTTTTTTGACAAAGTATGACATCTGCCGGCGCAAATAAGTCCGCTTACCATCCTCAACAACTGGAGCTAACTGCTCTCGTATACCCATAGCAACGAGGTCGAGACGAGCATTCACACCATCCTTTGTCTTGCCATGAATGTTGAGAAGCGTCCCGATCACACTATCACACACATTTTTCTCCACATGCATCACATCAATGCAGTGTCTGACATCAAGCTTGCGCCAGTATGGAAGATCAAAGAATATCGACCTCTTCTTTCATATGTTTTTCTCAGTAGCTTTACCTTTCTTTTGGGACTTGCCGAATATAACATCGATGTCCTTTACCCTCTGATAAACCTACTCTCCAATTAAGGCCACCGGCGCTTCTTCTGTCTCTTGGCATCCATTAAAAGCTTTTTTCATCTTACGATATGGGTGATCACGTCTAAGAAATCTCCGATGCCCAAGGTAAACCGTCTTCTTTCCATGATGCAACTGAGTGTAGCATGTGCCTTCTTCACATATAGGGCATGCTTTATGCCCCTTGACACTGCATCTTGAAAGTTACCGTATCTTTGGAAAGTCGTTGATGGTGCAAAATAACATGGCATGAAGCTTGAAAGTCTCATGAGAATACCCATCAACTACATCAACACCTTCCACCCACAGCGTTTTCAAGTCTTCAATCAAGGGACCTAGATAAACATCTAAGTCATTTCCCGGTTGCTTTGGGCCCGAAATCATCATAGACAACATCATGTATTTGCGCTTCATGCACAACCAAGGGGGCATGTTGTAAATTACCAACAAAACAGGCCATGAACTATGAATACTACTCATGTTACCATAAGGATTCATTCCATCCGTAGCAAGTCCAAGCCTTAGGTTTCTTGGCTCATCGGCGAAATCCGGAAACATAGTATTGATATTCTTCCATTGAATAGAATCAGCAGGATGACGAACCTTTCCATCACATTTCCTCTCATCATTAATGCCATCTAAGATTCTTCGCATCTTTCGCATTGGGAAAGAATCGCTTGAACCTTGGAATTATTGGAAGATACCACAACACCTTCACAGGAGGACCCTTTTTTCTCACATCATCAAGATCATCATCATCATCACCACCCTTCACTTTGTATCGTGATAACCCACATTTGGGGCAATCGTGATTGTCTTCATGAACACTGGTGTACAATATGCAATCATTGGGGCATGCGTGTATCTTCTTATACTCCATACCCATAGGACACAATACCTTCTTGGCCTCATAGTTATGGTCAGGCAATGTGTTGTCCTCCGGAAGCAAGTCTTTCAACACTTCAAGCAATTCCGTGAAGCTTTTATCGGTCCAACCATTTCTCGCCTTCACACAAACCAATTTTAGCACCGCCGACAACCGTGTATGAGTAGTACACCTTGGATATAAAGGCTTATCCGCATCACCGCACAACCTATCATACACATGAGCTTGATGAAAAGATTCTTGTCCAATATCACGGATCATGTCCTCTACTCGATCATCCTCCATATCTACGTCAACGTCCTCACTTTGGGAGACACTCGTCGTACTACTCAACAACACATCACCATGCCATATCCATCTTGTATAACTCAAGCAAATCCCTTCACAAATCAAATGAGTACGTATATCCTTCATCGTACATTTCCTCGTATTCAAACACTTGACACAAGGACAACAGAACATTCCATTACTATTAGGAACATTCCTTTGAGCAAATTCTATAAATTCTCCCACCCCCTTCAAATACTCAGCACTAGTACGCTTACAAACCATCCAACTACGATCCATAACTAGATAGGTCCTGTAGACATACAAAACATATATCCAATATAAGGACAATACGGGAGATTGAAAACTATAGTTTTTGAAGATTTCCAAGCACTGGTCACGGCCTGGCAGTGATGTCCATCACGGCCGTAACGTGCCAATCCGAACCGCACCATGCCATCACAGCGAGCTGATCACGGCCTAGCCGTGATGAGCATCACGGCCGTGACAGATCAACCAGCAGAGCAACATGCACTCAAAACCAAAAATAGAGACGTACATTCCAAACAACTCAAACTCACGGTTTCAAGTTTCAACTACTGAGACTACAGTTTCAACATACACTCAAAACCAAAAATACAAAAATGTGCCCTAAATACTCACCAGAAATAGGTGCTCGCGTGGTGGTGGGGAGGGGAGCTCGAGTGGTGGCCAACGCTCAATGTGGTTACTGAGAGTAGAGGGACAAGGAGAGTTAGTGCGCCGGAAGGGGAAACAGAGATGTCAAGTTATTACAAAGAATGAATGGAAAGATAGAGTTAGGGTTAATAGTGTACCTCACGGTGGTGGCGAAGAAGCCCTCGCGGTGGTTGCGGTGGAGATGAGCTCGCGATTAGGGTTCTGTGCTGGGTGAGAGTGAGAGTGAGAGTGAGGGTTGAGAGTGATCTAGGTTTGAGCGTGATGAAAAGAGAAAAGAGACGTACGTACAGAGCAAAGTGCAGAAGGCGTGCGGGTGTAAACGTTATAATCAAAATAAAACAACCTTTAACGTCAGTTGTATTAAACAACTGACGTTAAAAGTAATTGTTTAACGTCAGTTGTATTAAAAAACTGACGTTAAATATTAATATTTTTTAAAAACACTTTTAACGTCAGTTGTTTAATACAACTGACGTTAAAAGTGTTGTGTAAAAATCATTCTCTATATAAAGTATCATTCTTCCGATCGATCACATGTCATCGCTTCTTCTTTTCCTCTATATTTCTATTCCTTCACAAAATGGCTCTGAGACCTTTGTTATTTCTTCCTATTCCTAGACTTAAAGGTCTCTGTCTTAATGGTCAAAAATCTTCTGAGGTTGTGTAAATCACATTACATGGATGGTAAAGTTGAGTAAATCACGTAATGTGATACCCTCACTTTATTTCATCCCAGTCATCCCTTTCATTCTGCTTTGGCTGCAAGTGACTGTGGATTCGAGATGATGCATCAAGGAATTCCAGTGAAGGAGGTGATGCAAAGATCCCTTTCACTTTGATTAATCATGATGCATCATGGAATTCAAGTGAGGGAGGAGATGCATCCATTTGAATTTCTGAGGACAGGACTGAGAATAAAATGATGTTGAAGCAGAAACTTTTTTATATTTTAGGGCTATGTTGCAGAAATTTTTTATCTTTTAATCATGTAATTAATTGTAACTTATGAACGCTTCAATGAGATACATATATAACTTGTTTTATGTTAAGTGTTTATTTATCTTAATTTGCACAAGAATTTGTTTACTAATTCAAGCAAATTAATTAAGATTAAAAATAAACTTGTTTAAACAAAAAAGTTTAGAAATAAACTGCACTATAGATGTGGATTGACCTGTGTTAAGAGTGACAACAGGGCATTTCAGATAGGGATATAGGATTATTTACGTCAGCTGTTTATTTAACTGAAGTAAAAATCACACTTTTAACGTCAGTTGTATAAACAACTGACGTTAATTAAAAATAAATATTTTTTAACAACTGTCGTATCATTTTAAAATGTTAAACTCTTGTAATGACTAACATAAAATGTTTAACTCTTATGATTAATTGACAGTATAAAAATATTTATCAAAATTAAACTCTTAATTTTTTTTTCAGAAAGACAACAAAACAAAAGAAACTAAAACAAAAAACCAATGTCAACCTCATCTTGAAGTAACAGAAACCCCATGTTCGACGGAGCATCCTCCCAGACCTTCCATTCAGTGCAGCATCTTGCCCCATACCTTGCTAGGAAGTCAGCACACAAATGTTGGCTTCCTGGAAACATGATCGACTTTCACAAACCAAACTCTCTGTAACAGCTCTGGCCATAATCTAAACTACAATGAACGCCAATTCGCGTAAGATGTCAATAAATTTGCCATACTGGGGAAGTTTGAATATGTGGAGTGTGACCAAGAACTTTTTGTTGATTTATGAAAACCGGGGCAATTCATGGTGGATGTGCATAATGATATGATAAGGATGCGCGCGCTTGTTTGTTCTAAAGAGTATTACTAGAGGTTCTGCATAATTTCCCTTTCTCTTTTGTTTAAACCAGCATCGTTTCACCTTGTTATGTCCTTTGTTCTTTCTATAATTAACTCTATTTATCTTCAATTGCTTGTCTTCTCATGATAAACCCTGTTTTATGACTATCTTCTACTTTGGATGCCATATGCAATTACTGGGCTATAAAATATGTTAAACCGCTAAGAATTTCTTTAATGGTCTCAAAAGGCAAAAGAAAAAAAAAAAAAAAAAAAACCAAAAAAATGGTAGCTTGCTAAGTTGAAAACCCAAAAAAGCGGCTTAGGCAAAAATTAGAGCGGCCCGGTAGACTGAAAACTAAAATAGAGTAGCCTAGGCAAAAATTAATGTCAAAATGAAGAAAATGACATCAAACATGAAGTTACTCCGAAACAAAATATAAAACCTAATGGTTTCGTTCACGAGTCGAAATTAGGGTTTCTGCTCAGTAAAATCTTATTGTCAGTGAAAACACAGACCGGACTCCGTCTGAATTTTCAACCCAAAATTTCACCGTAACCCTCTTCCATAAGATAGATTATGAATATGATTTTATTTTATTTAAAACCATTTTATTGCTCTAAGATTAAAATATAAATAATTATACTTTAACCGATTAAACAACATAATTAAAATCAGGCTGTTACATTACTACCCCTCTAAAAAAATTCGGTCCTCGGAATTTACGTACCATAGAAAAGATGTGGATATTGTTGTTGCATATACGCCTCACGTTCCCAAGTAGCATCTCCAATAGTTTCATCCCATATGTCCTTAACCAAAGGAACTTGTCTACCGCGAAGCTTCTTAATCTCTCTATCTGCTATCCTTATTGGTAAAGCCTCATACTCTAGATTCTCACGCAGTTGTGTAGACTCATATTAAATAACATGAGAAGGATCATGATAATACTTTCTTAACTGAGAGACATGAAAGACATCATGAAGGTTGGAAAGATTAGGTGGTAAGGCAATATGGTAAGCTACTGGACCAATCTGTCAAAGAATCTGAAAAGGTCCTATGAATCGAGGAGTAAGTTTTCTAGACTTTATAGCTCTGCCAATTCCAGTTTTTGGAGTAACTCTCAAGAACACGTGATCACCCTCCTGGAATTCTAATGGTCTCCTCCTCTTGTCACTGTAGCTCCTCTGCCTATCCTGTGCTTCCTTCATCTTTTCCCTTATCTTTCTGACTTGTTCCATAGTATGTTGCACCACATCTGGACCCAAAACTTGGTTCTCACCAGCTTCATACCAACCTAACGGGGTCCTACACTTTCTGCCATATAAAGCCTCATATGGTGCCATTCCAATACTACTGTGGAAACTATTGTTGTAAGTAAATTCAATCAATGGCAAGAAGTCATCCCAACTTCCAGTGTGTTCCAAAACACTAGCTCTAAAAAGATCCTCCAATGATTGAAACGTCCTTTCTGATTGTCCATCCATTTGGGGATGATTAGAAGAACTCATTCTTAACTTTGCCCCCAAGGCATTTGGCAATTGTCTCCAAAATCTAGATGTGAATCTAAGGTCTCGGTCTGAGAGAATGCTCGATGGCACTCCATACAACCTAACAACTTCGTTGATGTAAATCTAGGTTAACTTCTCCAAACTATAACTTTCACCAATAGGTAAGAAGTGAGCATACTTCGTCAACCTATCAATGATAACTTAAATCGCATCATGCTTCTTGGGAGTTCGTGGTAATCCGACCACAAAATCCATAGCTATGATATCTCATTTCCACTATGGGATATCTAAAGATTGTAATAAGCATGCCGGCTTATGATGTTCAATCTTAGCCTTCTAACACACCAGGCAAGATAAAACATACTCCGCTGCTTCTTTCTTCTTCCTTGTCCACCAAAACATTTTCTTTAAATCCCGATACATCTTAGTGGATCCAGGATGAAAACTCAACTTACTCTTATGTGCTTCCTCCAAAATTATCTTTCTAAGTTCTACATCCTCTGGAACACATGTTCTATCTCTAAACCTTAACACACCATCTGTTCCTCTACTAAACTCAAACTTTTCCCTCATCTATCCCTTTACTTATCTCCTGAAGATTTAGATCCTGAACTTGTTTATCCTTAAGTTCTTTCATAAAATCACTACTAATGGTGATCATACTTAATCAATTTTATCCTCAACCAACTCCATTCCTAAGTTCAAATCCCTGAAATGTTCAAGCAAATCTAACTCCTTAACCATCATTGTTGATACATGCAAAGATTTCCTACTCAAAGAATCTGCTACAACATTCGCCTTTCCAGGATGGTACAATAAATCAAAATCATAGTCTTTGATAAATTTCATCCATCTCCGTTGTCTCATATTCAATTCTTTTTATCGAACAGCACTACAAAAAAAAACCTATTTAGCGACCGAATATTTCGGTCGCTAAACTTGATAATTCGGTTGCTATACTGTATAGCGACCGAATTAGCGACCGAAATAAGGGGGTAGCAGAAACCCTGGTCGCTAAATATTTAGCGATCGAACTTATATTTCGGTCGCAAAATTATATATTTCGGTCGCCGTATAGTTGGTCGCATGCCCAGCTCGCCTAATTTGGAGACCGATATTCGGTCGCTATTTCGGTCGTAAATTTTGATTTTCTTTTTCTTTTTTTAATTTTCCTGTAACTTAATCCTGCCGACCAAATATTGTTTTTCAACTATTACCCCATTGATTTTTAATTTCTGATATAAACAAAATACACCAATATTTTTTTAAAATAAATAGAAAACGTAAATATGATGTACTAATGATCCAAAACACCACAGTCAATATGATCAAGAAAACATATACATTAATTAACGCAAGTTTAATAATGGTTTATAAAAAAAAAAGTTTAATAAGTACTAATTAACGATCAAAACATAAAAATACACCACAGTCAATAAGTACTGATCAAAATATCAAAACTCATCAATCTTCCAAAGGGATGAACATGTAGAAGCGAGAACCCCCAAGGTACTTAAACTTTGCCAATGCACCAGTGGACAACAAATACAACTCCCTGATACCATTTGTATCTGTTGCAAAATATGGGTGATCCTCATGGATTACTATATTCCCATTGAACAGATTTCCGCTTTTGTCTTCAATAGTCACAACACGTGGTATTTGTTGTCCCCAACGACGGTAGAATGATCGCAGGATTGAAATCAAATCGTGCAAATACACAAGAACAATTTAGTAAATGATTAGTTTATGCCTTAACCATCATTACGTGAATCCGATCGTTATTCTTAAGTTGATGAGATATCGACTGGTCTATATGGATGGCTGTCTCAAAACATTTAGTCGGATCCATTTTCTGATAAAACGATAAGGAAAACAAGTCATATGTCTAAACTTCATCAAGTGATAATAAGAAAAGATGGAAAGATCCATGTAGCATACTAGCATGTTAAAATAGAACAAAGAAATGCAACTTCCCATGCAACTTTACAGATTAGCAAACATAGTAGTTTTCAGGAAAGCAGGTGCTTTTACGTCGTTTTGAAGGATGGTCATAGAGAGGACATTTCCTACCGGAAGTGCCTAGATAACCTAGTAAGGATGGTCATCAACAACTATTTCTGGAAAGCTCCATTTCCTAGTGAAACAAATGAGTAGAAAACCAGAGTTGCTTTGATAATATTGTGTACAGAGCTGCTTTCTAATGTGAACATGCTCAGATATAAGTACCAGCCTTCAATAAATTTACATCATCAAACAGAAAAGAGATAAGTAGAATTACCAAATGAATCTGATTCAAAATGAGTGAAAAGCTCCCTTGGAATTACAGGCTACAATAATGTTTTTAGATCATTTCATACTCCAACAAAGAATATTTTTTTGTTTACAAAGAAGTGAACAAGAACTTGAAATCCCTAAAACCCTCTTTTGAAATTTTTGAAACAGATTCAGACAAGAACCAACAAATTCATGGATTCCAAACGAATCAAAATATAATACAATCAGAATGCATACACGTACAATACAATATGAAATTATTCACAGCAAGTAAACAGCTGCATCACAGAGGCTATAGATCATACTATTGTGAGATATTCCCTGAGGCAATATAACAGAACAATGAACAACCTTCAAAGACATAAATTCAGTCAAGATATGGAAAGATAAACATACCAGAAATTACAAGTTCCATATTTAATAGAAAACTCATCATTAACACAGAGACAATCTTGTTACTGGACATGTTAAACTAGAATGGTCTTCAAACAACTGCCTCAGTATTGGTCATTTGTTTGAACTATAGCCATGAACTATCCATGTTTGAAATTGTAGACACCTAGCACAAAACAAATTGAAAATCCATAGCACACATCCTCACTAACCAATTTAGATGTATTTCACAAAGCAGAACTGAATCTAAATCAAAGATTAAGATGCTGAAATGGAAGGTAATTTCACAGCTAATTCAACAAGAAGCAAACTAGAAGGGTTCTCAGATTAAATTTTCCCGTTAAATTGGTACGTCAATAATCAACAAAAAACCAAAACCTGTTTATGTTTCGCAGTCTCACAGGAAGCAATGGCATTCTGTGGCTCAAGTAAACATCAATTCTAATCTCACAGTCTTGACTTTTGATATTTCAATGCATTCAAAAAAAAGTTACAAAAACAGATTTCTCGTGCTTTCTCAATGAGAGCTTCCTAATCCTAATAGGAGTGATTAAATAATGACACATGAAAACAAATGATCATCACAACTCACAACTCACATGAAATACACAAGTAGCTCTTCTCAGTAGTAAGCAATAAAGCAAGCAATAAAATACATACAATCCACAAAATTTTTGAAATGAAACAATGAAGCAAAATAAAAAATGATACATAGAGAGTCCATGGTTACCTCAAGGCAGAGCAGGGAATGCACAAAATGAGGAGAGAAGAGGGTAGGAGGAGCTCTGCACGTGGTGACCGGAGGGCTGCGCGTTGGTGACCGGAGTTAAAAACAGAGCACTGAAACGGAGGGGGGGGGGGGGGGATTAAAAACAGAGTAGGAAGAGGGGAAAGGAAGAGAGAAGAGGAAGAGGGAAGAGATGGAAGAAGAGGAGGAGGAGGACGGTGGCTTACCGGAGATGGCGGTGGTGGCGGTGCGCACTGTGCGGTGGTGGCGACGGTGACTGGCGGACGGGAGGGAGAGAAGAGAAAAGGGGTGAGGGTGGAAGAAAGGGCAGAAATGAGGAAGAAGGGGAAGATTTCATGATTTTAGGGATTTATAATTTGGCGACCGAAATAATCGGTCGCCGGGTACTTAAATAAAAAATGGTCGCTAAATTCGGTCGCGGGATGAGTTAATTTGAAATTTGAATTCATAAATTTAGCGACGAAGTTTTAAATCGGTCGCTAACACGCGCAGTTTTAATTTTTGTTGCGCGCCGTTTAGCGACCGAATTAATATCGGTCACAAATGTAAATAAAATTTAACCGTTGTATTTAATTCGATCGCTAAGAAGACATAAAATTTCTTACTTTTAAGTTCCTTTATTTAGCGACGGAAATAACGACCGATAACCCTGCTACACTCTATTTTGGTCGCTATTTCGGTCGCAGTATTATCTCTAATCAGTATTTCATGTAGATCCTACAATCGGTCGCCATTTCGGTCGCAAAGAGCAACCGAAGAATTCGGTCACTATTTTCGGTCGCTAAACAACCTTTTTTTTGTAGTGCAGGTACTTCAGACTCTTATGGTCACTAAAAAAAATTGAACTTTGATTCATACAAAAAGTGTCGCCATATCTTCAATGCGAATACTATTGCTGCTAATTCCAAATCATGAGTCGGACAATTCCTCTCATGAATTCTCAACTGTCGAGAAGCATATGCCACAACTCTTTCCTCTTGCATCAATACACATCGCAAACCTTGGTATGACACATCACAGTATATGTCGAATTGTCCTAAAGGATCGGGTAAAGTCAACACAGGTGATGTAGTCAACCTATCTCTCAACTTTTGGAAACTCTGCTCACACTTAGAAAGTTTGGCATAAAGATGCACGTCCTTCAAAACTTGCATCACTACTTTCAAATGTTCCTAATGATATTCTCACGTACGAGAATATATAAGGATATCGTCGATAAACACAACGACAAACTTATCGAGGAACGGTCTGAAAATTATGTTCATATAATCCATGAACACGACTGGTGCATTAGTTACACCGAAAGGCATAACTAAATACTCGTAATGCCCGTACCTCGTCCTAAAACCTGTTTTAAGTATATCTTCTTTCCTTACTCTAATCTGATTTTTCTTCAATTTTCTAGAATTATTCAAAGTTCTAGATCTAAGAATATCAAATCATGAAATAGGAAGATTAATAATCTTGAGATGATATGAGATGATCATGGATGATCCTATTACCTTAAGAGAGTGAAGAAGATGAAGAAAAGATGATGATCTTGGCAACTTCTTCAATGGAGCTCGTGGATCAACAATGGAGTTTTTGTGTGTTTTTGAAGAAAAAAGAAGAAAATGAAGAGGTGAGGGGTGGGGGGGTGGGGGGGTGGGGGGGGGCAACTGCAGTTTGGGGGTATTTATAGGGTAGTTCTTAGACCTTTCTTGGTTCTTAGCTTTTGAATTAATGTGTTTTGTGATTATTTAATTAATATATGATTAGCTATGGTTAATAATTAACTTAACTAGCGTTATGTTGCTAACCATGATTAAAATCATGTGGCTCATATTAATTGAATAGTGTGGTTGCTCCTAGTCCACACAAACTAACATTGGTTCCTTAACCAAGGTTAAAATTTAACTCAACGTCGGTTAGGTTAAGCTTAGGGGTATTTTGGTCATTTCACTATAATACCTTAGCTCCATAATTGACTCCGTCGTTTACCCGACTTATCCCCCGACTTAGGTTTTACGCGTTTTCTTAAAAATTATGCCCGAATAAAATTATTATTATTTCATTCCTAACAAATTTTTCGAAACTTGGAAAATACTCCGGAACAAAATATAAAACCTAATGGTTTCGTTCACGAGTCGAAATTAGGGTTTCTGCTCAGTAAAATCTTATTGTCAGTGAAAATGCAAACCGGGCTCCGTCTAAATTTTCAACCAAAAATTTCACCGTAACCCTCTTCCAAAAGATAGATTATGAATATGATTTTATTTTATTTTATTTAAAATCATTTTATTGCTCTAAGATTAAAATATAGATAATTATATTTTAATTGGTTAAACAGCATAATTGAAATCAGGCTGTTACACTAGTCGCTAGCAGTCGAACACTTAAGGGCCATGGACAAAAAAAAACTTGTTTTTTCTGAAGAAAAAAAATCAATTTAAGTCTTGTACAAAAAGCATGCATATGCATCATCACACATAGCATAATACTTGAGCTTTGGTACCCTCTTTCTATGAACTAACCAATTTTTTTCCTTTTGTCAAGCTTCGGCGGTTAAACGACCTCGCAAGCTTTTGTTACCTTTTTGTTGAGGTTCGACGGGTAAATGGACTAGCAAGCTTTTGTTACTTTTTGTTACGCTTCGGCGGGTAAATGGCCCCGCAAGCTTTTGTTACTTTTTTTTGTTAAGCTTTGGCGGGTAAACAGCCCCACAAGCTTTTGCTACCTTTTTGTCAAGCTACGGCGGGTAAACGGTCTCGCAAGCTTTTGTTTCCTTTCTCAAGCTTCGGTGGGTAAATGACCCTGCAAGCTTTTGTTACCTTTTTGTTGTGCTTCGACGGGTAAACGGATCCACAAGCTTTTGATACATTTTGTTCAGCTTTGGTGAGTAAACGGTCCTGCAAGCTTCTGTACTTTTTTGTTATGCTCCGGCGAGTAAATGACCCCACAAGCT
This sequence comes from Sophora flavescens, assembly GCA_030762895.1. Classification (NCBI taxonomy): domain Eukaryota; kingdom Viridiplantae; phylum Streptophyta; class Magnoliopsida; order Fabales; family Fabaceae; genus Sophora; species Sophora flavescens. Next base: position 136,709,455 of record CM061063.1, on the reverse strand, counting down.
TTTGCTACCTTTTTGTCAAGCATCGACGGGTAAACGACCCCGCAAGCTTTTGTTACCTTTTTTGTCAAGCTTCGGCGGGTAAATGGCCCCGCAAGCTTTTGTTACATTTTTGTTCAGCTTTAGATGGAAAACGACCCCGCAATGTTTTGTTACCTTTTTTTGTAAAGCTTTGACGGGTAAACGGCCCCTCAAACTATTGTTAAATTTTTGTTCAGTTTCGGTGGGTAAACAGTCCCGCAAGCTTCTATTACTTTTTTGTCAAGCTTCGGCGGGTGGACAACCCTGCAAGCTTTTTACCATTTTTGTTGCTTCGGCATGTGACATTTCCCCAAGTTTTCACTAGGGCTTAGGGTTTTCCACCCAACGCTTCTGAATTTTCAGGTCTTCTACAACCACACGGTTTTATTCCATCAAAAATTCCACAACCAAATCTGTACCAACACCTTTACTTCCATTTCTTCCGAAAATAAAGCAAAGCAAGCAACTATTGATACTCAAATTTGTCCTGTTATCTTTGAACCTTGTGTTTTTGGGCAAGTCAAAATTGGACCCTGGGTTTTGTCTCTTATAATATGGACCGGGGTAGTAATTTTTCTATAAAATAAACATCGTCAAGTAAAGTAAAGTTCATATACACTTTATCAAATTAAAGATATATACATATTTATTTAACACATTGAAAATAGAGACATCTAAAGCATTCCTTTAATTATACGTGTGAAGTGTTGAATTCTGAAAATGTGTACTTTGAATTGCATCTTGGGAACGTATTGGAGAAGCATGTGGATAGATTATCTTAATCGAATGATTCGTATTATTAATCAAGTCAACAATTTTTCGATATACTATATATATTTGTCTTATTCTCTCAAGTTGTCTTATTATTTGTTTTATTAAAAAAATTATCTGATTTTGTGTATCAACATAATTAAGATTTATCAAATTTGTAAATTTCATGATGTGCACATCTTTTTTACAAAGGAAAAGTTTTCATTAATATTTTATATATTTTTGTGTACAAATACATAAACAATTTATATGTATACCCAAAAGTCAATGTTTGACCTTGATATTCATTTGTCTCGTGCTATAAACAGTCTTGATCTAGAAGAGACGATGAAGGTGCATGGACGCCATGGCCAATTTAAAATGGGATTAACATGGCTCAATCATGATCACAAATCAAAAGATAATAATATATATTCATCCACCAACTAGCATTGTTACTCTCCCTATATATATCCCTGACTCTCATAAGTACAATTCACAGCCAAGTCATACATATCTGACTCAGAGTTGTTGAGCATGTTAGAAAGAAACTCTTCTCATTTGTTCATCATGGCTCGTCTACTTGGTAGCTTTACACCAAGAGCGCTTGTTCAAGTTCTAAGTTTCAAACCCCACCGAGCAGAATTCTTGATCATGTTAGTTTCTTTTTCCCCTTTCACTTTCACTAATAAAATTCCTTACCTGCACGTTTAAATATGTTTTAATTTGTGTAAGTAATATAGCAGCACCTAGTTTGATGTTTGCAACCTCTAATTCATTACTCTATAGCTATATATAACATAATTAGCTATAAATATTGGACAAATTAATGATCTTAGAAACTTCAAAATTTGTTTGTCATAAGGCATTATTTGAATCTATTACATACTATATTTTTTTTTTCAGCTCTACCATTTTTTGCATCTTCTGCCAATTAAGGGGTGTTTGTTTCGGGTTAGGTATAAATATACCAGAAATGAGAGTTTGGAAATAAATGATGGTTATGTTTGTCACAAGTTTATAAAAAATATATGAATATAAAATATTCTCATCCAAAATATATTCCATCAAGTGGGTTTTCATTCCTTTGGAGAAGGGTGGGCTTTGCCACGTCTCATAATCCCACTTTCCTATCAAAATACCAAAATTATCCTTGTTACCCGCCAGCTCCTCCACTTCCCGCTACATACGTTTCGTCTCATTGAAAATCACTTTTTGTCTTCTTGTTTATTAGACACCGTACAAAGGAGGAGACGGTGGGAATATTGGAGCTGCTTTTGTGTGTGATAGGCTGATATTTTCAAGAAGGCACTTGAGGTACAGTACTCTTTGTCTTCTTGTTTATGATTGTTGCTTTACTTTTTTATTATTAAAAAACAGTATCTATTTGTTTTTTGTTTTTTTGTGCTTTGTTATTGAATCACCAATTAGTCATGGGTCCCGCATGGCAATTTCAATTTGGAGTTGAAATTCGTCTCTCCTGATTTAGTGAAGAACTCACAGGGCCTCGTAGCTTTGGTTTTGATTTTTATTTCCAATCCTTCCACAGCTGCATATCTCTTATTGCTGCCATGCTTCTATAATCCCAATATTCACTTCAATTGCAATCATTCTGGTTTAGCGAATAAGGAATGTAGCACTAAGGCTGAAATTCAAGACTCTATGTTGTTAGCATAAAGGTGTGGTTCTGTATTTGTCTATAGAAGGTGCTTATGGTCGGTGTAGTTACATGGCAATGTTAAGTAGGTGTTTACTTGTACATAGGTTAGAGTACATAGTACTCTTTCTAGGGTTGGGCTATGATGCACCACCCACATTTTATACCACCCATTATATCACCCATGTGACAAATTTTGGGCCAATCAAATTGCCACATATGTTGGTCAAAATTTCAAACTTTCTAGTTGTATTATACTGTAGTCAAACTATATGAATACAGTATATTGTAGTATAATATATGTGTTTTTTGTATTTGCAAATTTAATTCATATTAAAATAATGTTTTTTGATTAAAAAAAACTGATTATATTGCAAAATATTATTGACAACGAACATTATTTTAATTCATATTAAAATATTATTTTGCAATATAATCAGTTTTTTAATCAAAAAACTTTATTTTAATATGGGTTAAATTTATGAATACAAAGAGTACATATATTATACTACAATATATTGTATTCATATATTTGACTACAGTAGAAATACAACTAGAAAGTTTGAAATTTTGATCAAATCCATGTGGCAATTTGATTGGTCCAAAATTTACCACATGAGTAGTATAGTGGGTGGTGCAAAATATGGATGATGCAGCTTAGCCCAACCCCTCTTTCTAATATATTTTTGGCTTATAAGAAAAATGTAGCAATATATATTTTATTTGCAAATTTATATAAGTTGAAAAATTAATTTTGAATTGATCACACTTTCAATCTTTGTCTTTAGTTATTTCAGATTTGCAGGATTGAGTCAAGTAGTATTTAACAACAAAATAAATTAAGTATTTTTGAAAATGACACATTTGACGGAACTCCATCGAAGGAAGATAAAGATCTTAGCAATATTGATCATATGCTTGGAGATGTCGAAATACTTTACTCCAATGACAATGGTTCTATGCTACCTTCTAAGTAAGTGCTTGAAAAAACGAAAAAGGACATAGGATTGTTATGATTGAAGTTTGGTTAGAGAAGTGCATCTTCATAGGATTGTTTTCATGAGTGACGTGGCTTGTATTGAAAATACAAGGATAGATAGGGCTGCATTCATAAGTTGTGTGAAATGTTAAAAACCGTAGGTCAGTTAGTTCCAACTAGACATATGTGTGTAGAAGAGTTAGTGGCTATGTTTTTACACATATTGGCGCATCATGTTAAGAATAGAATGATAAGAAGACAGTTTGTTAGGTCGGGTGAGACAATTAGTAGGCACTTTGCAAATGTGTTGCTTGCAGTTAAGGCGTTACAAGGAATTATTAAAACAACCCGAGCCCATTTTGGGGAACAGCACCGACGAAAGATAGAAGTACTTCAAGGTTTATATATAAATAGTAAAGGCAATAATCTCCTTTTTAATTAATATATGGCTTAAACTTCACTTTTAATGTAGTAATAATTGTAGCATTTTGTTTCAATGTTAGAATTGTTTGGGAGCCCTTGATGGCACGTACACAAGGGTTCATGCACCTGAAGCCGAAAAGCCTAAATACACAACAAGCTAGGAAGGGTGAGATAGCTACCAATGTATTAGGTGTTTGTTCTCCAGATTTGCAATTCATATATGTTTTGACTGGGTGGGAGGGTTCAGCAGCCGACTCTAGGATCCTCAGAGATGCTATTTCTCGTACTAATGGCTTAAGAGTTCCTCAAGGTATAATAATATACATATACATTTATATAAAAACTGTACATAGTATATATGTACCCTATGATAATAATTTTAATTTCATTAATGATACGATATCATTATTTATGTGATACTGGCTACATGAATGGAGAAGGGTTTCTTACTCCTTATAGAGGCCAAAGATATCACCTCAGTGAGCGGAGAAATGGCTCACAACCGGCTGCACCTAAGGAATTCTTTAATATGAAACATTCTTCGGCTAGGAATGCAATAGAAAGGTACTTTGGCCTGTTGAAAGGACGTTGGTTTTATTGTAATTATATATTTGTGGCTCTTGCTAATTGTACTTGGTGGTTACAAACAAACTTTTCTCGATTCTATTCTTTATCTATACAGTTAATTTATTTTGTTCCTATTACTCCTTTGTTCATATGTCAGGGAGCATAATGGATGAGTTTATGAGTTTATTAATCATGTCATGATAACAGGTTATTTTGTTGCTCATTTTGGTGGAGCATAATGTGTGTTGAAACAGTGTGTGTGCGCCTTTGGTGAAGCTGGCTGGACAGTTTAGTACAGGTACTTGTTAGAGATTATTGAAACTTGAGAAAATGTCTGTCGTACCTTGATCAACTTTCCTATTCTTGATCTTTCATGTTGGTCTTTGGTTTGAAGGTGTAATCATGTTCTGTTTAGTTGTGGTTGTTTGGCTGTGATGTTTTTTGGTCTTGTTTAGTTGCTCTTGACTTTGTTTGCACTTTGGATTGGAAGCAGGGTGCTGTTAGGCTGCTACACATTGGATGTAATTGTTGGTACAAATGCTTCTATCAGATATGCAAACAAAATTGAGTTTTCAAAATGCTACCTAATTTTCTCATATGCAAACAAAACTGAGTTTTCAAAGTGAGTTTTCAAAACTGAGTTTTCAAACTGCTGCACTTTCTATCAGATACGCATCCCTGTTTCTTTTGCCATTACCTACCTTGCTTATTTTTTAAAAGCCTCTTGGTGAGTAGTGATTTTTTTCACATAGCTTTGGAAGAATTCCATTTGACATGTTTTTGATAATTTGAGAGAGTAATAAGCCTCTTGTATGGTTGCTGCTACACTCCTAGCGCCCTACTTGTGTGGTTGCTATTCTTTTTGGTGTTTTTTTATGTGCTGTTCACTCACAGAGTCCTTGAATGCTGCGCTGGCTACACATCTTAATTGGATACTGTCTTGCCTGACTCTTTTGCTGGTTTGTTACTGATTTGGTGTTACTTCAAAGGTGTTCTATCTCATTGATGAGGGAGTGCTGCAGTGGGACGACTATTACACTGTTTTACTCACTTGACTGTGTTGGGGGTACCATAGTTTTTGTAATTGGTGCTAATACAATAGGACTTGGGAATTTTATGGTCTGTATTCTGTAACAACAAATTCACTGGTGTTGGTCTACTCAATCCTATCCTTTGGGGTTCACACTTGTATTTAGCTTTACTAACACTTGGCTGGGGTTGTGTCTTTATATTTTTGTATATTGTACATGGGATGAGTACTCCTAGTACTCCAATTAATATATCTTTTTGATTCACAAATAAAAAACGAGGTTAGGATTTTAAAGTGATGTGCAATGTTGGTGGTGAGACAAAAAGGTTAGTGATTATTGACCTGATGCTACTAAACGAGAAGATATGTTAACCGTTGTGCTGGTCTTCTGTTAAAGCTCCATCATATATGTTTGTCCATTTGTCCATCATATATAATCTTTCACTTATGCATGATGTCCTGTTAGCATGAAGCCGAGACTAGGATATCTTGGCAGTATTTTACTTTGAAGGCACTATGCTTCTCGGCTGGTTTGTAAAGGATACATCAAGGTTTTCCTCATTTGTGGATGGTCCTCTATTTTTCTATATGGATTGGATTTGTTCAGCTTAGTGGACCTTGCAGCAGATGAGATTTCGTAGAGAGCTTTTTTTTTTCCTTCTTTTTTTATTTTAAAAATACTATTATTTGTTTACACTACTGATAAGTTCTATTTCCTCAACTTATATATATATATATATATATATATACATGTATGTATGTATGTATGTATGTATGTATATTGTTTTTTTTTAATCTTAAAAATATCATACATAATATAGTCATATTAATAAGATAATATTTATTAAAAATATAAAAATATTTATTTTATATTATAGTATGGTAATCCTTTTAACTTTTATATTTTATATTTTTATTTTTTAATCAATTATATCAAAGAAATTAACATTTAAATTACATTTTATACAATAAGGGTATTTTGATAATTACAACATTCATTCTGAGGAATACTTCATGAACCAAACACATATTCCAATTATTCTCAGGAATTTCAAGAAAGCTTCTCAGGAATTTTAAATGATAAGCAAACATCTTTTATAAAATACCTGATAATAACATTCCTGAGGTTAATATGATTCCCGGAAATGTATTTTCATACCCCGAAACAAATGTCCCCTAAGATCTTCACAAGATTATTTACATATTACTATTTTACGGTGTGTGTGCATATATATTATTAAACCCGAATTAATATTATTGTTCCTTTGGATTTGGAATATCAGAACACGTGGTAAAAAGTCAGGACTCAGCGGTGGAAAAGGTGCGCAAACTAATCGTGTAGGAACTTTGAGGATTCATGAGGAGATCGCAGTTATTGCAGTCACAAAACCTAAAGATAAGGAAGATGGCAATCAAAACAAAGGAAAAGAGGGCTCCGTCAGCATTAATATAGACATAACAGAGTAGTGGTTGAAGAATACGATTATTGTTGCAAGTTGCAAGTTACAAGTTGCAAGTAGCCATGGCTACATGTATGATTTGGTTGTTAATTATTGTCATTTCCATGTAGAAGAATTGGTATCAATTATGAAACAATGAATAAATAAACTTTTCATTAAAAGTTGGATCATTTTGTTTAGCCTTCTTGGTTAAATTCAGTGATTTATTGTTTTCGTCAATTTTTGTCAATAAAAAAACTCGATTCTTGTTCTTAATTTGGGAATGAAATCTCTTCTTTCTGGAGCATTTAAATTTTTAGTAATTTGAAAATTCATAATATATATGATACGGTCCTAACATTCACGGCAACTACAAATGAGAAGCCCAAGAGAACCACCATGAGCCCAATTAGATGAAAGGCTTCCAGTCCAAATAATTATAGCAACATTTCATTTTATTTTAGTAGATGTAGTAGGAAATTGAGAATAGTGTGACAGGTGACTATCCACCTTTTATGTAACAACCTGGTGCTTTCATTTTCGATCTCTTGCCCGCTGAATCGATGTCGGAGATGACGATTTTGGTGTTTGACGAAGACGAAGATGCCTATTGGTGGATACTTTGCACAGAGAAATTCTTTGCTGCAAAAGGAACACCAGAGGCAGAGAAGATATCAGAAGCTGTACCAGTATTGCGAGGCCGAAGCCACCAGAAACAGGTACGCTAACAGGGAGGAATAGGTCGCCCACGGTGGCTAAACCGATGTCTCCTTGCAAGCTGGCTGCAACTCCACCTCGGAAGCCACCGGACAGCGTTACAATTTCATTCCCGCCGCCGCCGCCGTCGAAACCACAAGATCTAAGTTTGCCCACCATGCCTCTGCCACCGTATCCACAACCAACACAGCCTCTCACTAAAAAATCAATTGGGACGAACAGAACGAACACATATAAGTCTTACGTTCCAACTCCACCTCCACACTCTCATCCTACAAATTTGGTTCCTGTTTCACCTCCGGATCGGAATATCCTCCACCACCACCGAAGTCGTTCGAGTCACTGAACCAACTTATGCTGCCAACCGAGCCGCCGGAAACGCCAGATCCATGGCGCCTGTTGCACCTGACTTCGAGGCGCTGGGTCGCCGGTCGTGGGTACTACCCGATCGTGAGGCTGCAACAATGGGGGAGAGGGGTGGCTGTTGGGACCAGAAACACATATGGGGAACAGCTTAGAGAAGAGGCAGAAATGGTAGCATAGCAAATAGGTCAAGTTTTTGACCTAATGGGCCAAGCCCAAACTTCTTCTATTAATTCTGATTATGAAAAGGCCCAATTTATTAAAGAAGGGATATTGTTACAAGAAGAAAGGGAAAATGGTGAATGGAATTTTCTAAGTTTAGAATCGCTTTCAAAGTTATTGGGCCCAGCCCAAATAATAGAAAAAGAAAAGTGGAACATTATAGTTGGGTCCCTTATGTTTGGAATTAAAGGCTTGGATACAAGTATCTCATTAGAGTGTGCATCTGTTGATAATTTAGCTTCTTTCTATTTTAACAGCACTATGGGATAGGCTCCAAATTTATCAGCATTTGCACTCCACTATGTGCTTAACTTTGTATACGACAGAGGGAAGGTTTGGAAAATTGGAGCTGAGGTTGTTGGGATCGCACCATGCTTCATGGAAGTTTCCAATGAATTGGAAGTTAGACCATTGAGCTCCAAGTAGTGGGACCCTCGGAAGTCTATTCCAAGAGCAATAATTACAACCTCGAGGACAATGTTGATCTTGAAGGGGTCAGTAATGATACGGTCTTAACATTCACACCAACTACAAATGAGAAGCCCAAGAGAACCATCATGAGCCCAATTAGATGAAAGGCTTCCAGTCCAAATAATTATAGCAACATTTCATTTTATTTTAGTAGATGTTGTAGGAAATTGAGAGTAGTGTGACAGGTGGCTATCCACCTTTTATGTAACAACCTTCCTTTATATAAGGGGGCACCAAATGAATGAAAAGGTAAGCAAAATCATAACAAACATTAGTCTCTTCCCTCTTCTTCATTTCTTGGAGAGTTCTTCCCTCTCTCGAACAAAGGGAAATTATCGGTCATCTAATTAGGTACTGCCCAAGTACCTAACAATATATCACTGTATAATTTTCATCAAATAATGAAAATTAATAATATAATTTAATTGGATAAGTGAATTGAAAGCATTTTCCATCAAAAGGAGTGAAAGCACATACACTGAAAGCACAAAAGGAGTGAAAGCAATCAATAAGTTAGACAGAAAAATTAGATTTTTTTAATGTATAACACGAAACCCAACTAGAGGAGATAGATAAGAATATTTGTAAAAATACATGGGGAAGAAATTTGTGAATGAGTGGAAAACCCAAACTATAGGAGAAGGAGAATTTGGGTGGGTGGGTGGGGGGGGGGGGGGGGGGGGGGTTAAGGTGATCAAGTCACCATAAATTATTAATTAAAAAGAAGAAAAATAAAGAAACCAAAATCATGGGGGGGTATAAACCAAAACTCATGCAAACAACAAAAATCAGGTAAATCTAGGATTAAGCTTTCTATTCCATCTCAGGTTATAATTCTGAGATTTAGACATAACCACTGAAATTATCATACTTCTGAAAGAGAGACATTCTCTAGGTCATCCTTGTCCACATCTCCCAAAAACTTTGCAAGAATTTTCATATCATGAATAACATTAGGATGTGTAGGTGCTGAACTAATCACAAGAGTCTTACCACTAACATTCAAACTATTATCACCTATCATTTCCATATTGGAAAATCCCAACAAAGGGGTTGAGTCTACCTTATAATCTAACCGATTATCTAATCGATTAGTTGGACTATCATTTGCCTGACCTGACCCAATCAAATTCTGTTGATCATTATTAGTCCTTTGAATAGAATGTTCCAAAATAGAATCAGACATATGCTCTAATGAGTCCTGATCCGATTTCTCATTCCGAATTGATCGAATAGATCTATTACCAGGTGAACTCTGCTGCATTTGTAAAACATTAACATGACTCTGATCCTCATTAACACCTTGATTTACCTGATCATTATTCTGACCTTCCTCAATCAAATGTTGTTGACTGACTGATCCATTTTGCCCCTTCATTCTCTGACTTTTTAGGAACACACTTCTGGACAGGTTTTCGAGGAAGATGATTAATTTTATTATCTTTGGGCACTTCTTGATCCTTAGCATCAAAAGAAAGCTGACTTCTACATTTATCAATAGAATGACCAATAGTTTGGTAAATGCAACAAAATAAAGGCATATTCTCATATTATATTCCCACAAAGAAGGCAAAACCTTCTCTTTCCACCAAGATTTGCTCACATAGGCTGCCACTTAAATCAGCATCAACAAGCACTCTTTCAAAATGTTTGTTCACATTAATGAATTATTTTTTTAAGAATAGGTTTTGTTGGGAGAGCAGGGATGTTGGTGGCATTCAAGAATAACATACTTTATTGTAAATGTTTGTTCTCCATGTGATATTGTTGGGAGAAGGACATTTTGAGATGAGGATAGAACCATAAATGAGGCATATGGTCCTGGGTTATGGTGTTTTACAGGTGACTAGGGGTGGGAATGGGTCAGGCCGCCCGATATGGGCCTATGACCTGGCCTATTTAAAGTCTGGCCTGGCCTATTTAATAAAAAGGCTAGGTCTACGCTTTTGCAAAAAGCCTTTTTAGTTATATAGCCCAGGCTTAGGCTTGTGAAAAAGTCTTCCAAGCCTGATAGGACGGCCTGTTTAAAATTAATATTATTTTTAATTAAATTAAATATTAAATATATAATACAATATTATCATTTTTGTTAAAAAAATAAATGTTATTCCTAATCAAAACCCTAGTTGTGTCTTCACTCTTCACTCTCATACTCTGACTCTTCAGTTTTAATTTTTTTTTTTCTCATTCTCCCTCATCAGTCGTCACTCTCAGAGTCCCTGTGGCCACACTCCCATTCACATACCCACACTTGAAATAACCAAAGTTAACACAAGAAGGGGGGTTGAATTGTGTTTACCAACTTTTTCGGTTACTTTAAAAAGGATTTTCGCAGGAACAACAAGCTGTACTTAGATAAGAGAAAATCAGACGAGTGAATCGTCTAATATTCAAACAAGGCACATGGGCAGACAGAGTAGGGTAAAACGGAGTTTGATATTCACAATATTAACTCCCCAAGTTAAAAGTTAAAACAGAATAAAACTCAAGCAAAATAAAGAGATAAGGGAAGAGGAATATCACTCAAGAGATTTATACTGGTTCACCCCAAAATCTGCAGGGCTACGTCCAGTTTCTTGGCAGCACCAAGTTTCCACTATAACTGAGTAAATTACAGTACAAGTATTCTTTGCGCACCTAGCCTCTTCAGGCTCAACACTCAAACAAGTATTTTTGCACACCTAGCCTCTTCAGGCTCAACACACAAAGAATATAAAGGTTTTGTGTAATTAATACAACTTGCAAGTCTTTCAGATCACACTCAAGGAGTGGAATAAATATGAAGTGTGAAAGACTGCGAATTAATATCAAATGATTGAAAGTGTATTCAATGAAAGGATGAAGAAGTTAATGAGGAGAGTAAATGCTTCTGTGCAGTGTTCTTAATGACATTCAACTTCTGTTCTTCATCTTCAATGTTTGATCTATTTAAAGGCTTCAATCAAGAGATCCGTTTAGACACAGTTTCAGAAAATGTGTTCTTTTGATTGAGTTTCTGAGACACCATTAATGCCAAAGAGTCGTTCTGTATAAACATTAAATGCTTGGGAACGTTTAGCTTTGACAAGTTTATCCAAGAGTACATTTTTATCTGAATCAGCTGTTATTTCAGAGTATACAACAGCAGGCTTCTTGTACTAATAGCACAGAGCTTTCCTCTTTTAGTGCAATAGTCAGTTCACTTTCCAGAAAGCACTTTTACTTTGTACTAAAATAGCAAAAAAGTTACTGCTGTGGTACGGAGATTGCGTGTTTATTCCTTAAAACCTTGAAACAAACGTTCTTTATTCTTTATCCTTTGCGCTATTGTCCAAAGGTCTTCGATATCATTAAGGAAGGCATTTAATTTGAATAAGATGACTTGGACTTCATTTCTGACAAACTGACATTATACCAGAGTTGGAAAATCAGACGCGTGAGAAGTAATCAGAATCAGACGAGTGCTCAAGCAATCCAAAAACTAGACAGGTGATCGTGCGGTCCAAAACTAGACGGGTGATCGTGCAGTCCAAAAATCAGATGGGTGATCAACTGAGTCTGTTTCAGACAGATGCTTCTTGCCACGTCATCAAGTAAACTCAGATGTTGATAGCGCGTTGACTTGGTCTTTGACTTAAAATCAGACGGGTGGTTTTCAGACAGGTCTTATAAACCGAGCTCTACTAAAAAACAGACGAGTCAGAAAGTAGACGAGTGACCTTAAATCTGATTTTCTATACACATATCAGATTTGTCAGTAATTTCATAAGGTTCATTATTATCATACTTAATCTTTTTGGAATCATCAAAACTTAGAATTTACACATTGAATGTGTTTCAGACTTATGAGGTCTCAACAACACTCTCATTCTCGAGTATGCGTCTCTGATCTTGTCTGCATTTTGCTCGTCGGTTATTGGCTTGCTTCTATCTCTTTCCGGCCATTCAGAAACGATTTGCTCTTTCTGGTTATAGTCAGGTTTATTGTTTTCCTAGTCTTTGTATCTGATCTTTGTTTTCCATGGATTAATAGTATCCTCTCCGGCATTTCTGGCTTTTGTAAGATGCTTGATTAGCTTAGAGAATTTTAAGGTTATAGTTCCTGCTAAGTCATTGATGTGTATCAACTATCAACGCTATTAAATCCACCGCCAATAATGTATTTTAACAGGTTTTAGATTATGCTGCCATGTTGGTCTGGACATTTGTCTAGTGCATATTTGGTAATTATGAGGTGCTTATGATCTCCATCATGCAGTGCTTTAGAGGTTAGACTTTACAAGAATACAAGATGGCCACAAAAAAGATCAACACCATAACTCTGGGATGAGACTTTGTGTTGGAACGATTGCAATAAATTAATGTTCTTCCAGGTATTAGGATGCAAAGAATAAATTGTAGAATAAGTTACTAAGTAGAAAAAATTGTATTTTATTATTGTTAGATTGTTGGTATATTAACTAATTGGTCTATTATTATACATGCCATGTTCATGAATTTCTTTGGGATTCCATTGGAAACATTGTCCAAATACTTGTTAATTTTTCCTTTACAAATATTAGCATATTCATGGATTTTGTATATGGATTCTTTAGTTTTTTTTGCAAGATTGTAGTAGGCTTATTGACCTATTTAGTGATAAAAGTTTGGCCTATTTACTAGTAGGCCTATGGCCTATTTTAAGGCCTTAAAGTGAAAAAGTCCTTTAAATAGGCTTCCAGGCTAGGCCAGGCTTTTAAAAAGGCCAAGCCAGGCCTTAAAAATAGCCTATGTCAAGTAACAGGCCATGCTTAGGCTTTATATTTTTGAAACAGACCATGCCTATTTAGCTAAAGCCTGGCCTGGCTTGGTTTATTCCCACCCCTACAGGTGACTATAATGAGATTAGGAGTCTAAATGAGAGAAGATGTGACATCCGAGGTTAACGAGAGCAGGGAGTGGTCCGCGATGCGAGAGAAAGCATAGACAAGGAGTGGCTACTGGCAGGCTTCTATTCAGAGAGACACATTAATGAACCAGTTCCATATCGGAATGAGAGCAAACTTGAGATTGTGCATGTACGAGACTGCATAGTTGGAGGGATCCTGAGACCATGCAAGTATGAGACTTTGCAGTTGAGGGAAGTTTAAAAGAACTGATTGGTACTATCTGTTGTTGGTTTGGCAAGTGAACCAAATCGTACAAGTAATAATGTGAGAGTAGAGTATCGTTCCTAACGAGGATTGTTGTCAAGTATCAACTTAGCCTAGGCAATAGCTATTTGAACCAATGGATGTCATGTTTGTAAAAGAGTTTTTATGAATTTTTTATTACAAGTTGTCACAAGAATGAATGAATCAATTAAAAATAAAGAGTGAAATCAATATAGGTAAAAGCGGTTAGGTATCGGAATCCTCCAATTCTCACTTAACGTAACCTTATTCAATCCAAATTCCAATTCATTCCACTCAATTGACATTCAAATCACTAACCTAGATTTATCCCTAATTCCTTAGGTGATAATCCTTTTGTACCAATCAAGAAGCCTAATTCCTTAGGTCATTCAAGCATTAGCACAAACATTAAGCAAGAGATTCATAAGAATGCATTGAAACATAGTTCTATTCCTAGAATCAACATTCCAATGGTAATCTACTTCAATTCCAATCCAATAACCAATTTTCCAATTGTGAAATTGAATCTAACATCAATCTAGAGTTGATCAATCAATAGAAGCATTAAGCATAGAAGTAAATCACTCAAATTGAATATACTTGAATTGAAATCAGAGATTGAGGTCAATTACATCAAGAATCCAATTAGAATCATCCTAAACCTAACCTAATTAATCTAGCAACTCATAATAGAAAAGGAAAAGATGAAAGAACTTGAGTAGGAGAGTGTGGAAGACTCCATGGAAGCTCCAAGTCTTGTTCCCAAGCTTGAATCCTCAAGGAAGAGGAGAGAAATTGATGAACCAGAGTGAGAAAATGTGAAAAATGAGTCAAAGATCCCTTTCCAACTGCAGAAACACGAATTTATAGGTTCGCTGCTCATAACCCAGAGCTGAGCTTCCTGACCTCGGCGCTGGGCGTTGGCCTCTGCACCAAAACGGTGCTTGCTGTAACACCCCGATTTCTGCTGTTTCTGCTGTTTTCTGTATCGATAAACAAAACATTTGTTTTTTTTCTCTGAAACATAGAAAATTATTTTGGGAAAACCAAAGTCATATTCATATCATACTTATTTTTATAAGTATACGGTGAAATTTTTGGTTGAAAATTCAGACGGAACCCGGTCTGCGTTTTCACTGACAGTAAGATTTTACTGATCATAAAACTTAATTTTGACCCGTGAAAGAAATGGATAGCGTTTATATATCATTTCCAATTATATAGGTTATTTTTAAAATTTTCAAAATAAATATGTTATTATACTCGATTCGGGCGTAAAACCTAAATCGGGAGAATAACGGAGTCGAAAACGGAACTACGGAGACTGAACCGGACCCCGGGCCACCAAGGGACACATGTCACATAGTTGTGGTGAGTAGGGTGAGTCACCACTTATGACTCACCTTTGTCATGATTAAATTTCAAAATATCTAGATATTTCTTTAAACTAGTGTAAAGACCGTTTTGCCCTTGGACGATTTTACCCTTGAACTTTCATCGAAATGACAAGTTTGCCCCATAATTTGTGGACACAAATCAGCCACATACTCACTCATTTATCATCACATGTCGGTCATGATTGCTTTTTGGGAAATGACCATTTTGTCCTTATGTTGTCATAATACCACAAAAATGCCATTTTGTGAGATTACTACTTTGTCCTTGAATTTTTGTGGGTAGACCCTTTCACCCCTCAAAGGGCACGACCCTAGGCATCCAAGAGGCCCATTTTCACTTCTATAAAAGGCAATCTTCATCTTCTCCATCAAGCTTTGCCATTTTTGCCATTAAAGCTTTAAGTACCATAGCTTGATTTTGTGGAGGAAGTAGGTGATTCCTTGCCCATTTTTCATTTCCAAGAGGTATACCAATCTTCTCTCACTCAATAATCATCATTTTCTTCATTGATTTTTGTGATTTGAAGTCTTGATCATATTTTTCAATTCCTAGATCTAGAACTTTGAAAAATCACCATAAATCATAGAAAAATCCTAAAAATATGAAACCAATTTCTATAATCCTAGTATTACCTCTATATTCTATATCTAGATTCTTGCATCAAACAAAGTTTTCGAGCCTATTTAACCTAAGGAGGCAGAACCTAGGGTTATGTGGGGAGGAGGATTTTGTTCATTTTCTTTACAAGATTCAATCTTATAAGCTATACAGGTATTAGATCTATGTTGTTTGAGTTAAATTAGAGTCTCTAAACCATTTGAATGGTCATGACCGAAAATCATTTGTTTAAGGATTGGAAGATTTAATTTCAATCTTTATGCCATGATCAATGATTTAGGGTTTTAAGTGATTATAAATCACTAATCCAAGAATTTAGAAATTTTAAGGATTTTGAAGCCCAAAGTCAGCCCTTGACCGAAACCAACATGTAGGATTTTAGGCTTGATTTAGTTGTTTGTTTGTTGATTGAGTGTTATTTTTGATGAAGGACAAGCTAGATTATTGTGTACGTGCGTTGACGGTTTCCGGATTCACGACAAAGTTTTAAATCAGAAGCTAAGTTCTTCGAGAGGTAAAGGGAGTTTACCAGAAGAGTTTTAGTTGTTACATACTTACTGTCGTGTTTGAATATATGTTAATTTTTAAATCTTTGTAATGATGTCTTGCTGAATTGTTTAGAGTTTGATTGGATTTTTAATGTTATTGTTGTTGATTATATTACTGTTTTGCTTGACTGTGATTGGCTGATGGCATGACACTGGTCATTGCTTGTTAATCAAGATTAAGACATTAAAGTACCTTAACGCAGAAATATCGAAAAAGTGGTGTTTTGTTTTCTTTGGGAAATGAGAAGAAAATCCTAAATGATGAAAGTGTGAAGATAGAACAAAGTTAGGAAATAAATAAAATGGGAAATATCAAAATTCATGAAAAGGTTTTAAAGAAGTTTTGAAAAGAAAAGTCTTTTGAAAACAAAAATTTTCTTTTAGGTTTGACCAAAAGTTGTTCAAAAAATGGTAACACTTAGAGAAAATGCTCTCTTTGATAAATCTATTTAGAAGAGTTTTGTATTTGGTTCTAAGTTGAGAAAAAGATTTCAGTGGTTTCCTAAGTTTTCAGAAAACGGATTTCTAAAAGAAAATAGTTTTAGTGAAATAGTATTTCTAAGAACGAAAAGTATTTATGACACAAAATTTGGAAACTCTTGAACTTTTGTTTTTCGATTTAGTTTTCACTGAACGAAAACCTCTGAAAGAGAGTGAAAAAGAAAGGACCTAGTGCTCCGGATTGACGGGCTAGAGTTCTTGTTTTGAGTTTTGAGGAAAAGAAAGGACCTAGTGCTCCGGATTGACGGGCTAGAGTTCTTGTTTTGAGTTTTGAGGGAAAGAAAGGACCTAGTGTTCCGGATTGACGGGCTAGAGTTCCTGTTCTAGTTTCGAGGAAATATAGAACCCTAGAATTCCGAGACGTCGGACTAGTGTTCGGTTGTGAAGGGAATTGTGAATCATGGATTTTATTGATAAAATATTATGTGAGTATTAAAGTTTAATTTAATACTTGATTTAAAAATAGTCGAGAGCGTAAGCCTTGACGAGGAAAGAACGATGGGAAAAAGAAAAATGAAAATGAGAACACTTTGTTTTACATGCATAGTCAGGCTTTTATGCCGTTGTGGCAGACGTACCATTGTGTATTCGAGCTACAATTTCACAAAGGGTGAATTGGGTAAATTGGTTAGTTACGGACCAAAGATAAATTCTAGGGTCTTTGGGTCTTAGGGACATTCGGTCTTCGAAAATCCAGCGAATACTTGGGGCCTTGCAACCTCGGGTCGTGGAATTCGGTTACCCGACACGAATGTACTTAATAGGGAACTATTCCAATATTATTTTAGGTTCTCCATCGTGATATTCCCTAAACAATTGGAGCCGGACCTAAATTTAGAGGCCGATCTCATGAGACAATTGTGTTAAGGGTATCGCAGCCTAATCATTGCTCGACGAAGGGAAGTTAGGATCTCCGGAGATAGTGAACTAGATGGTGAATATTGAAGTGACATGAAATGTTTTACAAAATGCATTTGATTGTCGGGAATGGATCCCTGTGTTTATGGTTATGATATATTGTATGTCATTGTGTGAGAGTCGTGTATGTGACCGCTATGATAAAACTCATATGTCGGTATCTCACCTTTGCACTATTTCTGTTTGGTTTCTTTTGTGGTATTTTGGGTTTGAGTGTACAGATGTTGCAGAGAAGTTCTCAGTTGTACTCGGGGATATTAGTCCCAATCCTTGAAGATGTCTGATGTTAGTTATAATGGTGAGAACCATGGGGTCTACCCCAGCAATATCTTTTAGTGCGACCAGCTTAGTTTATTGAGTAAATTTTATTTGGAGAAAGTCATAGTAATAGGTATTATGACTCTGAGAGTCTTTTATTGGATTACTGTTATGCGTATGTATGTTTACGGCTCGGAGAGCTTCTATTGTGGATAGGATATTCATGGCTCGGAGAGCCTTTATTTTGGGATGAAAATATAAATATTTTAGCAGGTGTTTTTATTTTGGGATGATGGAATTACAGAGGATACTCTGTAGAAATTTTTGTAAAAGTTATCGATCGGTATTCAAATATAATTTCTAAAGAAAATAGACTTGCCAAGCTAGGATTGTAAGCTTGTGCACTGGTAATGGCTTAGGTTTTTGGGTCGTGACATAATTTATGAAAATTTGAGATATTATCTTATAAAATGCTTAAGTTCTTATCGTAACCGCAGAATAATAAATTTTATACCCATTTTTCTGACACTTAAGTACTTAGATAAAAATTATTTTTCCGAAAGTAAACCAGCATTTATTTTATTTAATACCCATATTTTAGGAGGTTGAGTTAGTCATGTAATACCCAAGGGGGGTGTTACATTGGTGGTATCAGAGCTGGTCGAGTCTTTCGGGAACCTTGGGAAATAGGTCTGTTATGTTTTTGTTGTGTAATCTCTGGTTTGACCTTGTAGGAATTGCTTCCTTGTCGAAGCAATGTGTGTGGGATTATAGGTATGTTGGTTAAAGTAGATTTTCTAGGATTGTTCGCTGAGAATGTTCCATGATTAACGTTTGCGAAAGGTTTTTCCGGGAATGTCCCCTGGAAATGTTCTAGGTTTGCTTCTAGAGAAGGATATTGACTTTCGATCAATCTAGTTTCTAGATTCGCTCTGATTCTCTATTGCTTCGTGTAGAATGTTGCCTACAAAGTTAATTGAGTTAGATGACTCGATTCAACTGAAAGATTTGTGGTTTAATCAGCTTGTTGGACTGAGTGTTTTAGTAGGAAACATCAATGTTGTGTGATGGTTCGAGAATCCGTTTGGAGCCGTTGACTCAACTTATGAGGAAAGATCAACTCTTCGTATGCCCGAGAGACTGGTCTAGTTGTCCGTGATCGTGCCCGATTCAGAGTGACCATACTAAGCGTGTTTGAAAAGACCCGTGTACTTGTTGGAACCAAGGCAAGTCGATTTGAATTTTCAACCTTAGATGAGTATCTCTAGATTAAGAAACTCTTAACAGTACTATTTGATTCCTTATGGACTAGTTAGTTGACAATTGTCCCTAGAGTCCCTATGGTTGTATTAAACAATCACAGTGACCAAGTTCGTACATGTCAAGCAGACTTTTCTGACTTTGATTTGAAAGTTATCAGGACTCATGCATTGGTTATGCAAGTCAGTAATTTCAGTATGCTCTAATGGAATTCCTTGTATGTGAGAATTTGTACTCACACTTCTGAATAACCCTCAGTGTATTAGACATTTGAATGGATTGATTTGGTAATATTCATTAGCCTGGATATTTTCACATTTCGTTGAAAGAATTTGTTACGACTATTTCTTGAGTTATAACACATAACTTCGTGGTAACAAAAGTTTCTTGATGAAACTTAGTCTAGTCACTTCTACTTTTGGTAGATGTGATCCAGTATGATTTTTAACCAGGTTGTTTTGCTTTTAAATTGTCGTTTTATAAATTCCTTATATTAAGAAGTAATCATCTTGGTGTTAGAAATTATCCATCTTGTGATTTCCTGATTCACTGGAAGTTTGTATGGAATGAGGAACTTTAGTAGAGTCATGTTTGTAAGAATGTACCAGGCATTTTTTACACTCACGATCCTATTGAAGAATCTTTTTACATATTGGACACTTAAGTATCTTTCAAATTGATAAAATCCTTCTCTATACTATCTTGTGAAAGTGAGACCAAGAAAATTCCTTCCTTGAATTTTTTTTTTCGTAATCTTTTTAAGGCCAAGTCTTGTTGAAGTTCGATAGAACTTGTTTCTTTTGGATCAATTTTAACCTATATCTTTTCCAAGCGTCATTGACGTGTGACCCATCTCATAAATTATGCGGATGGTTACTTGATTCACATCACGATATCAGAGTTAGTTGAGTACAGTAAGAATGTAATTGACATTTGAGACATTCCTAGTTAAGATGTTGGCATCGTAATCAATGTTGTCGTGGGTTACCGAGTATCTTCAAGAGTTTTAATTAGTTCGAGTGATCGTGGACACGTTGATGAAGTCAACACATTTCTTATATATTAAGATCCACTATGAAGCGGAGAAGCTAAATGAAGTAGGTATCAGAGGACTGAACATGATTCATGGAGTGTTTTCAAGTATCGTATCAAAGTAAGACCCGAAGTTTACCAACGTTTGTCGGTAAGGTCTGCTCTAAGTGTTGAGGACCAAGTTGAGGCTAAGCTCAACGGATCATTCTCAACTCGAATGAGTGAGTGAGAAAATGATATGATCTTTAGGAGGTTGGTTTGGGAGTGAGTGTAGTATTTGACTACGATCATCGCTTTAGCCGGATAGACAAGAAGTAACGAAAGTTTTGTTGAGGTATAGTTATGACTAGTAAGATGTGAATCCTTTAAAATAAATACCAGTGAGTGAGACAACTATTATAAATCAAATGTTGATCGAAGCAGAATATCGTTAAAGGAATGTAGGGTAATGATTAAGGTTGTAATTGAGATTAGTTGTATGAATCTGGAGATTTACGGGAAAATGTCTATAGTAGTTTTCTCTAATGCTCAACAGGAGCAATAAAGAGGAGTTTTGGAATAAAACTAATTTGTTAGAAAAGTTCAAGATTTATGATTTTGGATAATTCAAATTGAGGTGATTCTTTTATGTGATTGTAGTTACATGAAGGAGGGTAATCATGTTCTTTAAGATTGAAATGTATGAATTTAATATAACCTAGAAGAGTAGGCTACACCCAATATGACTGAATACCTTGAGTAGGAAGTGATGCATATTATGGTCAAGTCAGTTTGATCTTGGTGATAACTATGAGAGTTAGATGTGTGAAAAGCAGTTTTTTTTAGTGGACCAGTAATTGAGAATAGAAGTGAATATGTTTGAATTTGTTATTCATGTGAGAGGAATGTATATCTTAGTTAAATCTTGATGTTAAAAGTGAGAGTTAAGAATGTAGAGGAAATTTTTTCTAATGGATTAGTATTGAATGAAGAAGAGATTAAGTTTTAATTATATCTTTCATGTACGAGATATTAAAGTAAAGTATTAATGAGGGAGAGTATGAATTGAGGATAATGGATAAAATTTTGAGGATAAATAGAACGAAGAATAAGTATGAATTTTGTTATTGAGTTTCAAATGTCATCTAAGGGAAAGTGAAATCCGGGAAATACAATGTAGGATCTTGGGACTAAGATGTAATTACAAGATCCTGTCTCGTTTCGAGTCACGAAATTTCGAGGGTGAAATTTTTTTTAGTGGGGTAGTAATGTAACACCCCGATTTCTGTTGTTTCTGCTGTTTTCTGTATCGATAAACAAAACATTTGTTTATTTTTTTTTCTCTGAAACATAGAAAATTATTTTGGGAAAACCAAAGTCATATTCATATCATACTTATTTATATAAGTATACGGTGAAATTTTTGGTTGAAAATTCAGACGGAACCTGGTCTGCGTTTTCAATGACAGCAAGATTTTACTGATCAGAAAACTTAATTTTGACCCGTGAATGAAATGGATAGAGTTTATATATCATTCCTACTGATATAGGTTATTTTTAAAATTTTCAAAATAAATATGTTATTATACTCGATTCGGGCGTAAGACCTAAATCGGGAGAATAACGGAGTCGGAAACGGAACTACGGAGACTGAACCGGACCCCGGGCCACCAAGGGACACATGTCACATAGTTGTGGTGAGTAGGGAGAGTCACCACTTATGACTCACCTTTGTCATGATTAAATTTCAAAATATCTAGATATTTCTTTAAACTAGTGTAAAGACCGTTTTGCCCTTGGACGATTTTACCCTTGAACTTTCATCGAAATGACAAGTTTGCCCCACAATTTGTGGACACAAATCAGCCACATCCTCACTCATTTATCACCACATGTTGGTCATGATTGCTTTTTGGGAAATGACCGTTTTGTCCTTATGTTGTCATAATACCACAAAAATGCCATTTTGTGAGATTACTACTTTGTCCTTGAATTTTTATGTGTTAGACCCTTTCACCCCTCAAAGGCCACGACCCTAGGCATCCAAGAGGCCCATTTTCACTTCTATAAAAGGCAATCTTCATCTTCTCCATCAAGCTTTGCCATTAAAGCTCTAAGTACCATAGCTTGATTTTGTGAAGGAAGTAGGTGATTCCTTGACCATTTTTCATTTCCAAGAGGTATACCAATCTTCTATCACTCAATAATCATCATGTTCTTTGTTGATTTTTGTGATTTGAAGTCTTGATCATATTTTTCAATTCCTAGATCTAGAACTTTGAAAAATCACCATAAATCATAGAAAAATCCTAAAAATATGAAACCAATTTCTATAATCATAGTATTACCTCTATATTCTACATCTAGATGCTTGCATCAAACAAAGTTTTCGAGCCTATTTAACCTAAGGAGGCACAACCTAGGGTTATGTGGGGAGGAGGATTTTGTTCATTTTCTTTACAAGATTCAATCTTATAAGCTATATAGGTATTAGATCTATGTTGTTTGAGTTAAATTAGAGTCTCTAAACCATTTGAATGGTCATGACCGAAAATCATTTGTTTAAGGATTGGAAGATTTAATTTCAATCTTTATGCCATGATCATTGATTTAGGGTTTTAAGTGATTATAAATCACTAATCCAAGAATTTAGAAATTTTAAGGATTTTGAACCCCAAAGTCAGCCCTTGACCGAAACCAACATGTAGGATTTTAGGCTTGATTTAGTTGTTTGTTTGTTGATTGAGTGTTATTTTTGATGAAGGACAAGCTAGATTATTGTGTACGTGCGTTGACGGTTTCCAGATTCACGACAAAGTTTTAAATTGGAAGCTAAGTTCTTTGAGAGATAAAGGGAGTTTACCAGAAGAGTTTTAGTAGTTACATACTTACTATCGTGTCTGAATATATGTTAATTTTTAAATCTTTGTAATGATGTCTTGCTTGAATTGTTTAGAGTTTGATTGGATTTTTAATGTTATTGTTTGTTGATTATATTACTGTTTTGTTTGACTGTGATTGGCTGATGGCATGACACTGGTCATTGCTTGTTAATCAAGATTAAGACATTAAAGTACCTTAACGCAGAATTATCGAAAAAGTGGTGTTTTGTTTTCTTTGGGAAATGAGAAGAAAATCCTAAATGATGAAAGTGTGAAGATAGAACAAAGTTAGGAAATAAAGAAAATGGGAAATATCAAAATTCATGAAAAGGTTTTAAAGAAGTTTTGAAAAGAAAAGTCTTTTGAAAACAAAAATTTTCTTTTAGGTTTGACCAAAAGTTGTTCAAAAAATGGTAACACTTAGAGAAAATGCTCTCTTTGATAAATCTATTTAGAAGAGTTTTGTATTTGGTTCTAAGTTGAGAAAAAGATTTCCGTGGTTTCCTAACTTTTCAGAAAATGGATTTCTAAAAGAAAATAGTTTTAGTGAAATAGTATTTCTAAGAACGAAAAGTATTTATGACACAAAATTTGGAAACTCTTGAACTTTTGTTTTTCGATTTAGTTTTCACTGAACAAAAACCACTGAAAGAGAGTGAAAAAGAAAGGACCTAGTGCTCCGGATTGACGGGCTAGAGTTCTTGTTTTGAGTTTTGAGGAAAAGAAAGGATCTAGTGCTCCGGATTGACTGGCTAGAGTTCTTGTTTTGAGTTTTGAGGGAAAGAAAGGACCTAGTGTTCCGGATTGACGGGCTAGAGTTCCTGTTCTAGTTTCGAGGAAAGATAGAACCCTAGAATTCCAAGACGTCGAACTAGTGTTCGGTTGTGAAGGGAATTGTGAATCATGGATTTTATTGATAAAATATTATGTGAATATTAAAGTTTAATTTAATACTTGATTTAAAAGTAGTCGAGATCGTAAGCCTTGACGAGGAAAGAACGATGGGAAAACGAAAAATGAAAATGAGAACACTTTGTTTTACATGCATAGTCAGGCTTTTATGCCGTTGTGGCAGACGTGCCATTGTGTATTCGAGCTACAATTTCACAAAGGGTGAATTGGGTAAATTGGTTAGTTACGGACCAAAGATAAATTCTAGGGTCTTTGGGTCTTAGGGACATTCGGGCTTCGAAAATCCAGCGAATACTTGGGGCCTTGCAACCTCGACTCGTGGAAATCGTTTACCCGGCACGAATGTACTCAATAGGGAACTATTCCAATATTATTTTAGGTGCTCCATCGTGATATTCCCTAAACAATTGGAGCCGGACCTAAATTTAGAGGCCGATCTCATGAGACAATTGTGTTAAGGGTATCGCAGCCTAATCATTGCTCGACGAAGGGAAGTTAGGATCTCCGGAGATGGTGAACTAGATGGTGAATATTGAAGTGACATGAAATGGTTTACAAAATGCATTTGATTGTCGGGAATGGATCCCTGTGTTTATGGTTATGATATATTGTATGTCATTGTGTGAGAGTCGTGTATGTGACTGCTATGATAAAACTCATATGTCGGTATCTCACCTTTGCACTATTTCTGTTTGGTTTCTTTTGTGGTATTTTGGGTTTGAGTGTACAGATGTTGCAGAGAAGTTCTCAGTTGTACTTGGGGATATTAGTCCCAATCCTTGAAGATGTCTGATGTTAGTTATAATGGTGAGAACCATGGGGTCTTCCCCAGCAATATCTTTTAGTGCGACCAGCTTAGTTTATCGAGTAAATTTTATTTGGAGAAAGTCATAGTAATAGGTATTATGACTCTGAGAGTCTTTTATTGCATTACTGTTATGCGTATGTATGTTTACGGCTCGGAGAGCTTCTATTGTGGATAGGATATTCATGGCTCGGAGAGCCTTTATTTTGGGATGAAAATATAAATATTTTAGCAGGTGTTTTTATTTTGGGATGTTGGAATTACAGAGGATACTCTGTAGAAATTTTTGTAAAAGTTATCGATCGGTATTCAAATATAATTTCTAAAGAAAATAGACTTGCCAGGCTAGGATTGTAAGCCTGTGCATCGGTAATGGCTTAGGTTTTTGGGTCGTGACAAAATTTATGAAAATGTGAGATATTATCTTATAAAATGCTTAAGTTCTTATCGTAACTGCAGAATAATAAATTTTATACCCATTTTTCTGACACTTAAGTACTTAGATAAAAATTATTTTTCTGAAAGTAAACCAGCATTTATTTTATTTAATACCCATATTTTAGGAGGTTGAGTTAGTCATGTAATACCCAAGGGGGGTGTTACATTGGTGGTATCAGAGCTGGTCGAGTCTTTAGGGAACCTTGGGAAATAGGTCTGTTATGTTTTTGTTGTGTAATCTCTGGTTTGACCTTGTAGGAATTGCTTCCTTGTCGAAGCAATGTGTGTGGGATTATAGGTATGTTGGTTAAAGTAGATTTTCTAGGATTGTTCGCTGAGAATGTTCCATGACTAAAGTTTGCGAAAGGTTTTTCCGGGAATGTCCCCTGGAAATGTTCTAGGTTTGCTTCTAGAGAAGGATATTGACTTTCGATCAATCTAGTTTCTAGATTCGGTCTGATTCTCTATTGCTTCGTGTATAATGTTTCCTACAAAGTTAATTGAGTTAGATGACTCGATTCAACTGATAGATTTGTGGTTTAAGCAGCTTGTTGGACTGAGTGTTTTAGTAGGAAACATCAATGTTGTGTGATGGTTCGAGAATCCGTTTGGAGCCGTTGACTCAACTTATGAGGAAAGATCAACTCTTTGTATGCCCGAGAGACTGGTCAAGTTGTCCGTGATCGTGCCCGATTCAGAGTGACCATACTAAGCGTGTTTGAAAAGACCCATGTACTTGTTGGAACCAAGGCAAGTCGATTTGAATTTTCAACCTTAGATGAGTGTCTCTAGATTAAGAAACTCTTAACTGTACTATTTGATTCCTTATGGACTAGTTAGTTGACAATTGTCCCTAGAGTCCCTATGGTTGTATTAAACAATCACAGTGACCAAGTTCGTACATGTCAAGCAGACTTTTCTGACTTTGATTTGAAAGTTATCAGGACTCATACATTGGTTATGCTAGTCAGTAATTTCAGTATGCTCTAATGGAATTCCTTGTATGTGAGAATTTGTACTCACACTTCTGAATAACCCTCAGTGTATTAGACATTTGAATGGATTGATTTGGTAATATTCATTAGCCTGGATATTTTCACATTTCGTTGAAAGAATTTGTTACGACTATTTCTTGAGTTATAACACATAACTTCGTGGTAACAAAAGTTTCTTGATGAAACTTAGTCTAGTCACTTCTACTTTTGGTAGATGTGATCCAGTATGATTTTTAACCAGGCTGTTTTGCTTTTAAATTGTCGTTTTATAAATTCCTTATATTAAGAAGTAATCATCTTGGTGTTAGAAATTATCCATCTTGTGATTTCCTGATTCACTGGAAGTTTGTATGGAATGAGGAACTTTAGTAGAGTCATGTTTGTAAGAATGTACCGGGCATTTTTTACACTCACGATCCTATTGAAGAATCTTTTTACATATTGGACACTTAAGTATCTTTCAAATTGATAAAATCCTTCTCTATACTTTCTTGTGAAAGTGAGACCAAGAAAATTCCTTCCTTGAAATTTTTTTTTTCGTAATCTTTTTAAGGCCAAGTCTTGTTGAAGTTCGATAGAACTTGTTTCTTTTGGATCAATTTTAACCTACATCTTTTCCAAGCGTCATTGACGTGTGACCCATCTCATAAATTATGCGGATGGTTACTTGATTCACATCACGATATCAGAGTTAGTTGAGTACAGTAAGAATGTAATTGACATTTGAGACATTCCTAGTTAAGATGTTGACATCGTAATCAATGTTGTCGTGGGTTACCGAGTATCTTCAAGAGTTTTAATTAGTTCGAGTGATCGTGGACACGTTGATGAAGTCAACACATTTCTTATATATTAAGATCCACTATGAAGCGGAGAAGCTAAATGAAGTAGGTATCAGAGGACTGAACATGATTCATGGAGTATTTTCAAGTATCGTATCAAAGTAAGACCCGAAGTTTACCAATGTTTGTCTGTAAGGTCTGCTCTAAGTGTTGAGGACCAAGTTGAGGCTATGCTCAACGGATCATTCTCAACTCGAATGAGTGAGTGAGAAAATGATATGATCTTTAGGAGGTTGGTTTGGGAGTGAGTGTAGTATTTGACTAAGATCATCGCTTTAGCCGGATAGACAAGAAGTAACGAAAGTTTTGTTGAGGTATAGTTATGACTAGTAAGATGTGAATCCTTTAAAATAAATACCAGTGAGTGAGACAACTATTATAAATCAAATGTTGATCGAAGCAGAATACCGTTAAAGGAATGTAGGGTAATGATTAAGGTTGTAATTGAGATTAGTTGTATGAATCTGGAGATTTACGGGAAAGTGTCTATAGTAGTTTTCTCTAATGCTCAACATGAGCAATAAAGAGGAGTTTTGGAATAAAACTAATTTGTTAGAAAAGTTCAAGATTTATGATTTTGGATAATTCAAATTGAGGTGATTCTTTTGTTTGATTGTAGTTACATGAAGGAGGGTAATCATGTTCTTTAAGATTGAAATGTATGAATTTAATATAACCTAGAAGAGTAGGCTACACCCAAAATGACTGAATACCTTGAGTAGGAAGTGATGCATATTATGGTCAAGTTAGTTTGATCTTGGTGATAACTATGAGAGTTAGATGTGTGAAAAGCAGTTTTTTTTAGTGGACCAGTAATTGAGAATAGAAGTGATTAAGTTTGAATTTGTTATTCATGTGAGAGGAATGTATATCTTAGTTAAATCTTGATGTTAAAAGTGAGAGTTAAGAATGTAGAGGAAATTTTTTCTAATGGATTAGTATTGAATGAAGAAGAGATTAAGTTTTAATTATATCTTTCGTGTACGAGATATTAAAGTAAAGTATTAATGAGGGAGAGTATGAATTGAGGATAATGGATTAAATTTTGAGGATAAATAGAACGAAGAATAAGTATGAATTTTGTTATTGAGTTTCAAATGTCATCTAAGGGAAAGTGAAATCCGGGAAATACAATGTAGGATCTTGGGACTAAGATGTAATTACAAGATCCTGTCTCGTTTCGAGTCACGAAATTTCGAGGGCGAAATTTTTTTTAGTGGGGTAGTAATGTAACACCCCGATTTCTGCTGTTTCTGCTGTTTTCTGTATCGATAAACAAAACATTTGTTTATTTTATTTCTATGAAACATAGAAAATTGTTTTGGGAAAACCAAAGTCATATTCATATCATACTTATTTTTATAAGTATACGGTGAAATTTTTGGTTGAAAATTCAGACGGAACCTGGTCTGCGTTTTCACTGACAGTAAGATTTTACTGATCAGAAAACTTAATTTTGACCCGTGAATGAAATGGATAGAGTTTATATATCATTCCTAATGATATAGGTTATTTTTAAAATTTTCAAAATAAATATGTTATTATACTCGATTCGGGCGTAAAACCTAAATCGGGAGAATAACGGAGTCGGAAACGGAACTACGGAGACTGAACCGGACCCCGGGCCACCAAGGGACACATGTCACATAGTTTTGGTGAGTAGGGTGAGTCACCACTTATGACTCACCTTTGTCATGATTAAATTTCAAAATATCTAGATATTTCTTTAAACTAGTGTAAAGACCGTTTTGCCCTTGGACGATTTTACCCTTGAACTTTCATCGAAATGACAAGTTTGCCCCACAATTTGTGGACACAAATCAGCCACATCCTCACTCATTTATCACCACATGTTGGTCATGATTGCTTTTTGGGAAATGACCATTTTGTCCTTATGTTGTCATAATACCACAAAAATGCCATTTTGTGAGATTACTACTTTGTCCTTGAATTTTTGTGTGTTAGACCCTTTCACCCCTCAAAGGCCACGACCCTAGGCATCCAAGAGGCCCATTTTCACTTCTATAAAAGGCAATCTTCATCTTCTCCATCAAGCTTTGCCATTTTTGCCATTAAAGCTCTAAGTACCATAGCTTGATTTTGTGAAGGAAGTAGGTGATTCCTTGACCATTTTTCATTTCCAAGAGGTATACCAATCTTCTCTCACTCAATAATCATCATATTCTTTATTGATTTTCGTGATTTGAAGTCTTGATCATATTTTTCAATTCCTAGATCTAGAACTTTGAAAAATCACCATAAATCATAGAAAAATCCTAAAAATATGAAACCAATTTCTATAATCATAGTATTACCTCTATATTCTATATCTAGATGCTTGCATCAAACAAAGTTTTCGAGCCTATTTAACCTAAGGAGGCACAACCTAGGGTTATGTAGGGAGGAGGATTTTGTTCATTTTCTTTACAAGATTCAATCTTATAAGCTATATAGGTATTAGATCTATGTTGTTTGAGTAAAATTAGAGTCTCTAAACAATTTGAATGGTCATGACCGAAAATCATTTGTTTAGGGATTGGAAGATTTAATTTCAATCTTTATGCCATGATCATTGATTTAGGGTTTTAAGTGATTATAAATCACAAATCCAAGAATTTAGAAATTTTAAGGATTTTGAACCCCAAAGTCAGCCCTTGACCGAAACCAACATGTAGGATTTCAGGCTTGATTTAGTTGTTTTTTTGTTGATTGAGTGTTATTTTTGATGAAGGACAAGCTAGATTATTGTGTACGTGCGTTGACGGTTTCCAGATTCACGACAAAGTTTTAAATTGGAAGCTAAGTTCTTCGTGAGGTAAAGGGAGTTTACCAGAAGAGTTTTAGTAGTTACATACTTACTGTCGTGTTTGAATATATGTTAATTTTCAAATCTTTGTAATGATGTCTTGCTTGAATTGTTTAGAGTTTGATTGGATTTTTAATGTTATTGTTTGTTGATTATATTACTGTTTTGCTTGACTGTGATTGGCTGATGGCATGACACTGGTCATTGCTTGTTAATCAAGATTAAGACATTAAAGTACCTTAACGCAGAAATATCGAAAAAGTGGTGTTTTGTTTTCTTTGGGAAATGAGAAGAAAATCCTAAATGATGAAAGTGTGAAGATAGAACAAAGTTAGGAAATAAAGAAAATGGGAAATATCAAAATTCATGAAAAGGTTTTAAAGAAGTTTTGAAAAGAAAAGTCTTTTGAAAACAAAAATTTTCTTTTAGGTTTGACCAAAAGTTGTTCAAAAAATGGTAACACTTGGAGAAAATGCTCTCTTTGATAAATCTATTTAGAAGAGTTTTGTATTTGGTTCTAAGTTGAGAAAAAGATTTCAGTGGTTTCGTAAGTTTTCAGAAAACGGATTTCTAAAAGAAAATAGTTTTAGTGAAATAGTATTTCGAAGAACGAAAAGTATTTATGACACAAAATTTGGAAACTCTTGAACTTTTGTTTTTCGATTTAGTTTTCACTGAACGAAAACCTCTGAAAGAGAGTGAAAAAGAAAGGACCTAGTGCTCTGGATTGACGGGCTAGAGTTCTTGTTTTGAGTTTTGAGGAAAAGAAAGGACCTAGTGCTCCGGATTGACGGGCTAGAGTTCTTGTTTTGAGTTTTGAGGGAAAGAAACGACCTAGTGTTCCGGATTGACGGGCTAGAGTTCCTGTTCTAGTTTCGAGGAAAGATAGAACCCTAGAATTCCGGGACGTCGGACTAGTGTTCGGTTGTGAAGGGAATTGTGAATCATGGATTTTATTGATAAAATATTATGTGAGTATTAAAATTTAATTTAATACTTGATTTAAAAGTAGTCGAGAGCGTAAACCTGGACGAGGAAAGAACGATGGGAAAAATAAAAATGAAAATGAGAACACTTTGTTTTACATGCATAGTCAGGCTTTTATGCCGTTGTGGCAGACGTGCCATTGTGTATTCGAGCTACAATTTCACAAAGGGTGAATTGGGTAAATTGGTTAGTTACGGACCAAAGATAAATTCTAGGGTCTTTGGGTCTTAGGGACATTCGGGCTTCGAAAATCCAGCGAATACTTGGGGCCTTGCAACCTCGGGTTGTGGAATTCGGTTACCCGGCACGAATGTACTCAATAGGGAACTATTCCAATATTATTTTAGGTGCTCCATCGTGATATTCCCTGAACAATTGGAGCCGGACCTAAATTTAGAGGCCGATCTCATGAGACAATTGTGTTAAGGGTATCGCAGCCTAATCATTGCTCGACGAAGGGAAGTTAGGATCTCCGGAGATGGTGAACTAGATGGTGAATATTGAAGTGACATGAAATGTTTTACAAAATGCATTTGATTGTCGGGAATGGATCCCTGTGTTTATGGTTATGATATATTGTATGTCATTGTGTGAGAGTCGTGTATGTGACTGCTATGATAAAACTCATATGTCGGTATCTCACCTTTGCACTATTTCTGTTTGGTTTCTTTTGTGGTATTTTGGGTTTGAGTGTACAGATGTTGCAGAGAAGTTCTCAGTTGTACTCGGGGATATTAGTCCCAATCCTTGAAGATGTCTGATGTTAGTTATAATGGCGAGAACCATGGGGTCTTCCCCAGCAATATCTTTTAGTGCGACCAGCTTAGTTTATCGAGTAAATTTTATTTGGAGAAAGTCATAGTAATAGGTATTATGACTCTGAGAGTCTTTTATTGCATTACTGTTATGCGTATGTATGTTTACGGCTCGGAGAGCTTCTATTGTGGATAGGATATTCATGGCTCGGAGAGCCTTTATTTTGGGATGAAAATATAAATATTTTAGCAGGTGTTTTTATTTTGGGATGATGGAATTACAGAGGATACTCTGTCGAAATTTTTGTAAAAGTTATCGATCGGTATTCAAATATAATTTCTAAAGAAAATAGACTTGCCAGGCTAGGATTGTAAGCCTGTGCACCGGTAATGGCTTAGGTTTTTGGGTCGTGACAAAATTTATGAAAATGTGAGATATTATCTTATAAAATGCTTAAGTTCTTATCGTAACTGCAGAATAATAAATTTTATACCCATTTTTCTGACACTTAAGTACTTAGATAAAAATTATTTTTCCGAAAGTAAACCAGCATTTATTTTATTTAATACCCATATTTTAGGAGGTTGAGTTAGTCATGTAATACCCAAGGGGGGTGTTACATTGGTGGTATCAGAGCTGGTCGAGTCTTTCGGGAACCTTGGGAAATAGGTCTGTTATGTTTTTGTTGTGTAATCTCTGGTTTGACCTTGTAGGAATTGCTTCCTTGTCGAAGCAATGTGTGTGGGATTATAGGTATGTTGGTTAAAGTAGATTTTCTAGGATTGTTCGCTGAGAATGTTCCATGATTAAAGTTTGCGAAAGGTTTTTCCGGGAATGTCCCCTGGAAATGTTCTAGGTTTGCTTCTAGAGAAGGATATTGAATTTCGATCAATCTAGTTTCTAGATTCGATCTGATTCTCTATTGCTTCGTGTATAATGTTGCCTACAAAGTTAATTGAGTTAGATGACTCGATTCAACTGATAGATTTGTGGTTTAAGCAGCTTGTTGGACTGAGTGTTTTAGTAGGAAACATCAATGTTGTGTGATGGTTCGAGAATCCGTTTGGTGCCGTTGACTCAACTTATGAGGAAAGATCAACTCTTCGTATGCCCGAGAAACTGGTCAAGTTGTCCGTGATCGTGCCCGATTCAGAGTGACCATACTAAGCGTGTTTGAAAAGACCCGTGTACTTGTTGGAACCAAGGCAAGTCGATTTGAATTTTCAACCTTAGATGAGTGTCTCTAGATTAAGAAACTCTTAACTGTACTATTTGATTCCTTATGGACTAGTTAGTTGACAATTGTCCCTAGAGTCCCTATGGTTGTATTAAACAATCACAGTGACCAAGTTCGTACATGTCAAGCAGACTTTTCTGACTTTGATTTGAAAGTTATCAGGACTCATACATTGGTTATGCTAGTCAGTAATTTCAGTATGCTCTAATGGAATTTCTTGTATGTGAGAATTTGTACTCACACTTCTGAATAACCCTCAGTGTATTAGACATTTGAATGGATTGATTTGGTAATATTCATTAGCCTAGATATTTTCACATTTC
The DNA here is from genome assembly GCA_030762895.1 of Sophora flavescens. Taxonomy (NCBI): domain Eukaryota; kingdom Viridiplantae; phylum Streptophyta; class Magnoliopsida; order Fabales; family Fabaceae; genus Sophora; species Sophora flavescens. The sequence continues at coordinate 136,676,192 of CM061063.1, read as the reverse complement.
ATTGAAAGAATTTGTTACGACTATTTCTTGAGATATAACACATAACTTCGTGGTAACAAAAGTTTCTTGATGAAACTTAGTCTAGTCACTTCTACTTTTGGTAGATGTGATCCAGTATGATTTTTAACCAGGCTGTTTTGCTTTTAAATTGTCGTTTTATAAATTCCTTATATTAAGAAGTAATCATCTTGGTGTTAGAAATTATCCATCTTGTGATTTCCTGATTCACTGGAAGTTTGTATGGAATGAGGAACTTTAGTAGAGTCATGTTTGTAAGAATGTACCGGGCATTTTTTACACTCACGATCCTATTGAAGAATCTTTTTACATATTGGACACTTAAGTATCTTTCAAATTGATAAAATCCTTCTCTATACTTTCTTGTGAAAGTGAGACCAAGAAAATTCCTTCCTTGAATTTTTTTTTTCGTAATCTTTTTAAGGCCAAGTCTTGTTGAAGTTCGATAGAACTTGTTTCTTTTGGATTAATTTTAACCTATATCTTTTCCAAGCGTCATTGACGTGTGACCCATCTCATAAATTATGCGGATGGTTACTTGATTCACATCACGATATCAGAGTTAGTTGAGTACAGTAAGAATGTAATTGACATTTGAGACATTCCTAGTTAAGATGTTGGCATCGTAATCAATGTTGTCGTGGGTTACCGAGTATCTTCAAGAGTTTTAATTAGTTCGAGTGATCGTGGACACGTTGATGAAGTCAACACATTTCTTATATATTAAGATCCACTATGAAGCGGAGAAGCTAAATGAAGTAGGTATCAGAGGACTGAACATGATTCATGGAGTATTTTCAAGTATCGTATCAAAGTAAGACCCGAAGTTTACCAACGTTTGTCGGTAAGGTCTGCTCTAAGTGTTGAGGACCAAGTTGAGGCTAAGCTCAACGGATCATTCTCAACTCGAATGAGTGAGTGAGAAAATGATATGATCTTTAGGAGGTTGGTTTGGGAGTGAGTGTAGTATTTGACTACGATCATCGCTTTAGCCGGATAGACAAGAAGTAACGAAAGTTTTGTTGAGGTATAGTTATGACTAGTAAGATGTGAATCCTTTAAAATAAATACCAGTGAGTGAGACAACTATTATAAATCAAATGTTGATCGAAGCAGAATACCGTTAAAGGAATGTAGGGTAATGATTAAGGTTGTAATTGAGATTAGTTGTATGAATCTGGAGATTTACGGGAAAGTGTCTATAGTAGTTTTCTCTAATGCTCAACAGGAGCAATAAAGAGGAGTTTTGGAATAAAACTAATTTGTTAGAAAAGTTCAAGATTTGTGATTTTGGATAATTCAAATTGAGGTGATTCTTTTGTTTGATTGTAGTTACATGAAGGAGGGTAATCATATTCTTTAAGATTGAAATGTATGAATTTAATATAACCTAGAAGAGTAGGCTACACCCAAAATGACTGAATACCTTGAGTAGGAAGTGATGCATATTATGGTCAAGTTAGTTTGATCTTGGTGATAACTATGAGAGTTAGATGTGTGAAAAGCAGTTTTTTTTAGTGGACCAGTAATTGAGAATAGAAGTGATTAAGTTTGAATTTGTTATTCATGTGAGAGGAATGTATATCTTAGTTAAATCTTGATGTTAAAAGTGAGAGCTAAGAATGTAGAGGAAATTTTTTCTAATGGATTAGTATTGAATGAAGAAGAGATTAAGTTTTAATTATATCTTTCGTGTAAGAGATATTAAAGTAAAGTATTAATGAGGGAGAGTATGAATTGAGGATAATGGATTAAATTTTGAGGATAAATAGAACGAAGAATAAGTATGAATTTTGTTATTGAGTTTCAAATGTCATCTAAGGGAAAGTGAAATCCGGGAAATACAATGTAGGATCTTGGGACTAAGATGTAATTACAAGATCCTGTCTCGTTTCGAGTCACGAAATTTCGAGGGCGAAATTTTTTTTAGTGGGGTAGTAATGTAACACCCCGATTTCTCAAGTTCTCATTGTTTTCTGTATCGATAAACAAAACATTTGTTTATTTTTTTTCTATGAAACATAGAAAATTATTTTGGGAAAACCAAAGTCATATTCATATCATACTTATTTTTATAAGTATACGGTGAAATTTTTGGTTGAAAATTCAGACGGAACCTGGTCTGCATTTTCACTGACAGTAAGATTTTACTGATCAGAAAACTTAATTTTGACCCGTGAATGAAATGGATAGAGTTTATATATCATTCCTAATGATATAGGTTATTTTTAAAATTTTCAAAATAAATGTTATTATACTCGATTCGGGCGTAAAACCTAAATCGGGAGAATAACGGAGTCGGAAACGGAACTACGGAGACTGAACCGGACCCCGGGCCACCAAGGGACACATGTCACATAGTTGTGGTGAGTAGGGTGAGTCACCACTTATGACTCACCTTTGTCATGATTAAATTTCAAAATATCTAGATATTTCTTTAAACTAGTGTAAAGACCGTTTTGCCCTTGGACGATTTTACCCTTGAACTTTCATCGAAATGACAAGTTTGCCCCACAATTTGTGGACACAAATCAGCCACATCCTCACTCATTTATCACCACATGTTGGTCATGATTGCTTTTTGGGAAATGACCATTTTGTCCTTATGTTGTCATAATACCACAAAAATGCCATTTTGTGAGATTACTACTTTGTCCTTGAATTTTTGTGTGTTAGACCCTTTCACCCCTCAAAGGCCACGACCCTAGGCATCCAAGAGGCCCATTTTCACTTCTATAAAAGGCAATCTTCATCTTCTCCATCAAGCTTTGCCATTTTTGCCATTAAAGCTCTAAGTACCATAGCTTGATTTTGTGAAGGAAGTAGGTGATTCCTTGACCATTTTTCATTTCCAAGAGGTATACCAATCTTCTCTCACTCAATAATCATCATGTTCTTTATTGATTTTTGTGATTTGAAGTCTTGATCATATTTTTCAATTCCTAGATCTAGAACTTTGAAAATTCACCATAAATCATAGAAAAATCCTAAAAATATGAAACCAATTTCTATAATCATAGTATTACCTCTATATTCTATATATAGATGCTTGCATCAAACAAAGTTTTCAAGCCTATTTAACCTAAGGAGGCACAACCTAGGGTTATGTGGGGAGGAGGATTTTGTTCATTTTCTTTACAAGATTCAATCTTATATGCTATATAGGTATTAGATCTATGTTGTTGGAGTTAAATTAGAGTCTCTAAACCATTTGAATGGTCATGACCGAAAATTATTTGTTTAAGGATTGGAAGATTTAATTTCAATCTTTCTGCCATGATCTTTGATTTAGGGTTTTAAGTGATTATAAATCACTAATCCAAGAATTTAGAAATTTTAAGGATTTTGAACCCCAAAGTCAGCCCTTGATCGAAACCAACATGTAGGATTTTAGGCTTGATTTAGTTGTTTGTTTGTTGATTGAGTGTTATTTTTGATGAAGGACAAGCTAGATTATTGTGTACGTGCGTTGACGGTTTCCAGATTCACGACAAAGTTTTAAATCGGAAGCTAAGTTCTTCGAGAGGTAAAGGGAGTTTACCAGAAGAGTTTTAGTAGTTACATACTTACTGTCGTGTTTGAATATATGTTAATTTTTAAATCTTTGTAATGATGTCTTGCTTGAATTGTTTAGAGTTTGATTGGATTTTTAATGTTATTGTTTGTTGATTATATTACTGTTTTGCTTGACTGTGATTGGCTGATGGCATGACACTGGTCATTGCTTGTTAATCAAGATTAAGACATTAAAGTACCTTAACGCAGAAATATCGAAAAAGTGGTGTTTTGTTTTCTTTGGGAAATGAGAAGAAAATCCTAAATGATGAAAGTGTGAAGATAGAACAAAGTTAGGAAATAAAGAAAATGGGAAATATCAAAATTCATGAAAAGGTTTTAAAGAAGTTTTGAAAAGAAAAGTCTTTTGAAAACAAAAATTTTCTTTTAGGTTTGACCAAAAGTTGTTCAAAAAATGGTAACACTTAGAGAAAATGCTCTCTTTGATAAATCTATTTAGAAGAGTTTTGTATTTGGTTCTTAGTTGAGAAAAAGATTTCAGCGGTTTCCTAAGTTTTCAGAAAACGGATTTCTAAAAGAAAATAGTTTTAGTGAAATAGTATTTCTAAGAACGAAAAGTATTTATGACACAAAATTTGGAAACTCTTGAAATTTTGTTTTTCGATTTAGTTTTCACTGAACGAAAACCTCTGAAAGAGAGTGAAAAAGAAAGGACCTAGTGCTCCGGATTGACGGGCTAGAGTTCTTGTTTTGAGTTTTGAGGAAAAGAAAGGACCTAGTGCTCCGGATTGACGGGCTTGAGTTCCTGTTTTGAGTTGTGAGGGAAAGAAAGGACCAAGTGTTCCGGATTGACGGGCTAGAGTTCCTGTTCTAGTTTCGAGGAAAGATAGAACCCTAGAATTCCGAGACGTCGGACTAGTGTTCGGTTGTGAAGGGAATTGTGAACCATGGATTTTATTGATAAAATATTATGTGAGTATTAAAGTTTAATTTAATACTTGATTTAAAAGTAGTCTAGAGCGTAAGCCTTGACGAGGAAAGAACGATGGGAAAAAGAAAAATGAAAATGAGAACACTTTGTTTTACATGCATAGTCAGGCTTTTATGCCGTTGTGGCAGACGTGCCATTGTGTATTCGAGCTACAATTTCACAAAGGGTGAATTTGGTAAATTGGTTAGTTACGGACCAAAGATAAATTCTAGGGTCTTTGGGTCTTAGGGACATTCGGGCTTCGAAAATCCAGTGAATACTTGGGGCCTTGCAACCTCGGGTCGTGGAATTCGGTTACCCAGCACGAATGTACTCAATAGGGAACTATTCCAATATTATTTTAGGTGCTCCATCGTGATATTCCCTGAACAATTGGAGCCGGACCTAAATTTAGAGGCCGATCTCATGAGACAATTGTGTTAAGGGTATCGCAGCCTAATCATTGCTCGACGAAGGGAAGTTAGGATCTCCGGAGATAGTGAACTAGATGGTGAATATTGAAGTGACATGAAATGTTTTACAAAATGCATTTGATTGTCGGGAATGGATCCCTGTGTTTATGGTTATGATATATTGTATGTCATTGTGTGAGAGTCGTGTATGTGACTGCTATGATAGAACTCATATGTCGGTATCTCACCTTTGCACTATTTCTGTTTGGTTTCTTTTGTGGTATTTTGGGTTTGAGTGTACAGATGTTGCAGAGAAGTTCTCAGTTGTACTCGGGGATATTAGTCCCAATCCTTGAAGATGTCTGATGTTAGTTATAATGGTGAGAACCATGGGGTCTTCCCCAGCAATATCTTTTAGTGCGACCAGCTTAGTTTATCGAGTAAATTTTATTTGGAGAAAGTCATAGTAATAGGTATTATGACTCTGAGAGTCTTTTATTGCATTACTGTTATGCGTATGTATGTTTACGGCTCGGAGAGCTTCTATTGTGGATAGGATATTCATGGCTCGGAGAGCCTTTATTTTGGGATGAAAATATAAATATTTTAGCAGGTGTTTTTATTTTGGGATGTTGGAATTACAGAGGATACTCTGCCGAAATTTTTGTAAAAGTTATCGATCGGTATTCAAATATAATTTCTAAAGAAAATAGACTTGCTAGACTAGGATTGTAAGCCTGTGCACCGGTAATGACTTAGGTTTTTGGGTCGTGACAAAATTTATGAAAATGTGAGATATTATCTTATAAAATGCTTAAGTTCTTATCGTAACCGCAGAATAATAAATTTTATACCCATTTTTCTGACACTTAAGTACTTAGATAAAAATTATTTTTCCGAAAGTAAACCAGCATTTATTTTATTTAATGCCCATATTTTAGGAGGTTGTGTTAGTCATGTAATACCCAAGGGGGGTGTTACACTTGCTGTCTTCTGGGTGCTGGGCCTCCACAGCTGGCGCTGGGCACCAGGCTTCTGCCTGTGCCGAGCGCCAGACTCCAGCGTTGGGCGCTGGTCAGTTTCCTGCACCCGCTGATTTCTTCCGTTTTTGTCCGAGCTGAGAGCTAGGTTCCTGAGCTTAGCGCTAGGCTTTCAATCCTACATATTTTCAACATATTTTGAGTATAATTTTCACATAAAAAGATCAAAACTCTAATCCAATGAATCCAAACTTTATTCATATCAAAGTATGTATTTTCTTATCACTTTTCCTATGATTTATAAGATTATTTACAAACTCTTTTCTAATTACACTTCCAAACTAACATATTTTGTGCATTCATCACAACCCCAAACTTAGAGATTTTACTTGTCCTCAAGCAAACAATTAAATTCGAAACAGAGGTAAATGAGATCGGTTTCCATGTTCAATTCCCTTGTGAAACAAATTACTCATGCAAGACTTCAATTCCTTAACACTTTTACAAAATGCAGAAAGCATAACACAATCATTGCATCAATCCCAATTGATCACATGCTTCATGCTTTAAAACAATCAAACATACTACAAAATTAGCTCCATTGAGTGCACAAATATTCTCTTGCAACCTCTCTATAAAGTACTTCACACATCCTCACTTGGTGATATGTGCTCTCAATTCCAATCATCATGCACTCCCCAATCATAATCTTGACAAGATGCCTAGCACGCATCACAAATGTTAATGCAACACATATCACGAGGTCTTTTATTTGGATGTAATGGGGCTAAGGTGGGGGTGGATAAAATCAAGGATGTCGGCTAAGCTACTTTGACTTCAAGTAATGTGGACTCTCTTGGGGTTTCCCTTACTTAGCTTGTTCACAAGCACATAAGCACACAATTTGTGCTATTTTTCTTTTTATTCATTTACAACTCTCTTTTCTTTCTTTCTTTTTTCTTCTGTTGCTTCTTTTGTTTCATTTTATTTTCTTTTTCATCACTTCTATTTTTGCATTTTTCTCAATTTTGTATACTTTCTTTGTTTATTTTTCTCTTTGGCTTTTTCTATTTTTCTTTTTCTTTTTCAGTTTTTCTTTTCCAAAATATTTTTTTCTTTCTAGTAGGCATCTTTAGTGGCCTACTCTCACCCCAAACTTAATTTGTTTGCTTGTCCCTAAGTAAGAGAACAACCCCAAACTTAAGTTCAAACATTCCTCTAAGCGAAAGTAGTGGGACAAAATGGTTTTGTCACTTTTTAGGCTTGTAATGAGCTATCATACCAAGAACAATAGGTCAAGGCTCAATTGGGCTTAACAATGGTAAATGATAGGTTGGCAATTATGGCACTGAGCTTAAACAAAGAATTATTGCCTCAATCATTTATGCATATGCAAGAACATTGCAACAATGACAAGCATTCAAGGCAAGAAAAAGTGAGAACATGCAAGTGATGGACAATCACACATGAAAGAAATCAAGTCATCTGGATAATGTGCCAGAGCATTTGGCCTCAAAAGCTCACAGTTTATGGTTATGTGCAAGAGAAAATCCATTTATTCAACATTGCATCAATCATAGCATGAAAAATTGTCACAAACAATTCACAAGGACCAATGGTTTCAATGAAATCATATGGTCAGCAAGTATAAAATGCATCGTGCTAGAAATTTCAGCCAAGCAAAAAAGCCATGCTCACAAGAGAATCTACACAAAAATCCACTCAAAACACAAGTTTGTGCAAAATATGCAAGTTTGGGTAATTTATTCGACTAAAACTAACTAACAAATAGAGAGGGTAAAAAAAAAATTTAAAGAGTTTAAAGCACCCCCTTTCTTCTGCACCAAGGATGAGCATGTGCAAATAAAATTTTTTATTTTATTTTATTTTATTTTTTTAAAAAAAGTCTAGCGCTCAGCGCCCAAGTGCAGCTTTTTTCTGCTTCTTCTGCTTCCTGTTTGCACTCAGTGCTCACAGTAGCGCCCGATGTAACACCCTGTGTTTCACTGTTTTAAATAACAGTAATACATAAAAATATGTTTATAAATTTATTTGAGTTTTAGAAAATTATTTTAAATAAACGGAGTTTACTACTCAATCCTACTTGAATGTAGGAAGCTACGATTAAAATTTAGGTTGGAAAGTCAGGCGAAACCCGGCCCGCGAATTCCATTGACAATATAATAATACTACTCAAAAGACCTAATTTTAATTCATGAAAGAAAGACTTAAGTTTAGTATTTTATTTCCTACAATTTTGTATGTTTAGAATTATTTCAGAGAAAAATAAAATAAATTATGTTTTTCGGGCGAAACACGTAATCGGGTAGACGACGGAGGGGATTTTGGAGTTTCTAAGAGTCGATAAAGAGTTTATCTTAGGATTTTGAGATGATTCATGGGGATGAATCATATTTCTAAGTCTAGAAGATTCTACAGGGTTAAAATGAAAATTTAGGAATTTTACGCTTAAGTCCCTGAACTTTCTGTTAATTACCCTTTTGTCCCTAAATTAGTTTCTAAGTTTTTTTCAAGTGAATTGGGCTAGAATCCTTGTTACCAATCTCTAATGGACGTGGTTATGAAGCCCAAAATTTCTTAGTTCATGGATTGATTCCATAAAGCCTATTTGAAACTATACAAGTTTCCTAAGTCAAGCTTAATGCTTAAGTCTTTAAGTGGGCCCCACAAAAATGAATCCAAGCCCAAATTTACTAAGCCCATGTGCAAGCCCATGAGGGATTGAAGGCTGCCCTCATTTATTTTTGGATGAGCCAAGATTTTCTAGAATGTTCTACATTCTTCTACTTTGTTCTTCAACATTCTTAAACCTTCTTCAACCTTCTTGATTTTCTTAAAAATATCTATGACAAAAATCAGCCCAAAGTTAGTCAAGATAAGCTCACATTAAATGTGGCAAAGATTCATCATGACAATTTATTGGCAATTTGCAAACTAGTCCTTACACTTTTGGAATCTTTGCAAAATGGTCCCTAGGAATTATTTGCATTTTAATCCTTTGAACAAGCCAACTCATCCCTACTAGATCCTTCTAAAGTGGCACAACCAACCCCTATAAAGACCCTCCAAACCGTGGCCTCACCATTTCACTCATCTTCTTCATTCTCTTCATCTTCCTCACCAACTAAGTTACAAAACCCTAAGAACACCGAATCCCCACCAAACATATGACCCTCTTCCTTTCTGAAACTCGTAAAACTCTCAACATAAAAGTTGTTCCTATTTCTCTCTTCTTTCCAACAAGATAAAGATAATAAAAAACGGATAAGTGTATTGGGATATAGGCTCAAAATACCGAAACTGCCCAGAATTCTCAGCAACCCACGAAACATCAGAAAGAAGTCACTTTTCACCCATGTTATGATCCGAACCAAATGAAACCTTCAACACCAAAGTTGTTCCTTTTATTCTTATATTTCTATCAAGCCAAAGTTCGTAATTTTTGGATGAGTATATTGTCATATACACTCACAATACCATCACACCCTCAAGCTGTCCAGTTTTCAACTTAGTGAAGGTTGATCATTTTCTTCATTTCTTCAATCTTCAAGAGGTAAAAGCTCTCCTCATTAATCATCCAAGTCTTATACTTCATTTATTTTGTAAGATCAAGCCATGATCATCAAGTTTTCATAAATTTCCATTCCTAGATCTAGAACTTCAAATAATTCTAGAAAATTGTAGAAAAATCCTTTTAATGTGAAACCAATTTCTATGATCTTGTGATGTCTTCCACTTTCATTATCCAAGAGCATGTAATCAAAAACATTTTACTTCCCTATTTTCTTTAAGTGGTAGAATCTCACTCAAAGGATGGTTTGATGATTTTGTTTTCATTTTTGAAATCTAATGCTTGATTTGAGCTCTCTAATACTTATATGATCTAAATCCAAGAGCTTGAATCCAACTAAATTCCCTAGTCTATTTTCCTAATATGGGCCGAAATCCTGACCCTAAAGGTTAGAGGATTTTGTTTCAAATTTTAGTCTTGTGATAAGTAATCTATGTTAGTTAAGACTCTAGTAACTAGGATCCAAAAAATGGCATTAAGAAGATAACCCTAAACCTATTTTCTATGTTTTGGCCGAACCTAGCCCTAAAGTGTCATAGATGGTTGTCATTTGATTAATTATAGTTATGTTGTTTGGTTCAAGGTGAAACTATTAAGCTGTGGTGTGATAACGAGGAACGTCGATTTCGGGATTTCGGTGCTAACTCAGGTGGGGAAAAGAATCAACCTATCGTCGGAATCGATAAGTAGTAGATTATATGATAATTGTGTAGGGCGACCTAAACCCTACTAGTAGTCGAGTAATCAACATGACCAAAATCACATTGGAAACCTTTTCCGTAAAACAAATGGCGATTCGGGGATTGTAGGTTTATCGACATTAAGTTGATTTTAAGTATTTGAGGATGTTTGATTTTGCTATAGAATTTACTATGTTACGCTGGTTGAGTTTTTCCATTTGCATGTGACGTATTATTGCGGTGTTTGAATAATCATGATATTGAGGATGTTTGTTGTCTGTCACGGCCGTGATGGCTATCACGGCCAGACCGTGACAGGTTCTGTTTTGTAGAATTCTTGCCTTGGTTGTTGATGAGTGTGATTTCACATCATCTTTGTCTATCATTTTGCATGCATTTTCATGTAGTTTAGGGACATTTAATTGGATTTTTGGTTATTTTTACTTTGGAACGGGTAAGGCGGTTTTCGTGGTGTTGTTTTGCAGAAATCAAGGATAAAATGCTCAAGATCAACCATGATGGAGTTTGGATGAAGATGGATCTTGAAAAGTGAAGAAAATGAGCCAAATAGAGCCCATCACGGCCATGATCGAGCAAAAACTGAAAAGGAAGAAAGACTGAAGTCAGAACTGGTCACGGCCTAGCCGTGATGACCATCACGGCCGTGACCAAAAACCCCCACAAGTCAGAGACTGTCACGGCCTAGCCGTAATTACCATCACGGTCGTGACAAGCTAGAAAATTGAGGTCTCGCGTCACGAGAGTCCCTTCGCGTCGCGAAGGATCTGAAATCCATAGAAGTGCCCGAGGCAGAAGCCGTCACGGCCTAGCCGTGAGGGCCATCACGGCCGTGACGCGCATTACTTGGACATGAAGCAACCGAATTGGATCAAAATTTGAGTTAGATTGGGATTCTAACTTCCCAATTCTATAAATATGGGATCAAGGCAGAGGCAGAGGACACACAGAGACTTTTGGCTGCTACTTAGGCTACATTTTAGGATCTATCTTCTTCTTCCTCCTCTCCATTCTGATTTGTATTTTCATGATGTTGTCAACCAAGCTTGTCATCTCCATGGCAAGGCTTGAGTAGTAGTTTATTTCTAGGGATTGGGGCTATGCCCAAGTTTTGTTTATGATGTTAATCTGATGTAATATCTTTGTTAATTACGATTTTGTTTTAGATCTGATTTCTAGTGTTTGAATCACTCGTAAATTCGGTGGCCACTTGTTTGCGTGTCATAGGCATTCTAAGGAGGAACCTAGCGGTGAACTTAGGTGTCGGATCTATAGAGTCAGACTTGGGACTGAAATCACGAGAGTTAGAAGCCGTCCTTCGAGGATCAACGAATTGTCACGAAACGCAAAGGGTCCAATCTGAATTCGACTACCACGAGAGTAGGGGTTGGTTCAATTGGGCACGGCTTTTGTAACCCGAGAGGGAGCTCAAGCTATTTGAGGATAAATTCGCCTTCAAGGCAATTTTGATAGTTAACAAGGATAATCGAGTTAGCAACGTAAACGATCTTGTTGGTAACCTAAATCCCTAGGAATCCATTTAGATCTGTTTTCTGTTTTATCTGATTTTTATTTATCTCTTAATTCAAATTCAAAACCTTTTCAAAATCCAAATCCTTTTTATACAGTCCAGATTTACCAAATTGACAATTTATTGCGATTCGAGATCACAGTCTCTGTGGGATCGATATCTTTTATTACTTGGCGACAATCCGGTACACTTGCCGGAATCGCACGCGCGTCGCGTCGCACGCCTGTCAAGTTTTTGGCGCCGTTGCCGGGGAATGTGCGTTTTCGAATCTCAATTTAATTTTTAAATTGATTTTTCTGGACCTTTTCTTTTTATTGAATTTTTATATTTGAAAAAAAAATCAAAATTTCTTTCCTTCTAGTGTATCCATCTCTCTGTGTGTTATATGCAAAGATCCCTAAGTCTTGGGAGCCTTAGTGAGGTTGATCCAGAAATCGAGAGGACCTTCCATAGACGTAGGAGACTACAAAGTGAGAGAGAGAGGTTGACCCCCATTCCACTCATGGCGAATCAACCGGATACGAAACCGTTGAAGGACTACGCAGCCCCAAATGCTAGGGGTTTGCGAACTGGGATTGTCAGGCTAGAGATCGAGGTGGAGAACTACACTATACCGCCTATGCTAATCAACATGATTAGGCAGCACCAATTCGAAGGATTGCCCTCGGAGGACCCGACTGATTACGTAGAAACATTCTTGGAGTTCACCGATGCAATTAGGATTCATGGTGCCTCGGTCGATGCTATACGCTTAAGGTTATTCCCCTCATCTCTGACTGGAAAGGCAAAGGCTTGGCCAAAGCAATTGCCCGCCAACACCTTGACTACTTGGGACCAACTGGAACAGGCATTCTTGGAGAAATTCTTCCCTCCATCCAAGACGGCCTATATACGAACCCAAATCACCGGCTTCTTCCAAAAAGACGGAGAATCCTTATCGGAAGCTTGGGATCGCTACAAGGGACTGCTGGAGTCTTGCCCACACCATGGACTCGAGAGGTGGTTACTAGTGCATACCTTCTACAACGGGTTGGACTACTCTTCGAAGGTGTCACTCGATTCTGCAACTGGTGGAGCCTTTATGAATAGGCCTCTGACCGAGGCCTTCAACATCATTGAAAATGTGGCCACCAACTACCACCAATGGGGTTAGGAAAGAGGTAACAACCCGAACAAGATTTCGGGGGGTAAGTTTGAAGTTATTAGCACTGATCTTATAATGTCAAAAATAGACTCACTGAATAAACGTTTTGATCGGCTTGAAAAGGCTAATGTGAGTGCAATAGGTGCTACTAACATTGTTTGTGAGATTTGTGGAATGCAGGGACACGACATCATGGAGTGCCCACGAGGTATTGCTCATGGATCCGGCGCTTCGGGGGAACAAGTGAACGCTTGTCACAACTTCTACGACACAAACCCGAAGTTGCCCAATTATGCTCCCCCAAATCCCTACAACCAAAGGAAGAACAACCCTTACCTCTCCTACGGCAACTAAAACAACACTCTGAACCATGAGTACCAAGACGACCAAGGTAATAGGAAACCCACGGCGGGGTATCCTCAGGTAAAACAGTCTAAACTCGAGTCTTTATTGGAAAGTTTTGTTGAAACTCAAACAAAACAAAATGAGGAGTTTAGACAACAAGGCAGGGCAGTGAACGAGGCAATAAAAGAGCTAGCGTCCAAGGTAGACAACTTAGCAATCCATAACAAGATGCTAGAAACCCAGATTGCCCAACAAGCCTGCACATACACTAGACCTAAGGGTACGTTCCCGGGTCAACCCGAAGCTAATCCCATCGAGCATTGTAATGCCATACACTTGAGGGATGATAAGCTTGGGGTGGTTAAAAAGGACGCAGAACCGGAGGAGGACATGAGCAAAGATGAAGATCCAGAATCAAAGTATGTCCCTCCATCACCGTACCAACCCCCAATACGTTTCCCACAAAGGTTGGTCAAGAGAAAGCAAGTAGACATAGAAGCTAAAATGCCTCCTAAACTGAAAGACCCAGGTAGCTTCTCTATCGCTTGCTCAATTAAACAAGTACAAATCGACCAAGTCTTATGTGACTTAAGGGCTAGTGCGAGCTTGATGCCCCTCACTATCTTGGAAAGGATGGGAACCAAAGAGTTGAGTCCATTCAAATTCTCCTTACAATTTGCGGATGGCTCAACTAGGACTCCTCTAGGCATACTAGAGAACGTTCCGGTAAAGGTAGGGAAATTCTTCATCCCTACCGATTTCCTGGTATTGGATATGAAAGGGAATTCTGACTTCCCCATCATTTTAGGAAGGCCATTCTTGGCCACCGCTGGAGCAGTAATAGACGTAAGGAATGGTAAACTCTCTCTAAATGTAGAGGAAGGTAGGGTAGATTTTCATTTGACTAACTCGTATAACAACCCTCCTTTTGAGAGCCATGTGTGCAGGATCGATATCACGTCTCCAGTGGTAAAGGAAGAGCTCAACATGGAAGCAACTCCGAAGATATGCATGGCTGATGATGCACCTTGTGGTGATGAAGTTGGAGTTGCTGATCATGTGGAAACAAAACTTCCGCCGGAAGGGAGTAAGGCTAGGAAGCTCCGAGTGAAAAGAGCGAAGCGGAAGCGTAATTGGCCGTATCAGCAGAATCGGCTTTTCGAAGGAGTTCCATGGAAGAGAAGTGTTCCTGCACTTCTACGCCCAGCCGACCCCGGTTGATTGAAGGAAGTATGGTCAAGCTTACAACCATAAATAAGCGCTTCTTGGGAGGCAACCCAAGCTTTCTTTCCCTTTTCCTTTTGTTTTTGAATTTATCTCTTGAATAATTTGAGAAGATCAAGAGGCAAAAATCATAAATTAATAGATTTGTCTAGTGTTTTCAGGTTAAAGAGGAAGGAAGAACAAAAAGAGCAAGGACTAATAAAGTCAGAATCCATTACGCCCAGGCCGTGACAGTGGTCACGGCCGTGATGAGCTAATAAAGGAGACCAGAATTGATCACGGCCTGCCCGTGATGAGCCTCACGGCCGTGATGCAGTTTCCAACAAGTTTTTGACTGGAATGTGAGCCAACACCCGCTACCACCTCGGTGAGTTGTTCCATTTTTCTCCTCTCTCCGACTTGATTATTTACATTGGGGACAATGTAAGTTTTAAGCTTGGGGTAGGGGTATCTTTGTAATTTTTTGCATTTTTTGCATTTTTCATGTTGCATTCATCTAGGCATAATTTTGCATGATCACATTCTTTAGATTGCCCCTCACTTAGAATATGCATCAAATTGTGAGAACTTGGTGCCAAATGAATTGAGATAGTGAATTTTTGAACCCAATTTTTTTTTATTCTGGTGATTATGCTAAAAATAAAAATTCTTGAGATGATCATTTGATAGTTGATAGTTAGCATATGGTTCCTTAGATTTGTATTTCTCACTGATTTTTGAACTACTAAATGTAAGACTTTGAGCCGAAAAGGGGTACTCACTAATCTACCCCATTCCTTGTGATAGAGTGTTTTAATTCCTCTTGGATCGTATTCTCTAGAACTTGACTTGAAACCATTTTGAAACTTGAAAATTTTTTAAAACACTTTTGAAAATGATTTAGGCACTAGGTATTTTTTCGGCCTTCTGAGCTTTGATTGATTAAATGCTACCCCTTAGTTGCCCAATTTTGAGCCTAAAGGAATAAAATACTTTTCTTGGTACCTTGAATTACTTTGATAAATAATGCTTGGTATGACACCTTTTAAAGTATTACAAAAAGGGTAAAAAGGTAGTTTGAAAAAGTATGGGATGAGAAAGTTAGAAAATATTTCTCTTCAGCTATAAAAATCTCCCCTTCTCCAAATAAATAAAATAAAATAAACACAAAAAAAAATGGAGAAGGGATGACAAAAGAAAGTGAGAAATAAAAAGAAAAAGAGAGAAAGGTGGAAAAGTGAATCAAAACCCAAAAAGGTATTTTAGAAGGTGTCATGCTTTGCAATGTTTGATAATTTGTTTAGCCTTCTTGAAATTTCCTTTTCTTGATCTCCCCACCTAACAATTAATCCCATGGCCACATTACAACCAAAGTAAAAGACCTCTTGATTCTTATGTGTTTTCATTAATAAAGTAGAGATTTGGTTAATAGTCAAGCCTATGGTAGAATACCTTCCTTGAGGAAATTGAGCGAATTGTCATATACCCTGGAACACTTGAGTGAGGAGAGACGAGTGCCTGAATCAATGAGAATATGAATTTGAAGGAACCTAAGCTTCTAATTGGACTTGAATTTGATTATCTCTTGGGGATTTATTCGAATGTGCCTGTCACTTGGATTAGTTTCTCGGGTTCTTGATTCACTATCCATGCTCTGATTGATTATATCTTTTGGCCTTAGTAATTGATTGAGGACAAGCAAAATCTTAAGCTTGGGGTGATTTGATGAGTGTGATTTCACATCATCTTTGTCTATCATTTTGCATGCATTTTCATGTAGTTTAGGGACATTTAATTGGATTTTTGGTTATTTTTACTTTGGAACGGGTAAGGCGGTTTTCGTGGTGTTGTTTTGCAGAAATCAAGGATAAAATGCTCAAGATCAACCGTGATGGAGTTTGGATGAAGATGGAGCTTGAAAAGTGAAGAAAATGAGCCAAACAGAGCCCATCACGGCCTAGCCGTGATGCCCATCACGGCCTAGCCGTGATGCCCATCACGGCCATGATCGAGCAAAAACTGAAAAGGAAGAAAGACTGAAGTCAGAACTGGTCACGGCCTAGCCGTGATGACCATCACGACCGTGACCAAAAACCCCCACAAGTCAGAGACCGTCACGGCCTAGCCCTAATTACCATCACGGCCGTGACAAGCTAGAAAATTGAGGTCTCGCATCGTGAAGGATCTGAAATCCATAGAAGTGCCCGAGGCAGAAGCCATCACGGCCTAGCCGTGATGGCCATCACGGCCGTGACGTGCATTACTTGGACCTGAAGCAACCGAATTGGATCAAAATTTGAGTTAGATTGGGATTCTAACTTTCCAATTCTATAATTATGGGATCAAGGCAGAGGCAGAGGACACACAGAGACTTTTGGCTGCTACTTAGGCTACATTTTAGGATCCATCTTCTTCTTCCTCCTCTCCATTCTGATTTGTATTTTCATGATGTTGTCAACCAAGCTTGTCATCTCCATGGCAAGGCTTGAGTAGTAGTTTATCTCTAGGGATTGGGGCTATGCCCAAGTTTTGTTTATGATGTTAATCTGATGTAATATCTTTGTTAATTACGATTTTGTTTAGGTATGATTTCTAGTGTTTGAATCACTCGTAAATTTGGTGGCCACTTGTTTGCGTGTCATAGGCATTCTAAGGAGGAACCTAGCGGTGAACTTAGGTGTCGGATCTATAGAGTCAGACTTGGGACTGAAATCACGAGAGTTATAAGCCGTCCTTCGAGGATCAACGAATTGTCACGAAACGCAAAGGGTCCAATCTGAATTCGACTACCACGAGAGTAGGGGTTGGTTCAATTGGGCACGGCTTTTGTAACCCGAGAGGGAGCTCAAGCTATTTGAGGATAAATTCGCCTTCAAGGCAATTTCGATAGTTAATAAGGATAATCGAGTTAGCAACGTAAACGATCTTGTTGGTAACCTAAATCCCTAGGAATCCATTTAGATCTGTTTTCTGTTTTATCTGATTTTTATTTATCTCTTAATTCAAATTCAAAACCTTTTCAAAATCCAAATCCTTTTTATATAGTCCAGATTTACCAAATTGAAAATTAATTGCGATTCGAGATCACATTCTCTGTGGGATCCATATCTTTTATTATATGACGACAATCCGGTACACTTGCCGGAATCGCACGCGCGTCGCGTCGCACGCCTGTCAGTTGTCTGTCACGGTCGTGATGGCTATCACGACCTGTCCGTGACAGAGTCTTACTTTGTTATTTATTTGGTTTGATTATTATGAGTTGGTTGTGATAAATCACCTTATATGATATTGAGATGTTTGAATATTCTGTTGATTAATGTGTATGCATGATCTGCCTGGCTGTTAATATGGTGCTTAGCTGATTTTAAGTAAGGATATATGTTGTTCGGGAGATAATTGTTTGGGTGAGAGAATAAAGGTGATTTAGAGGTGCCTAGCCTAACTAAGTGGTTTTATCTATAAGGAAAAAGGTGGTGAGACTTTGATGGTTGAGGCACTAGGTTGTTATTGATGTTATTTAGGGAGATTCATTTATAGATGTATTGTTATTCATAGCCGTGTGAGTGGAACACACGAGGTCAGGATATCCTATTTTGGGATATTGGATATTGAGGGTGAGTGCCCTACGGATGTGAATGCCGAGGTAGACTACCGTAATACTCTTTAGTCCTTGACGAGTTCGCATGTTCTTGGCACTGGACCGTTATCGAATGATATTCCTTGACGAGTTCACATGTTCTTGGCACTGGACCGTTCTGGATTAATACTCCTTGACGAGTTCGTATATTCTTGGCACTGGACCATTTTAGACTAATAATTGTTTAGTCTTTGATGCGTTCGAAGGTTATTGGTACTGGACCGTTCTGGACTACTGACTAACGTGATAGGAAGTAAAGATGGACACATCAGTATAAAGTTTTAGTTGCATGGGCTGAGGGTAGAGGACGATATAGTGAATTGAGGATGATTGTTGATTTTGAGTGATGCGTGTCTGTGACAGTTACTGTATAATTTACTATTACTCTTTTCCACTTTTTGATGATAGAACTGTTTCTTATTCCCTATATCTTTCTGCATGTTGTATTTTATTTTTGATATGATCGTACGAGAAGACCCGATGGAGGAACCAATTGCTGAGGAGTTAGATGGAACTCCTTACGAACCAGATGCTGGAGGTCGAGTTGTGATTCATGGCGATTAGAGTATAGACATTATGGCCAATGTGTCTAAAAAGTATTTATATTTCCGCTGAGTATGTCTGTAGTGAAGTTTATGCCTGTGAGGGATCCTACTGAGAGGATACCCTCAACAGTATTTTGGTAATGTAATAAATAAACATGTGTGTATTTATTTATTACAACCTTGGTGTGTTTAATTTGCAGAAGTTATATGATTGTTTAAATAAAGTTTTAATTTTTACGTATTTTCAATGATAAGCGCGCGATTAAGTAAATAAATAATAAGGTTCTAATTTAATAATACAATGGGGCACAACGGGGTGTCTCACTCGACGCCCACACAGGGCCATTTTCACCCTTCTTTTGTGTCATTTCTCCACTTCATTTGGTCCACTTTCCTTAGATGTGCCTGCATAACAATTACAAAGCAATTACACCACATTAGATGACCTACACATCAAGGACCCACTCAACAACTCAATGAACTACTTATTATTTCATGATAAGGAAAAAAAATGTAAAAAATGCAAGAAGAAAATGCTTGGGTTGCCTCCCAAGTCGCGCTTCTTTAACGTCACTAGCTTGACATGTTGTCACCCCATTAGGGTGGATAATATGATAAAAAGAAAATTTCATCCTTCCGCTTTCTTCTTTTAGGTAACAATTCCATATATTTGGCATAAGGACAAGAATGTTCCCATGCTCCAACAATTAAGCATTTGGGATCTGTGTTCCCCCATTTTTGAAGCATGCAAAACTCATCTTGCATGGGACTCTTCTCTTCAATCACCAAGGGTTGAGTCTTAGTCATATGAATCTCTTCTTGTATCACCCTTGGTTTCTCTTCGATGTCACTATTTTTGTTTTTCTGTTTTTCATCTACTTCTAAAACTACACTTTCTTTTTGTTTTTCATCCACCACCTCTCTTGAGTCATGTTCACTTTTCATTTCTGTAACACCCTACTTTTTATTTTCCGATTTTTATTTTTTCAGTAAAAATATTTTCGTTGTATTAACTGGTATAAATGTATTTATTTATATTTTTATCCGAGTTCATGGAGATTGATTTTTATGAAATAAAAATCATATTCATACTCTATCTTAGGGTAGAAGCTTAAGATAAAAATTTGGGTTGAAAATTCAAACGGAACCCAGTCCGTTTTCACCGACAGTATAATTTTACTGAGCAGAAAACCTAATTTTGACTCATGAACGAAACAAAGTATGTTTTTATCATGTTTCCAACAAGATAGTCTATTTTCAAAAATTTCGTAAAAAAAAAAGATATTCGACGGCGTTCAGGCATTTCGTCATTAAATTGGGTAATCGACGAGGCCTGGAACGGATGGAAATATCTAGATATTTATTTGGAAATATCTAGATATTTGTAGAAATATCTAGATATTTAATAAATATCTAGATATTTAGTTAAAATATCTAGATATTTATATCTTAACTTAACCATGGTTAGTTAAACTGAATCTAGGTTAAGACAATTCCCTACCTATAAATACCCCCCCCCCCCCCCCCCCCCCAATGGCATTCCTCCCCACAATTCTCCTTCATTTCTTCATCACCTTCATTCTCTTCATCTTCCTCACCATCTAAGTTACAAAACTCATAAGAACACCGAATTCCCACCGAAAATATGACCCTCTTTATTTATGGAACTCGGAAAACTCTCAACATAAAAGTTTTTCCTATTTCTCTCTTCTTTCCAACAAGCTAAAGATCATCAAAAACGGATACGCAGATTGGTAGAAAACCTCAAAATACCAAAACTGACCAGAATTCTCAGCAACCCATGAAACAGCAGAAATAAGGCCCTTTTAACCCCTGTTATGATTTGAACCAAATGAAACCTTCAACACCAAAGTTGTTCCTTTTATTCGTATCTTTATAACAAGCCAAAGTTAGTGATTTTTGGATGAGTATATTGTGAGATACAGTCACAATACCATCACACCTTCAAGCTGTCCAGTTTTCAACTTAGTGAAGGTTGATCATTTTCTTCATCCAATCTTCAAGAGGTTGATTTAACAACCTTAGTGTCATGACGAGGATCTGAAAGTTAGTGTTTCCAGAGATAAGCTCAGGTGGGGGAAAGAATCAACCTATCGTCGGAATCGAAAAGTAGTAGATTATATGATAATTGTGTAGGGCGACCTAAACCCTACTAGTAGTCGAGTAATCGACAAGACCAAAATCACATTGGAAACCCTTTCTGTAAAACCAATGGTGATTCGGGGATTGTAGGTTTATCTACATTAAGGTTGATTTTATGATGTTGAGGATGTTCGGCTTTATTTCTTATTTGATTTGATTGTGATATGCTGGCTGTGATAATTTGCTTTATGTGATATTTTATGATGTTTGATTATTTTATCGATATTGTGTTATGCATGATCTGCCTGGTTTGATAAATTGCTTAGTTGATTTTAAGGAAATATATATATTACTCGGAGGTATTTTGTTTGGGTGAGAGTTTTGAATATGCATTAGAGGTGCCTCACTATTATTTTATAGAAGTGATATGATATAGAATGTAAGTGGGGGTTGTGAGGAAAAGCTTGAGGTACTAGGTTGTTATTGATAAAAGTCAGTGAGAATCATATGTTGCATTGTTGTTCATAACCGTGTATTTGAGATACACGAGGTCCGAAGTTCTCGTGGACCGTTCCAAATTAGAAGTTAAGTTGTGCAACTATAGTGTCATTGCTATGCATGAGTACCCTTAATAGAGATGAGAGAGAACTAGGGTGTGCACCGACGGTACTGTGCAGCTATAGTATTGTTGCTTTGCATGAGCATTCTCACCATGGATGAGAATGTTCACCGGCGTTGGGAACGTGTCACTTGGACGACTGACTGACAGTCCTAACGAGGGATGTGTGACAGGATTAGCAGTGGCCACATCAGCATAAAGGTTTAGTTGCATGAGTTGGAGGGTAGAGGATGATGTTATAAAGTATGGATGATTGTAAATTGTGAGTGATGCATGTTTGTGACTATTATTGTATTATATGCTATGAATCTTTTCCGCTTATGATGATAGAACTGTTTCTTATATCCCAATTTTTGTATTTTTGTGCATGTCTACTTTGTTACGTTAGAAAACCAGATGGACGAATATGTTGCTGAGGAGATGGATGGAACCCTATATGAGACATAGGTTGTTGAGGAGTTGAAAGACATTCCGTATGAAGCTGACACTGGAGAACAACCTACCGATCCTAATAATATAGTGTAGTAAGTTTAGGGCCAGTGAGTCATGAGACACCCCGTTGTGCCCCATTGTATCATTGGATTAAAACTTTATTATTTATTTACTTAATCGCATACTTAACATTAGAATACATAAAAATTAAAACTTAACTTATAAACACACAGCGGAAGAAAATCTCAAAGTAAACACACCATATATAAAACATACATATCATGGGTTTATGCATTAGAGTATCTAAAACATTGTCTAGGGTCTCCCGTCAATAGGATCCCCAGCAGGCATCTTAAAACAACAATTAATAGCGGAAAAAAAAAGTCTTATAAGACTCACTGGCCCTAGACACTAAACTACATTGCTGGAATCCACAGCTCGTCCTCCTGCCTCCGGTTCATACGGAGTTCCATCAAACTCCTCAGCAATTGGTTCCTCCATCGGGTCTTCTTGTATGATCACATCAGAAATAAAATACAACATACAAAAAGATATAGGGTACAAGAAACATTTCTATCATCAAAAAGCGGAAAAGATTAATAGTAAATTATACAGTAATTATCACAGACAAATCATCATTCAACACCTAACTAACAAAACATCATCAAATTCAAGTATTCATCTTCTATCCCAATCTCGTACAAGTAGACTTTAATACTGACGTGGCCACCACTGATTTCTTTCACCCATTCCTCTTGGGGAATGTCAGTCAATTGTTCAAGCGACGGGTTCCAAATTCCCGGTGTACATTCTATTCCATGGTGAGAACGCTCATGCAAAGCATGACACTATAGCTGCACGATGCTCCTGGTGCACACCCCGTCCACTCCCGGGGGTGCTCAATGGAATTCAATGACACTATAGATGCACAACCTATTTCTAATGTGGAACAGTATAGCGAGAACTCTTGACCTCATGTATTATATTACCAATACACGATTGTGAACAACAACACTGACCTTGTGTATTATATTACCAATACACGTGAATCTCACCAACCTATTTTAACAACATACTAGCGCCTTAAACTTCCACTAGAACTCAACACATATTCTAGGTCACCATACCGCATTAAAATACATCATCTAGGTTAGTCACCTCTAAGTCACCATTATTCTCACACCGAAAACAAACAACTATCTCTCGAACAACATATATCCCTACTTAAAAATCAGCTAAGCACAATATTAACAACTAGACAGATCATGCATAACATAACATCAGAAAATATTCAAATATCTCAATATTATATAAAGTAATTTATCACAACCAACTCATAATAATCAAACCAAATAAATAACAAAGTCAGACTCTGTCACGGCCTGGACGTGATAGCCATCACGGCCGTGACACAGACATCAAATGCAAGAATTCTACAAAACAGAACCTGTCACCGCCTGGTCATGACAACCATCACGACCGTGATAGACAACAAACATCCTCAATATCATAAATATTCAAACACCGAAATAATACGTCACATGCAGATGGAATACCTCAACCAGCGTATCACAGTAAATTCGATAACATAAAATCAAACATCCTCAAATACTTAAAATCAACTTAATGTCGATAAACCTACAATCCCCGAATCCATTGGTTTTACAGAAAAGGTTTCCAATGTGATTTTGGTCTTATCGATTACTCAACTACTAGTAGGGTTTAGGTCGCCCTACACAATTATCATATAATCTACTACATATCGATTCCTACGATAGGTTGATTCTCTCCCCCACCTGAGCTAGCACCGAAATCCCGAACCCGACGTTCCTCTTTATCACACCACAGTTTAACAATTTCTCCTCAATTTCGGAAAGTGGAAGAAGAATAGATGATGATCTTGGCAAGCTTTGTAATGGAATCACTTGGAGCTCTTGAAGAATGAAAATGGAGTTTAAGTGTTTTTGGTGAAGAAATGAAGGAGATGAAGAAGATGAGTGAAATGGTGAGGGAGGCCACGGTTTGGAGGGATTTTATAGGGAAAATATTAGGCCTTTTTTGGTTTTTAACTTTTAGATTAATGGGTTTTGTGATTATTTAATTAATATAAGCTTAACCAAAGTTAATAATTAACTTAACTAGGGTTACTTTGCTAACTATGGTTAATAAATATGTGGCTCACATTTGATGGAGGTGTGTCTGATTTTGGGACACACATAGTGACTCACCAATGAGTCACCGATCCTATCCATTAGCGGTTCCCGAAAATTTCGTACGCAGCTCCATCGTTTACCCGATTTCGGTTTTTGAGAGGAAAATAATGAAACAAAAGCAAAATGAAATAGGTACGATATATTGGAGGTGGATGAACGAAACTGGAAAGATGTGGGAGGTATAAAACCATGTAAAATGAGTGGTTAAAAGTGCGTAGATGCGTCTTGTTAATACCCGCGAAAGCTTGGGGGTATTTTGGTCTTTTTACCTAAAAGTCATGATTACTTGCATTTAATGCTCATAAATGCTTGGTGAGTCATGGTGGTGACTCATCCCATGACTCAGCTCCTCCGGTGTCCAGTTTTGCCTCTGCATTTCCCTTCTCGACTCCGTCGGTTTCCTGATTAAGGTTTTATGCTCGTATAAAAGCGTAATATTTCGTTTTCGACTGAAAATTTTCAAACTCACCAAACTCATTGGAAATATGATTTAAATATAAACCATTTCGTTCACGAGTCAAAATTAGGTTTTCTGATCATTAAAATCTTACTGCCAGTGAAAACACCGACTGTTTTCCGTACGAACGTTTACCAAACTTCGTCCGAATAAACATAATATTTTATTTCTGATCAGAAATTTGGAAAGTAGACTTCCTCATGGACAAAATATAAAAAATCTACAAATTTCAATTTTCGGGTCAAATTAGGGTTTTCTGTCAGTATAAAATTATACTGTCAGTTAAAAAAAACGCAGACCGGGCTCTATCTGATTTTTCAACCCAAAATTTTACCGTAGACTTCTACCATAAGATAGACCATGAATATTATTTTATTTTATTTAAAATCACTTTCTAACTCTCAGATTAAAATATAATTAATTATATTTTAACCGGTTAAACAGTGTAATTAAAAATCAGGCTGTTACAAGTCGTATAAGACATTTTTATTTTCCGTTAGTTATAAGCAGTTTGTATAAATAAGTACCTGTGTGGGATCTTATTAAGAGGATACCCTAAACAGTGTTGTGTAAAATAAAGCATAAATATGTGTGTATTTATGTAATATAGTTTTGGTGTGTTTTATATTTGCAGAAGTATATGATTATTAATTAAGTTTTAATTTTTACGTATTTTCAACGATAGGCACGCGATTAAGTAAATAAATAATAAGGTTCTAATTTAATAATACAATGGGGCACAATGAGGTGTCTCATTTGGTGGTATTAGAGCAGTTTGGTTCTAAAACGGACTGTGGGGTTATGTCCGATCATAATTAAGGACTGTGAGGTCTAGGATATTGTTATTGGCCGTGTCTAGTTGAGTCCACATCGGATTTTAACTATGCTTAGAAGATGGGTAATGTGTCTGAATCTGATGCAAGAATTAACATTAGTGTGGCATATGGTATTTATATACTTGTCTATGTGGTATTATATGTCATACTGATAAGAGCGAATGATTTCTTTTACAGAATCATGGCTCGTGGAAGAGGACGTCCGATCGATAGTGATGACATAACTCCTAAAAGAATTGTTGGATCTACCAATGTGGAAAATAATCATACCGGAAATGGAGGGGGGGGGGGGAATAGGGGGTTTTGGAGCCCCCTGGGTTGTCGGGCGGGTGGGTCGAGTCGGGTTTGTCTCGAGGGTGGGGCGTCGCTTATGCTGGAGGACATGTTGTGGGGGGGGTTGGTGCGGCGTTTCTTGTGCTCGAGTTTTTGCCTGTTGGGGGGGGTCGGTCTCCGGCCTGTGTGGTGTTTGCTCTGTTTGGCTCTATTGGTTTTTCGGTTCCGGGTTGGCTGGGGTTTGGGGGCTCTGACTTGGGCTTGTTCTCTTGTTCGGTTTTCGGCGGTGCGTCGTGTCGCGGCGGCGGATTGGAGGTCCTACTCGACCGGGTTTTCAGAGGCGAGGATGTATTAACTCTCAATGGAGACAGAGACCATATGCCCGACTAGTGCAGACACCGGCACCAGCACCAATGGTTAGAGCTGGTCAACAGCAGCAAGGCTTATCTTGTTTCAGATGCGGAGGACCGCATTATCTTAGAGACTGCTTGGAGCGACCTAGTTGTTTTCACTGTGGGAAAATAGGTGATATGGCCTAAGATTGCAGACAGCAGGCTAGGAAACAGTCGATAGCTGTAGGTAGAGGAAATAGAGGCAATAGGGGTGGAGCTGGAAGAGGAGTCACAATAGCAGGACAACAAGGAGCAAGACCTCAGGCCACTGGAAGAGTGTTTACCGTAAGGGGAGCTGAATCCTCTCAATCTGCTGATCTTATACAAGGTATGTGTTTGATAGCTGGTAGACTCTCGTATGTGTTATTTGACTCGGGCGCTACGCATTCATTTATTTGGTATGAGTGTGTGGATCAATTAAAATTAATTGTTTCTCAATTACCTTATACCCTTACAGTATCTACTCCAACTAGTAATCCTTTGACTACTATATATATCTGTTTACAGTGTCCTATAGTTGTTGAGAATAGGACATTTATTGTAGACCTTGTCTGTTTGCCTATGCAACAGATAGATGTTATTCTTGGCATGGATTGGCTTTCAGCTAACCATGTAATGCTAGACTGTTCTAGTAAGACCTGATCATTTCTTGAGTCTTCTAGTATAGTCTCTGCCAATGAAGGAGTATCCACGAGGAGTGACAATTCTCGACAGTACGTGATGCTGTTCGTGGTGGAAACTATTGAGACTCCTAGTATAGATTCTATGCCTATTGTGAGAGAGTTTCCTGAAGTTTTCCCTCCCGACGTTCCAGGTTTACCACCAGAACGAGAAGTGGAATTCACCATACACTAGTTCAATAAGTGCTATTTACGTCAGTTAAAATTGATTTTATACGTCAGAATATTACTGACGTAAATACAGCTGACGTTAATTGTTAGTATTTTAACGTCACTTGTTTAAACAACTGACGTTAAAAATAAAACCTTTAACGTCAGTTGTATTCAACAACTGACGTTAATTTTAACGTTGGTTCTTTAACACAACTGACGTTAAAGATAAAACTATTAACGTCAGTGATGAGCCTCTGTTTGACTGGTTTATTAACTAGTAAAGACCTTGGCTTTGTGCTTATTTTATATCATTTTTTACCCAAATTAGACTTGATTGTCTCTAAGTAATATTTTGAGTCTGTAAATTGTTTTTAAGTTAATTTAGTTGATTTAGAGTTAAATAAAATACTTATTATATTTTCTTATTTTCAGGTTAATAAAAGGAATAAATCTGGAGTCTTTCGCCCCGCGAGAAGACTGTTCGCCCCGCGAACCAGAAGGTGACTGTTCCTAAAAATTGCAAAACTTTGTCTCGCCCCGCGAAGACCGTACTCGCCTCGCGAGTAATGCTACCTTGGAAAAGTCAGAGACGATCACGGTTTGGGCATGCTGGAGGTCACGGGCGTTACAGTTGGGAATTTGAAGAGTTCGCCTCGCGAAGCTATGCTCGCCTCGCGAGAAGACAAAGAGTTGCAGACCTTTCGCATAATTCGCCTCGCGAGCAGTGCTTCGCCTCGCGAGGACTTGGATTCCAGAAACGTGTATATAAGTAGTCTTAGGCAGAACTGAGTTGGGGAAGTCAGAATTAGCCAGTTTTGGCTAGTTTCTGAACTTGTTAGCTTTTGTTTTTCTCTTAGTTTAATGTTTATTTCTGTAATGGAGAACTAGTCTCCTAGATTAATCTACTGTAATTGGTTTCTGTTAACACTTGAGGTTCTGTATTCCATGATTAGTTGCTTTTCTCTTTTCAATGCCATGCTGTATGTTTCTGTTTGTTATTTCAGGAATATATAGTGTTGTATTGTTTCATTTCGGTGATGCTATGTTCCTATATATAATCGCGTTTGTTATTTCGCGTGTGTTCATTCATGTTCGTTTGTTCATGAGAGCTTAACCCCGTTTGTTATTTCGGGAATAGGAACATACATCTGTAGTAGCGGTTTTCGTTTGTTAATTGTTGCTACAACCGGGAGGGGATTAGTATCTGCTTAGGATTTGCATGAACCAATGATAGTGGGAAACTGAGAACAGTAGGTTAATCGCTTTTGTCTATTTGCTATTTTCTTTAACTGCTTTGTTTTTATTGTTTTGTTTTCTTAATTTAGTTTTCAATCCAAAACCCCCATTTCTAACTTTTACTAATTTTCTGTTAATAATAACAACAACTAAAGAGTCCTTGAGAGACGATCCGAGTTGTCGCTCTATACTGCATTATTTTTATAATCGCTCATTCTTTTTGGTGCGTGGCGACAGCGCGGTCAAAAATTGGCGCCGTTGCCGGGGACTCTGGTTTGTTGTTATTAGCAGAAAATAAAAATTAAAAAAAAAAATTCTCTTTTCTAGTTAGTTTTGTCTGCTTGCCTGGTTGTTTGATTGCCATGGATAATTACATGTATGGATATTTGCCTAATGTTTATTATGAACCACCTTGCACGTATTATCCTAATTTTAGTAAGCCACCACCATACTATCCTAGCCAAGTGACCACCTCTGCACCTTCCGAAACTTCACAGAGCACCTTGGATGAGATTGCTTCAATGCTACAACAAATGGAAGAGAACAATCAACGGATGGCATACAATCTTGAATTTCAACAGAGGATGGAGGCAATGGAGGCAAGTAATCGTGAAGCCCAACAGAGGGACCAAGCTGAGTCTCAAAAGTTGTGGGCTCTAATTGATCAAGTTACCGCCAACTCGGCTGCAATGCTAACTCCACAGCCCCTTGAGGAACATAAGGATTCACAGATGGTTATTCCTGAAAATACTTTTGATGATAATTCTGATGATGATATTTCTGTTGATGATGAATTATGTGTTGAATCCCCTGATTCTAATGATTGTTATTGTGATGGTACTGCTGCTTTGTGTATACACTGTTATGCAGGTTTATACTTGAAAGGAAACAAAGAAAATAAGGATCAGGAGGATCGAGAGGACATCTGCTCCACCGTGCTTGAGGATAATGAAGAACCTGTGGAATCAAATGCATGTGGTGAGAGTGATGGGGTGGATGAACCGTGTGCAGAAAGTCCAGACAATCAGACCTTTACTAACTCAGTTTCTTTTACTACATGTACTAACTGTACTGACACTAACCCGTGTGCTGTTTGTGGCCAGTTTCTTGACTCTATTTTGCAGGATGATAGTGAGAGTGATACCGATTGTTCAGCCGAAGTTCCAAATACACTATCCATTGAGCAGCTACCTCCCCCTGAGGAGCCACCAGTGATGGATTTTGCACCCTTGGATTTTGCACCATGGCCAATCCAAGAGGTTGAAACCCACTTCTATTGGGGAGACTTTGTAGATAAAGAGGTCAGCTGTGACC
Source organism: Sophora flavescens (assembly GCA_030762895.1). Classification (NCBI taxonomy): domain Eukaryota; kingdom Viridiplantae; phylum Streptophyta; class Magnoliopsida; order Fabales; family Fabaceae; genus Sophora; species Sophora flavescens. The sequence continues at coordinate 136,646,889 of CM061063.1, read as the reverse complement.
CGAAGGGGAGTGAGAAGTCCGCCGCACTCGGCGAAGTCATTATAATTGTCAAGTGCTCACCCCCACATCAAGGCTGCGAGTTAGGGAAGCATGGAATGAGCTTCCACCCTTTGGCTACCACGTGGGCCTTATGCTACAAGCAATGGGATCCAGGCGGAAGCCTCTAAATGAGTTTTCTTTAACCCTTTTCTTTTTAGTTATTCTTGCTTTATTTCTGTTTTGTTTTTAATAAAGCTCCTGAATAATTTGAGAATCTCAGGAGTTGTGTTTGTGTCCTGGTTATGGCAAGTTTGATGGATTTGGTTGAATTTGCATAGATGATTGCATGATAGTGTTGACTGTTTACCCCTAGGATTTGAAAAAAAAAATTTGAAAAATGATCCCCATATGATTGAAAACTGAACTTTGAGATTTTATTATGATGACATGATTTATGATAAGTTTGGGGTGATAGGAAGCACACACTAGGGATAGAATCTCTGTCAAATAATTTGCAAAAAAATGTCCAGGTGAGGTTTTGAGCCTCCAACATGTTTTTGACTGTGAGAATCTCTTTTAAGTTGCACTTTCCTGAATTTGATTGAATCTCTTTTTGGTTTGCATGATTATATGTGTGTAGCAAATGATTTAGGCATTTTCTTTGTAAATAGCTACTTGGCCTAAAATAACCAATTCCTGATGCATGTTCCCTAGTTAGCCCCATTGAGCCTAATTAGCTTATTGCTTCTTGTTAACCTTATGTTACAAGCTAAAATCTGAAAAACCATGTTAACCCGATCTTAGGATTAGGAGAGCATGGAATCTTAGTAAGAAATTTGGTTGCAAGAAATTAAGTTTGGGGTGGCTACCAGGTGCAATGTGTTGTTTGGGATTGAAAAAAAAAAGTGAAAAAAAATATAGAAAAAAAAAGATAAGGAAAAAAAAATTTAAAAGACCAAAAATGCCAAAAAGAAATAAAAAGGTTGTAGTCACCCAGAAGCATAAAGAAGAAAAAAAAATGAAAAAGGAACTTGAGTGAATTTCAAAGTGTAAATAAAGTTCATGCTCTCTTAGTTCCTAGGGTCTTCAGCCTAGTTCCCTTTGTATATCCTACCCTTAGCCAGGCCCCATTACAACCCATAAAAGACCTTCTGATGTTGCTTGCATGTTTTCTGTGGGAGTCATTTAGAGATGAAAATCAAATTTATGGGAAGTGCTCTTAAAAGTGAAATTGAGTGAATGTTGTTAGCCTGACAAACTGAGCGATGAGTGAAACACAAATTTCCCTTGTGAGGAAGGCAATTGTTTGATTTTGGTGATCTCCCTTTTATGTGTAACTTTGACCCCCTGCTTAGATTTCTGATTGTCTGAATGATTAATTTCTCAATTGTTTAGAATAAATGAATGTGGGGATTGCTTTGCTTGAAAGGGGGGAACATTGAAAGAAAAATTGTTTTGAAAAATTGATTGAAATCTATGGAAAGTTGATTGAATCTTTTGAGCTTGCCAGGTCTTTAGTCTTTTTAAGTTTTTGAGTGTAGTTTGCTTGGGGACAAGCAAAGTTTAAGTTTGGGGTATTTTGATGAGCCTCTGTTTGACTGGTTTATTAACTAGTAAAGACCTTGGCTTTGTGCTTATTTTATATCATTTTTTACCCAAATTAGACTTGATTGTCTCTAAGTAATATTTTGAGTCTGTAAATTGTTTTTAAGTTAATTTAGTTGATTTAGAGTTAAATAAAATACTTATTATATTTTCTTATTTTCAGGTTAATAAAAGGAATAAATCTGGAGTCTTTCGCCTCATGAGAAGACTGTTTCCCCATGAACCGAGAAGGTGACCGTTCCTGAAAATTGCAAAACTTTCTGTCTCGCCCCGCGAAGACCGTACTCGGCTCGCGAGTAATGCTACCTTGGAAAAGTCAGAGACGATCACGATTTGGGCATGCTGGAGGTCACGGGCGTTACAGTTGGGAATTTGAAGAGTTCGCCTCGCGAAGCTATGCTCGCCTCGCGAGAAGACAAAGAGTTGCAGACCTTTCGCATAATTCGCCTCGCGAGCAGTGCTTCGCCTCGCGAGGACTTGGATTCCAGAAACGTGTATATAAGTAGTCTTAGGCAGAACTGAGTTGGGGAAGTCAGAATTAGCCAGTTTTGGCTAGTTTCTGAACTTGTTAGCTTTTGTTTTTCTCTTAGTTTAATGTTTATTTCTGTAATGGAGAACTAGTCTCCTAGATTAATCTACTGTAATTGGTTTCTGTTAACACTTGAGGTTCTGTATTCCATGATTAGTTGCTTTTCTCTTTTCAATGCCATGCTGTATGTTTCTGTTTGTTATTTCAGGAATATATAGTGTTGTATTGTTTCATTTCGGTGATGCTATGTTCCTATATATAATCGCGTTTGTTATTTCGCGTGTGTTCATTCATGTTCGTTTGTTCATGAGAGCTTAACCCCGTTTGTTATTTCGGGAATAGGAACATACATCTGTAGTAACGGTTTTCGTTTGTTAATTGTTGCTACAACCGGGAGGGGATTAGTATCTGCTTAGGATTTGCATGAACCAATGATAGTGGGAAACTGAGAACAGTAGGTTAATCGCTTTTGTCTATTTGCTATTTTCTTTAACTGCTTTGTTTTTATTGTTTTGTTTTCTTAATTTAGTTTTCAATCCAAAACCCCCATTTCTAACTTTTACTAATTTTCTGTTAATAATAACAACAACTAAAGAGTCCTTGAGAGACGATCCGAGTTGTCGCTCTATACTGCATTATTTTTATAATCGCTCGTTCTTTTTGGCGCGTGGCGGGTTTTGATATTTTTATTATCATGTCAAATAACAAATTCATATATCATGTGTGTAATAAACTAAAAACAACTGATATTAAAACTTAAATTAAATTTAAGATTAGTTACTTACGTATTGACAGCTTCCACCACCTCATGTGGCGGGTTTTGGTGGAGAGAGCATAAGAATATGACAGTATGTCTAGACGGGTGAAGTACGAACAACTGCCAATGGCTATTCATACAGTAGGGAGCCAGATATAATTCTTTTAGATTGTCTCCCATCAAGTTCCCTATGTATTTACTAAATGCATCGCCAGCAAAGAGTTGGGGCATAAGGATTGTCGGATCTAAGAAGCCGTAAACTGATGCAATGCCCTTATCAAGCTGAAGACGATGGAGATACCTAACATATGAAAAGGTGTGGATGTTAATTGCATAATATATATTGAAATTAAAATAAATTATTAAATGGAAAATTACCAAAAATAAATACATACCTTTGTTAACATTTCGAGCTCACGTCGTTTGAAGTCCAACTCAAGCTCATGCCTTTTCATTTCCAAGTCAATCTCATGGCGTTGGACTTCCAACTCCTGCTCCCTAGCTGCCAACTCATCGCCCTCCACATGTGCCTAACTATTACTCTCTTTTGTGCTCACATGTGAAGGGTTGGCATGCTCTGCGGTGTCCTGGGATGAACCGACGGAGGAAAGCTCTCTAACAAGCGCCTACGTGAATTCTGGGTTGGATAGTAAGCTTTGCATCAGATGATTTGTAATAGCAGGGTTGGAGATGAGCTGCTGAGTCATGTCATCCAACTTTGATGCTTCATCACCCACCCGCCTTCGTGCAGCAAACTTGCCATAATATTCTTTGATGGTCACATTCCCAGGAACATCGATAACCCGACCAGGATGGTCTTTCTTGCCTAGAGCAGTCATCAAGACGTCCCGCCGTCCAGAAGGGACGAATGAGCCTTGGGAGGATTGTGATTTAAGATCCATCTACAATGAAAAAAATGAAAAAACATGCAAGTGAAAAGTGTTAAAAATATCTATATAAATATCAATTGAAATGAAGTTAATTATTTACTTACAATCTTATCTGCCACTTCGCGAGTGGCATCAACTTTAAAAGATCCCGTCTTTGTCATTCGACCGGCTAACCAGACATCCTCGCGGTCGATGTCCAATGGAGGACTTAATGGTGTGCCCTTAGGCACCTCTCCTCTGTCTATCCTAGCAGAGTTCTCTTCCTGCTTCACCCTCAGCCTATCCTCCATCATCTCCTCGATCCGAGTCTCGTACCCACCCTGAGACATGGTGTGGAGGTGGACGTTCTTGGCCTGATTCTGCCGAGCCTTCTCTGCCTTAGCCTATTCAAACAAAAACACATAATTAAATACAATTAAATGATCTATAAGAAGCATAAAAAATTAACTTAATCAACCAACCTGAAGTTCTCCATCTTGTCGACTCCTAGCAAACATATCCCAAGTATCCTGATCAATCCAGGGATAATCTGAGAACATTTTATCAAGCCGCTTCTTCCCAGATACATATTACCTGGTAAGATCATGCTTGAACCCATTCCAACGCTTGGATGCCATTTTCATACATTTGTTACGATGATCCTCGTCATTTGGCACAGTCCAAGCTACCTACACATTAAATACATAACAACTGGATGGATTATAACTCGGATAATTATCTAATAATGTAAATCAAAAGAATGTAAAGGTAAAATACCGTGATAGCCTCCCAAATCTGATCCTTAACGTTCTGTGGAACGTCATTCTAGTGGTTGTAGTTGATGCTAATGTGCTGCTTTGCTTGTAGAAACACCCACTTTTTAAATTCTTTACCACGGGGTACCTGGGGATTTAGATTAGCATCGAAGGACACCTCAAGCTTCTGTCCGCTTTGCCTGGCCTTCTCTAGTTTCTTCAAAGTGGTGGCTCCTCTACCCCATTCCCTATGAGCCTGTGATGTCTGTATAGACAAAAAAAATGATAAAATAGAGGGTTGTAACATTATAAACTTACATTAAAAAGAAGGACTAAAGATAGTATATAACATGTAAACTTACAGTGTCCTCCCGTGCATGTGGGCTATCCGACTGATCCATATGTATGCCTGTTCAGAAACAATATATATTTATTAACATAGGTTATAACTAAAAATAAATACAGAAGTATAAATAAAAATAAATGTATACTAAGTTTAAACTACCTATATCAATATCCCTTCGTGATGATCATCACGAGTGGCATGTACATCGTCCACCTGTGTCTCCTCGATTATAGTAGGCATGTTTGTTGAAAAAGAAGGAGTCTCAGGAATATCAAGATTTGAATCTTGATTTTCATCACTACCATTATACATGCTTTTTCCTTGGAGAACCACGGACAACCTTTTGTTAGAAGGATCAGTGATGTAGAACACTTGTTTTGCTTGGGAAGCCATTATGAAAGGCTCGTTTATATGACCTAACTTGTTGAGGTCTACCAATGTGAACCCCAATTCGTCGGTTTGTACACCACCGTTACTATCAACCCACTTACATTTAAAAACCGGCACCGTAAGCTTAGTGTAATCGAGCACCCAAATATCTTCAATATATCCAAAGTAAGGTGTCGGTGCTTTAACGGGTTTTGTGTCCTTTGCACTAGAGAAGTGCATTGCTTCGGCCACGATCATAACACCACTATTTTGCATGGTACTCTTGTTATCTTGTTCCTTTGTATAAAAGGAAAAGTTATTGATGTCGTATCCACTCCAACATATGACGTTGAAGCTAGGCCCACGTGCTAGCCATCTTACATCATTAGAAGCAGTACTACCATCCTTAAGCATTTCTTCCTTGAACCATGGTAAGAAAGTCTTGTTATGCTTGTTCAACAACCACCTTTCGCTCATTCGAGGGTTTTCTTGATTGACTTTTCTTTTATGTTCAAATAAGAAAGACTGAACACAATCGATGTTGTTCAACTACATCAACACCTTCCACCCACAGCGTTTTCAAGTCTTCAATCAAGGGACTTAGATAAACATCTAAGTCATTTCCCGGTTGCTTTGGGCCCGAAATCATCATAGACAACATCATGTATTTGCGCTTCATGCACAACCAAGGGGGAAGGTTGTAAATTATCAACAGAATAGGCCATGAACTATGAATACTACTCATGTTACCATAAGGATTCATTCCATCCGTAGCAAATCCAAGCCTTAGGTTTCTTGGCTCATCGACGAAATTCGGAAACATAGTAGCAATATTCTTCCATTACATAGAATCAGCAGGATGACAAACCTTTCCATCACGTTTCCTCTCATCATTATGCCATCTAAGATTCTTCGCATCTTTCGCATTTGCAAACAATCACTTGAACCTTGGAATTATTGGAAGATACCACAACACCTTCGCAGGAGGATCCTTTTTTCTCACATCATCAAGATCATCATCATCATCACCACCCTTCACTTTGTATCGTGATAACCCACATTTGGGGCAATCGTGATTGTCTTCATGAACACCGGTGTACAATATGCAATCATTGGGGCATGCGTGTATCTTCTTATACTCCATACCCATCAGACACAATACCTTATTGGCCTCATAGTTACGGTCAGGCAATGTGTTGTCCTCCGGAAGCAAGTCTTTCAACACTTCAAGCAATTCCGTGAAGCTTTTATCGGTCCAACCATTTGTCGCCTTCACACAAACCAATTTTAGCACCACCGACAACCGTGTATGAGTAGTACACCCTGGATATAAAGGCTTATCCGCATCACCGCACAACCTATCATACACATGAGCTCGATGAAAAGATTCTTGTCCAATATCACGGATCATGTCCTCTACTCGATCATCCTCCATATCTACGTCAACGTCCTCACTTTGGGAGACACTTGCCGTACTACTTAACAACACATCACCATGCCATATCCATCTTGTATAACTCAAGAAAATCCCTTTACAAATCAAATGAGTATGTATATCCTTCACCGTACATTTCCTCGTATTCAAACACTTGACACAAGGACAACAAAACATTCCATTACTATTAGGAACATTCCTTTGAGCAAATTCTATAAATTATCCCACTCCCTTCAAATACTCAGCACTAGTGCGCTTATAAACCATCCAACTACGATCCATAACTAGATAGGTTCTGTAGATATATAAAACATATATCCAATATAAGGACAATATGGGAGATTGAAAACTAGTTTTTGAAGATTTTCGTAACGTGCCAACTGAACCAGACCCTTACAGGCAGAACTGATCACGGCCTAGCCGTGATGAGCATCACGGCCGTGACAGACCAACCAGCAGAGCAACATACACTCAAAACCAAAAATAGAGACATTCCAAACAACTCAAACTCACAGTTTCAAGTTTCAACTACTGAGACTACAGTTTCAACATACACTCAAAACCAAAAATAGAGACATTCCAAACAACTCAAACTCACAGTTTCAAGTTTCAACTACTAAGACTACAGTTTCAACATACACTCAAAACCAAAAATAGAGACATTCCAAACAACTCAAACTCACAGTTTCAAGTTTCAACTACTGAGACTATAGTTTCAACATACACTCAAAACCAAAAACAAAAAAATGTGCCCTAAAGACACACCAGAAATAGGTGCTCGCGTGGTGGTGGGGAGGGGAGCTCGAGTGGTGGCCAACGTTTGATGTGGTTACTGAGAGCAGAGGGACAAGGAGAGTTAGTGCGTGGGAAGGGGAAATAGAGATGTCAAGTTATTGCAAAGAATGAGCGGGAAAGACAGAGTTAGGGGTTAAGAGTGTACCTCACGGTGGTGGCGAAGAAACCCTCGCGGTGGTTGCGGTGGAGATGAGCTCGCGATTAGGGCAGAGTGAGAGAGAGTGAGAGTGAGAGTGAGAGTTGAGAGTGAGAGTGAGCGTGATGAAAAGAGAAGAACAGAGACGTACAGAGCGAAGTGCAGAAGGCGCGGCGGTGTAAACGTTATAATCAAAAACCAAAAATAAAACAACATTTTACGTCAGTTGTTTGTAACAACTGACGTTAAAGGTCATTTATTTAACGTCAGTTGTATTAAACAACTGAAGTTAAAAATAAATATTTTTTATTTAAAAACACTTTTAACGTCAGTTGTTGAAGACAACTGACGTTAAAAGTGTATAAGTTTCTGCAAAAACATTAATTCCTTTGACTACTGTGCTACCTACCCATGAGCATTAAGTTTATAGATCAGTTTTCAAGAAAATCAGTTAGTCTCTCTTCTCTATATAAAGTACCATTCTTCTGTATCAGTCTATAATACAGCCTCTTCTTGTTCTCTATATTTCGTGCGTTTTCTATTCCTTCACAAAATGGCTCTGAGACTTTTGTAATTTCTTCCTATACCTAGACTTAAAGGTCTCTGTCTTAATGGTCAGAAAACTTCTGAGGTTAAGTAAATCACGTAACATGGATGGTAAGGAATTCCAGTGAAGGAGGTGATGCAAAGATCCATTTCACTTTGCTTTCGCTGCTAGTGACAGCGGATTCACGCGCGATGCATCATGGAATTCAAGTGAGGGAGGAGATGCATCCATTAATTGGAGTTTTTGAGGACAGGACTGAGAAGAATAAATGATGTTGAAGCAGAAACTTTTTTATATTTTAGGGCTATGTTGAAGAAATTTTTTATCTTTTAATCATGTAATTGTAACTTATGAATCGCTTCAATGAGATACGATTTGATTATACATATATAACTTGTTTTATGTTAAGTGTTTATTTATTTTACTTTTCACAAGAATTTGTTTACTAATTCAAACTAATTAATTAAGATTAAAAATGAACTTGTTTAAAAAAAAAGTTTAGAAATAAACTGCACCATATGGAGTGACCTGCATTAAGGGTGACAACAGGGCATTTCAAATAGGGATATAGGATTATTTACGTCAGCTATTTATTTAACTGAAGTAAAAATCAAACTTTTAACGTCAGTTGTATAAACAACTGACGTTAAAAATAAATATTTTTTATTTTAAAAACAATTTTAACGTCAGTTGTTGAAGACAACTGACATGAAAAGTGTATAAGTTTCTGTAAAAACATTCATTCTTTTGACTACTGTGCTACTTCCCCATGCACCTTGTAACTTAATCATTAAGTTTATAGATCAGTTTTCAAGAAAATTAGAGAGTCTCTATTCTCTATATAAAGTGCCATTCTTTTGTATCAGTCTGTAATACACCCTCTTCTTTTCCTCTATATTTCGTGCGTTTTCTATTCCTTCACAATATGACTCTATCACATTTGAGACTTTTGTTATTTCTCCCTATACCTAGACTTAAAGGTCTTTGTCTTAATGGTCAAAAAACTTCTGAGGTTGAGTAAATCACGTAACATGGATGGTAAGGTTGGGTGAATCACGTAATGTGACTCCCTCACTTTATTTCATCTCCTCCCCAAGTGACTGTGGATAAATCAGATGGAGCATAAGGAATTCAAGTGAGGGAGGAGATGCATCCATTGGAGTTTCTGAGGACAGGACTGAGAAGAAATTGATGTTGAAGCAGAAACTTTTTAATATTTTAGTGCTATGTTGTAGAAATTTTTATCTTTTAATCATGTAATTGTAACTTATGAATCGCTTCAATGAGATACGATTTGATTATACATGTAACTTGTTTTATGTTAAGTGTTTATTTATTTTAATTTGTACAAGAATTTGTTTACTAATTCAAGCTAATTAATGAAGATTAAAAATAAACTTGTTTAAAAAAAAGTTTAGAAACAAACTGCACTATATATATGGAGTGACCCGTGTTAAGAGTGACAACATGGCATTTTTTTTGGAAACTTAGTCGCTCGACTCTCCTCTCTTGCTCACCCGTGAAGGGAACGAAGCCTCAACAAATGTTTAGGATTTTAAACCCTTTCAATGTAACTTTTTATAGGATTTTAAAATTTTGAATGTATCTTGTAATTGTATTATTGATACACTTCATGAATGAGATCCGGTTTGGGTTCTTGATTCAACTTATAGCATTTTTACTTTGTACATATATTTTAGTTTTCAAAACAGAAACACAAAACATCAAAGCAAGTGAAACTGAAACTTTGAGGAAGGCAATGCGGAAGGGTACGTATACTAGCTAAAAAAAATTATTAAAATAACCTTTAACGTATGTTGATGAAAAAACATACGTTAAAAGTTAAGTGACTCACTTTTAACGTCAATTCAATAAACAACTGACGTTAAAAGGTTCACTTTTAACGTCAGTTGTTTATTGAACTGACGTTAAAAGCGAGTCACTTAACTTTTAACGTCAGTCCATACAACAATTGGCATTAAAATTGAATTAATGAAGTCTGATATTTACAAAACTGCCACCGCCTCGTTTTTAACGTCTAGCTTTTGGTTAACTGGCGTAAACCTTTCCCGTCTAATGTATATTTTCCACTAGTGATAGATCTTGTACCAGGGACAGGACCTATGTCTATGGCGCTGATAAGCCTCTGACTCATCTAGTTTTATGGCTAGTATGACCAGGGTTTTGTGCAAATTATTTCCTATTTTCACCCAAATTAGATTAGATTGTCCTCAAGCAAGGCTTTGAGTCTCTAAAGTAGTTTTAGGCTAATTTAGCTAGTTTCGAGTCAAAATAATGCACTTATAGTTAATTCCTTGTTTTCAGGTTAAGTAGAAGTTGAGGAAATAAAGAAGCAGGGGATTCGCCCCGCGACCCCGAAGGCTGACTGTTCCAAGAAAATGCAAGGTCTCTGGTTCGCCCCGCGAAGAAGATCTCACCCCGCGATTTACTCAGCCCTGAAAGTCGGGGACGATCACGGCTTGCCCGTGTTGAAGGTCACGGCTGTGGCAGTTTTGAAGTTGAAGAGTCTCGCCTCGCGATCATACATTCGCCTCGCGAGCCTGGAAGTCAGAAAGCATCACGGTTGGCCCCTGATGTTCAGAACGGGCGTAATAAGAAGACTCTTCAGTTCCTCGCCTCGCGAAGATGTGTTCGCCTCGCGAGAATACCAAAGGTTGCAGACTGTTCACAAGATTCGCGTCGCGAGAGAGGCTTCGCCTCGCGAGTGGGCTAAAATTCTGAATAGTATAAAAGGCTGTTCTGAACAGATTGTAGGGACTTTTGCTTCTCCATTGTTCTGTTTACATTTTTCTCTGTGTGTTTTCGTTTTTGTTATGGAGAACTAAGTTTCTAGGATTAATCTATTGTAATTGATTTCCACTATACTTGAGGTTCTTGTATTTCCTGTTTTGTATGCTTTTCCCTCTTCAATGCCATGCTTTATATTTCTGTTTGCTTAGTTCAGGAGTATATTGTATTGTGTTGATTTATTTCCGGTGATATCATGTTCCTATAATTAATCGCGTCTGCTTAATTCGCGTGTGTACGTTTCGTGTTCGCTTAGTTCACGAAGGGCTTAACCCCGTTTGCTTAATTCGGGAATAGGGACATGTATCTGTAGTAGTGGTTTCGCTTGTAAATTGTTGCTACAACCGGGAGGGGATTAGAATCTGCTTAGGGCTTGGAAATTGCATGAACCTATGATAGTTGGGAAATCGAGAACAATAGATTAATCTGTTTTTGGCCATTTGATAACCTCTTTGAACTGTCTTGTTTTATTGCTTTGTTTTCATTATTTTGTTTTCTTTGATTGCATCTCAATCCAACCCCCCCCCCCCCCCCCCCCCCAAAACAGATTTTTGTGGAAAATAACACTTTAAGACTCCTTGTGAGACGACATCCGAGTTGTCGCCCTAACTACAGTTTTAAAACCCGCTCGTTCTTTTTGGCGCGTGTGCGACAGCGCGACCAAAAATTGGCGCCGTTGCCGGGGACTCTCATTTGTTATTTTTCCATTTTTTTTCTTTCTTTTATTTTTCTTTTATTTTCATTTTTGTTTTGAATTGGTCTGGCTACTAGGTCGAATTGCCCTGAATTGTGTGATTTTGACCCGAAAATTGAAAGAACACTGCACATACTCCGTAGAGAATTTCGGGCTAGCACTAGTAGTGATTCTAATTCCAAAACTGTTTTTGAAAACATGGGAGACCAAAGGACATTAAGACAGCTTGCTGCCCCTGATGTCAACTATAATGGATTGTGTATTTCATATCCTGGTGCTGATACTCCTTTTGAACTAAAATCTGGTTTCATTCACTTGTTGCCAAAGTTTAATGGTCTTGCAGGTGAGGATCCACACAAGCACTTGAAGGAATTCCAAGTTGTCTTCTCCACAACCTCGAGATCAGAGGGAGTCACTGAGGATAGCATCAAACTGAAGGCTTTTCCGTTCTCACTCCAGGGAGCTGCAAAGGATTGGTTATTGTATCTTGAGCCCAACTCTATCACCACTTGGAGTGATTTGAAGAGGGTTTTCCTAGAAAGATATTTTCCTGCTTCCAGAGCTGCGTCAATAAGGAAAGAAATATGTGGCATCAGGCAAGGGAATGAATCGCTAGCTGAATATTGGGAAAGGTTCAAGCATTTGGTATCTAGCTGCCCTCAGCATCAAATTTCTGAACAACTCCTGATCCAGTACTTTTATGAAGGATTACTGCCGATGGATAGGAATCTTTTGGATGCTGCTAGTGGGGGAGCACTAGTTGATAAGACCCCAGCTGCTGCCAAGCAACTCATTGAGAATATGTCATTGAATTCCCAGCAGTTTACTACCAGAAGAAATTCAGTTGAGACAAGAGGTGTGCATGAGGTCCATAGTTCATCTTCCAACCAGGCTGCCATTGGGAGTAGATTGGATGAGCTTACTTCTTTTGTAAGGCAATTGGCAATAGACAGAGGTCAACCTGCAAAGTTATGTAGCATGTGCAACTCACCTGAGCACCCATATGATCCATGCCCCATCCAGAGAGAAGAGTTTGTCAGTGAAGTGTCTCAAGCTTATGCAGTAAATCCATTTAATCAAGGAAACAGTCAGAATCGGTATAGCACTCCAGACCTCTCCACCAATAGGTACCATCCCAACTGGAGGAATCATCCTAATCTGCGGTATGGGAACTCATCCCAACAACAATCGATGGCACCTCAGAATCCTCCTCTAGTGACCACTTCTGCACCTTCTGGACCTTCATTGGAGGACATGTTCAAGCAATTGACTTCACAAATGAATGGACAAATGACTACACTTTTCCAGCAGCAAATGGGACAGTTCCAGGCACAGTTCCTGGCCTCACAGGCACAGTTTCAGCAGCAAACAAATGCCAGCATTCAAGATTTGAGAACACAGATTGGACAGATGGCCACAACCATAAATAACATACAGCAAGGTCAAGGGACAACCTAGCTGCCGGCACAACCAGTGATAAATCCCAATGCATCCAATCCTAATGTGAGTGCCATTTACCTGAGATCTGGGAAAGTTGTTGAGGCCACCTCTGGAAAGGATGAAGAACATATTGAGGTGACTCCTGAGCCTACTGTTGATGTTAAAGCTGAGAAAGTGTACAGAACACCAATCCCATTCCCACACAGATTGCAGAATAATAAGAAGATTGGTAGTGAAGATAAGGAGAAGGAAATTCTTGATGTGTTCAGAAAGGTGGCTTTAAATATTCCTCTTCTAGATGTGATCAAGCAGGTGCCCAAGTATGCAAAATTTCTGAAGGACCTATGCACCAACAAGAGGAAGTTGAAGAATAATGAGAAAGTTGACTTGGGAAGAAATGGTTCAGCTCTTATCTAGTCTAGGCCTCCACCAGAAAGAGTTGCTGCTTTAACCCCTAATCAGGCACTACCACAGAAGTGCAAGGATCCGGGCACATTTACTATTCCATGCACTATTGGGGATAGAAGATTTGAAAATTGCATGTTGGATTTGGGAGCCTCCATAAATGTCATGCCTACCTCCATCTTTAATAACCTTGATCTTGGGCCCTTGCAGTATACAGGTATTACCATCCAGTTGGCTAACAGGACCAGTGCCCGCCCCATGGGAATGGTAGAAGATGTGCTGGTGCAAGTTGATGATTTGATATTCCCGGCTGATTTCTACATCCTGGATATGGCAGGAGAGAAAAATTCCAGTAGATCACCAATAATCCTGGGCAGATCATTCATGAAGACGTCCAAGACTAAAATTGATGTTGATGGTGGGACCATGTCTATGGAGTTTGGTGATATAGTGGCGAGGTTTAAAATCTTTGATACTATGAAGCAGCCCCTGGGAGAGCACTCTATTTTCCAAATGGAGTTGCTCTCTGAGCTTATTGATGATACCTGTGATGATTTGGTTTCTGAACTTCCATTTAATTCTGGCTTTGATGATATTTTTTCTTGCCCTGATTGTACTAACACTAACCATTCTGTGGTGTGTGCTGAGATTGCTGCATGTTTAGCAGGTGATGGATTAGTCAATGAAGTGCATGAGGAACGTGCAGAAGATGAAGCAGCACCGGAGGCCCTCCCTACCTATCTGCCATCTCCCCCTGCGAAACCACCAGAGGAAATGGATTTTGCACCATGGATAGTTCAAGGGATTGAAGCCAAATTCTATTGGGAGGACTTTGTTGATGAAGCGGTCATCTTTGACCCAAGAGGAGGTGATGAATCCGCCGCATTGAGCAAGGTCACCATCATTGTCAAGTGTTTACTCATATATCAAGGATGCAAGTTATGGGACCATGGAATGAACTCTACCTCTTTGGCCTTAGGCTACAAGAAATGGGATCCAGGCGGAAGCTCCTACACTGCCACTTAATCAGGGAGTTTCTTTTCCTTTCCCTCACTCTGATTTTATTGTTATGTTGTTTCATTGGGGACAATGCATGATTTAAGTGTGGGGGAGGGAACTAGTTGTAGTTTTGTTATGTCTTGTTTTGTTGTGTCTTGTTTGTTTCCTTTTCTTTGAATAAAGCTCCTGAATAATTTGAGAAGCTCAGGAGTTGTGTTGAGTCTTTTGTTGGCAAGTTTGATGGATTTTGATTGATGTTGCACAGATTGCTTGCATGATTGATATGTGATGATTCCCCCTAGGCTGGAAAATTTTTTGTTTTTGAAAAGTGACTCCCATATGAAATTGAAAACTGAACTTTGAGATTTTGTTGTGATGGCATGATTTATGATAAGTTTGGGGTGATAGGAAGCACACACTAGGGATAGAATCTCTTTCAAACAATTTGCATGAATGTCCAGGTGAGATTTTGAGCCTCCAACATGTTTTAAACTGTGTGAGAATCACTTTCAAGTTGCACTTTCCTGAATTTGCTTGGACCTCTTTATGGTTTGCATGATTATGTGTTTGCTTCAGATGATTTAGGCATTTTCTTTGTAAATAGCTACTTGGCCTAAAAAAAAAACCAATTCCTAATGCATATTCCCTAGTTAGCCCCATTGAGCCTATTAGCCTGTTAATTCTTGATAACCTAATGTTATAAGCCAAAAAATCTGGAAAACCATATTAACTCGATCTTAGGATTAGGAGAGCATGTAATCTTAGAATGGGTGCAAGAAACTATGTTTGGGGTGGCTGCAAGGTGTAATATGTTGTTGGGATTGAGAAAAAAAATACAATAAAAAGGTTAGAGCCAAAGGCTTGTAGAAAAAAAATGATGAATGAAAAAAGAAAAAAAAAGAAAAAAAAGGAAAAAAAGAAAAGTGTAAAAATGATAAAAATAAAAGAGGTTGTAGTCACCCAAGGCATAAAGAAAAATGAGAAAAGGAACTTGAGTGGAATTTCAAAGTGTAAATAATGTTCATGCTCTCTTAGTTCCTAGGGTCTTCATCCTAGTACCTTTGTATATCCTACCCTTAGCCAGGCCCCATTACAACCCATAAAAGACCTTTTGATGTTGCTTGCATGTTTTCCGTGGGAATCATTTGGAGATGAAAATCAAATTTATGGGAAGTGTTCTTGATAAGTGAAACTGAGTGAAATGTTATTAGCCTGACGCAAATTGAGCGATTGGGTGAACACTAAATGCCCTTGTGAGGAAGGCAGTTGTTTGAAGTTGGTGATCTCCCTCTTGTGTGTGACTTAGATCCCTTGCTTAGATTTCTGATTGCCTGAATGATGAAATTCTCAATTGTTTAGAATGAATGATTGTGGGGATTGCTTTGCTTGAAAGGGGGGACATTAAAGAAAACTGTTTTGATGTATTGCTTGAATTTGTGCAAGGTTGATTGAATCTTTTAAGCTTGCCAGGTCTTGAGTCTTTTTGATTTTTGAGTCTTAGTTTGCTTGGGGACAAGCAAAGTTTAAGTTTGGGGTATTTTGATAAGCCTCTGGCTCATCTAGTTTTATGGCTAGTATGACCAGGGTTTTGTGCAAATTATTTCCTATTTTCACCCAAATTAGATTAGATTGTCCTCAAGCAAGGTTTTGAGTCTCTAAAGTAGTTTTAGGCTAATTTAGCTAGTTTTGAGTCAAAATAATGCACTTATAGTTAATTTCTTGTTTTCAGGTTAAGTAGAAGTTGAGGAAATAAAGAAGCAGGGGATTCGCCCCGCGAATAGCTATTCGCCTCGCGACCCCGAAGGCTGACTGTTCCAAGAAAATGCAAGGTCTCTGGTTCGCCCCGCGAAGAAGATCTCGCCCCGCGAGTTACCCAGCCCTGAAAGTCAGGGACGATCACGGCTTGCCCGTGTTGAAGGTCACGGCTGTGGCAGTTTTGAAGTTGAAGAGTCTCGTCTCGCGATCATACATTCGCCTCGCGAGCCTAGAAGTCAGAAAGCATCACGGTTGGCCCCTGATGTTCATAACGGGCGTAATAAGAAGACTCTTCAGTTCCTCGCCTCGCGAAGATGTGTTCGCCTCGCGAGAATACCAAAGGTTGCAGACTGTTCACAAGATTCGCGTCGCGAGAGAGGCTTTGCCTCGCGAGTGGGCTAAAATTATGAATAGTATAAAAGGCCGTTCTGAACAGATTGTAGGGACTTTTGGTTCTCCATTGTTCTGTTTACATTTTTCTCTGTGTGTTTTCGTTTTTGTTATGGAGAACTAAGTTTCTAGGATTAATCTATTGTAATTGATTTCCACTATACTTGAGGTTCTTGTATTTCCTGTTTTGTATGCTTTTCCCTCTTCAATGCCATGCTTTATATTTCTGTTTGCTTAATTCAGGAGTATATTGTATTGTGTTGATTTATTTCCGGTGATATCATGTTCCTATAATTAATCGCGTCTGCTTAATTCGCGTGTGTACGTTTCGTGTTCGCTTAGTTCACGAAGGGCTTAACCCCGTTTGCTTAATTCGGGAATAGGGACATGTATCTGTAGTAGTGGTTTCGCTTGTAAATTGTTGCTACAACCGGGAGGGGATTAGAATCTGCTTAGGGCTTGGAAATTGCATGAACCTATGATAGTTGGGAAATCGAGAACAATAGATTAATCTGTTTTTGGCCATTTGATAACCTCTTTGAACTGTCTTGTTTTATTGCTCTGTTTTCATTATTTTGTTTTCTTTGATTGCATCTCAATCCAACCCCCCCCCCCCCCCCCCCAAAACAGATTTTTGTGGAAAATAACACTTTAAGAGTCCTTGTGAGACGACATCCGAGTTGTCGCCCTAACTATAGTTTTAAAACCCGCTCGTTCTTTTTGGCGCATGCACGACAGCGCGACCAGGCGCCTTATCGGATGTCACCTATAGAATTGGCGGAGTTAAAGAAACAGTTGGATGACATGTTGGGAAAAGAGTTCATAAGACCGAGTGTTTCACCATGGGGAGCTCCGGTGTTATTTGTTAAGAAGAAAGATGGAAGTGCTAGGTTGTGCACGGATTATAGACTGTTGAACAAGGTAACAATTAAGAATAAGTATCCGTTGCATAGGATAGATGATCTGATGGATCAATTGAAAGGAGCAGCAGTATTTTCCAAGATTGATTTGAGATCTGGATACCATCAGATTAGAGTAAGGAAGGAAGATATACTCAAAACGGCTTTTAGGACAAGGTATGGACATTACGAGTATTTTGTTATGCCGTTCGGTGTGACTAACGCGCCAGCAGTGTTCATGGATTATATGAACAGGATATTTAGACCGTTCCTTGATAAGTTTGTTGTTGTGTTCATCGACGACATCCTTATCTATTCTAGTACATGGGAAGATCATGAGAAACATTTGAGGGTGGTGCTGCAAGTTCTGAAAGATAGGCAGCTTTATGCTAAACTTTCCAAGTGTGAGTTTTGGATAGAAGAAGTCCAATTTCTTGGACATATGATCAACAAGGAAGGTATAGCAGTAGATCCAGCAAAGGTTGAGGCAGTTCTTAAATGGGAACGGCCTAAGTCAGTAAGTGAAGTACGAAGTTTTCTGGGTTAGCTGGATATTATCGGAGGTTTATAGAGGGTTTCTCGAAGATTACGTTGTCTATAACGCAGCAGGCGAGGAAAAATACAACTTTTGTATGGACAGACAATTGCGAACAGAGTTTACAAAAGCTGAAGGAAAGGTTGACTACATCACCTGTGTTGACTTTACCAGATCCATTAGGCAGTTTGACGTATACTGTGATGCGTCATACCAAGGTTTAGGTTGTGTTCTAATGTAAGAGGGAAGAGTGGTGGCTTATGCTTGCCGACAATTGAGAATTCATGAGAAGAACTACCCGACTCATGATTTGGATTTGGCAGCCATAGTGTTCGCATTAAAAATATGGCGACACTTTATGTATAGAGAAAAATTTAGTGTTTACAGTGACCATAAAAGTCTGAAGTATCTTTTCAACCAAAAGGAATTGAATTTGAGATAACGAAGATGGATGGAGTTTATCAAAGATTATGAGTTTGATTTACTATACCATCCAAGGAAGACGAATGTGGTAGCGGATGCCTTGAGTAGGAAATCATTGCATGTGTCCGCAATGATGGTTAAAGAGTTGGAATTACTGGAACAGTTCAGAGATTTGAAATTAGGAATGGATTTGGTTGAGGATAAAATTTGCTTAGGTCTGATCATTATTAGTAGTGATTTTATGAGAGATCTTGAGGATAAACAGGTTCAGGATCTATATCTACAGGAGATAAGCAGAGGTATAGATGAGGGTAAGATTTCTGAGTTTAGTAGAGGAACAAATGGTGTACTGAGGTTTAGGGATAGAATATGTGTTCCAGAGGATTTAGAACTTAGGAAGGTGATATGAAGAAGCACATAAGAGTAAGTTAAGTATTCATCATGGATCCACTAAAATGTATCAGGATTTAAAGAAATTGTTTTGGTGGACAAGGATGAAGAAAGAGGTAGCAGAGTATGTTTTATCTTGCCTGGTGTGTCAGAAGGCTAAGATAGAGCATCAAAAGTCGGCGGGTTTATTGCAATCATTAGATATCCCATAATGGAAATGGGATAGCATAGCTATGGATTTTGTGGTTGGATTACCACGACCTCCTAAGAGACATGATGCAATTTAGGTTATCATTGATAGGTTGACGAAGTGTGCTCACTTCTTACCTATGGGTGAAAGCTATAGTTTGGAGAAGTTGACCCAAATCTACATCAAAGAAGTTGTTAGGTTGCATGGTGTGCCATCGAGCATTGTCTTAGACCGAGATCCTAGATTTACATCTAGATTTTGGAAACAATTGCACAATGCTTTAGGGACCAAATTGAGGATGAGTTCTGCTTATCATCCCCAAACAGATGGACAGCCAGAAAGGACGATTCAACCAATTGGAGTATATTTTAAGAGCTTGTGTTTTGGAACACACTGGCAGTTGGGATGAGTTCTTGACATTGATTGAATTTACTTACAACAATAGTTTTCACAGTAGTATAGGGATGGCACCATATGAGGCTTTGTATGGTAGAAAGTGTAGGACCCCGTTATGTTGGTATGAGACTGGTGAAAATCAAGTCTTAGGTCCAGATGTGGTGCAACAGACTACGGAACAAGTTAGGAAGATAAGGGAAAATATGAAGGAAGCATAGGATAGGCAAAGGAGCTACAGTAACCAGAGAAGGAGACCTTTAGAATTCCAGGAGGGTGATCACGTATTTTTGAGAGTCACTCTGAAGACCGGAATTGGCAGGGCTATCAAAACTAGAAAACTTACTCCTAGATTCATCGGACCTTTCCAGATTCTTCGAAGGATTGGTCCAGTAGCTTATCATATTGCTTTACCACCTAACCTTGCTAACCTTCATGACGTCTTTCACGTTTCTCAGTTGAGAAAATATTATCCTGATCCTTCACATGTTATAGAGTCTGAGTCTATACAACTGCGAGAGAATCTAGAGTATGAGGCTCTACCTGTAAGGATAACAGATAGAGAGATTAAGGAGCTTC
Source organism: Sophora flavescens (assembly GCA_030762895.1). Taxonomy (NCBI): domain Eukaryota; kingdom Viridiplantae; phylum Streptophyta; class Magnoliopsida; order Fabales; family Fabaceae; genus Sophora; species Sophora flavescens. Next base: position 136,626,867 of record CM061063.1, on the reverse strand, counting down.
GCGGTAGACAAATTCATTTAGTTAAGGTCATATGGGATGAAACTACTGGAGATGCTACTTGGGAACGTGAAGCATATATGCAACAACGATATCCACATCTTTTCTGAGGTACGTAAATTCCGAGGACGGAATTTTTTTTCTAAGAGGGATAGTAATGTAACACCCTACTTTTTATTTTTTTATTTTTATTTTTTCAGTAAAAATATTTTTGCTGTATTAAGCGGTATAAATGTATTTATTTATTTTTTTTATCCGAGTTCATGGAGATTGATTTTTATGAAATAAAAATCATATTCACACTCTATCTCAGGGTAGAAGCTTACGATAAAAATTTGGGTTGAAAATTCAGACGGAACCCGGTCCGTGTTTTTATTGACAGTATAATTTTACTGAGAAGAAAACCTAATTTTGACTCATGAACGAAACAAAGTATGTTTTTATCATGTTTCCAACAAGATAGGCTATTTTCAAAAAATTTGTAAAAAAATAAGACATTCCACGACGTTCAGGCATTTCGTCATTAAATCGGGTAATCGATGGGGCCTGGAACAGATGGAAATATCTAGATATTTAGTAAAAATATCTAGATATTTTTTTGAAAATATCTAGATATTTGTAGAAATATCTAGATTTTTTTTTTGAAAATATCTAGATATTTGTAGAAATATCTAGATATTTATATCTTAACTTAACCATGGTTAGTTAAACTTAATCTAGGTTAAGACAATTCCGTACCTATAAATAACGCCCCCCCCCCCCCACATGGCATTCCTCCCCACGATTCTCCTTCATTTCTTCATCACCTTCATTCTCTTCGTCTTCCTCACCAACTAAGTTACAAAACTCATAAGAACACCGAATTCCCACCGAAAATATGACCCTCTTCCTTTATGAAACTAGGAAAACTCTCAACATAAAAGCTGTTCCTATTTCTCTCTTATTTCCAACAAGCTAAAGATCATCAAAAACGGATAAGTGGATTGGGAGAAAGGCTCAAAATAACGAAACTGACCAGAATTCTCAGCAACCCACGAAACAGCAGAAAGAAGGCCCTTTTAACCCCTGTTATGATCCAAACCAAATGAAACATTCAACACCAAAGTTGTTCCGTTTCTTATTATATTTCTAAAAAGCCAAAGTTCGTGATTTTTGGATAAGTGTATTGTGAGATACACTCACAATACCATCACACCCTCAAGCTGTCCAGTTTTCAACTTAGTGAAGGTTGATCATTTTCTTCATTTCCTCAATCTTCAAGAGGTTGATTTAACAACCGTAGTGTCGTGACGAGGAGCTGAAAGTTCATGTTTCCGGAGATAAGCTCAGGTGGGGGAAAGAATCAACCTATCGTCGGAATCGATAAGTAGTAGATTATATGATAATTATGTAGGGCGACCTAAACCTACTAGTAGTCAAGTAATCGACAAGACCAAAATAACATTGGAAACCCTTTCTGTAAAACCAATGGTGATTCGGGGATTGTAGGTTTATCGACATTAAGGTTGATTTTATGATGTTGAGGATGTTTGACTTTATTTCTTATTTGATTTCATTGTGATATGTTGGCTATGATAATTTGCTTTATGTGATATTTTATGATGTTTGATTATTTTGTCGATGTTGTGTTATGCATGATCTACCTGGTTTGATAAATTGCTTAGTTGGTTTTAAGGAAATATATATATTGCTTGGAGGTATTTTGTTTGGGTGAGAGTTTTGAATATGCATTAGAGGTGCCTCGCTATTATTTTATAGAAGTGATATGATATAGAATGTAAGTGGAGGTTGTGAGGAAAAGCTTGAGGTACTAGGTTGTTATTGATAAAAGTCAGTGAGAATCATATGTTGCATTGTTGTTCATAACCGTGTATTTGAGATACACGAGGTCCGAAGTTCTCGTGGACCGTTCCAAATTAGAAGTTAAGTTGTGCAACTATAGTGTCATTGCTATGCATGAGTACCCTTGATAGAGATGAGAGAGAGAACTAGGGTGTGCACCAATGGTATTGTGCAGCTATAGTGTCATTGCTTTGCATGAGCATTCTCACCATGGATGAGAATGTGCACCGGCGTTGGGAACATGTCACTTGGACGACTGACTGACATTCCTAACGAGGGATGTGTGACAGGATTAGCAGTGGCCACATCAGTATAAATGTTTAGTTTCATGAGTTGGATGATGTTATAAAGTATGGATGATTGTAAATTGTGAGTGATGCATGTTTGTGACTATTATTGCATTATATGCTATGAATCTTTTCCGTTTATGATGATAGAACTGTTTCTTATCTCCCTATTTCTGTATTTTTGTGTATGTCTACTTTGTTACGTTAGAAAACCAGATGGACGAATATGTTGCTGAGGAGATGGATGGAACCCTGTACGAGACGGAGGTTGTTGAGGAGTTGAATGACATTCCGTATGAAGCTGACGCTGGAGAACAACCTACTGATCCTAATAATATAGTGTAGTAAGTTTAGGGCCAGTGAGTCATATAAGATATTTTTATTTTCCGTTAGTTATAAGCAGTTTTTATAAATAAGTACCTGTGTGGGATCCTACTGAGAGGATACCCTAAACAGCGTTGTGTAAAATAAAGGATAAATATGTGTGTATTTATGTAATATAGTTTTGGTGTGTTTTATATTTGCAGAAGTATATGATTATTAATTAAGTTTTAATTTTTACGTATTTTCAATGATAAGCGCGCGATTAGGTAAATAAATAATAAGGTTCTAATTTAATAATACAATGGGGCACAACGGGGTGTCTCAATTTCTACAAGCACTTCTTCTTCTTGCTCAATCATTTCACAAACATGTGACTTTTGCTCTCTTACCAACTCTTTTTTCTACACAAAACAACCCAATTGCTTAGATAATGTCTCAACTTGAATCTCAAGATTCGTGATTGAGGCTTGTGTGTTCTTAAAATTAACTTGAGTAGCTTCAATAAATTGAGTTAAAACCCTTTCAAGCTTGGACACTCTATCTAGTGACTTGTTGGATTGATTGTATATTTGTGCATCTTGTTCCCTCATGAGGTTCTCCATGTAATAAGCATCCTCTTGTGCATTGAATTGAACCTCACAATTTTCAACTTTATGGTCTTCACCACAAAAATCACATGTAGGTTGCAATGGTTTCATTGCCACCACTTGCATGACTTGAAGTTGTTTAGACATCAACTCGAATTGTTGTGCAATAGGTTTTCTTTGACCAAGAAGAGTAGTTTCAAAGATGTCCATGAGCTATAGTGGATACTTTCCTCACAAAACAAAAATCCAAGTGAATAAGTATAGAAATGAAAACCAATTAATAAAATGAGAATAAAAAAAAAACAAAAAAATATGTCCAAATTAGCAATGCCTTTGCTTCGTTGATATTGAAATCAACAATCCCCGGCAACGGCGTCAAAAACTTGTTGATGGTTTGGCAAGTGCACCAAATCGTACAAGTAATAAAGTGAGAGTAGAGTATCGTTCCCAACGAGGATTGTTGTCAAGTATCAACTTAGCCTAGGCAATAGCTATTTGAACCAATGGATGTCATGTTTGTAAAAGATTTTTTATGAATTTTTTATTACAAGTTGTCACAAGAATGAATGAATCGAGTAAAAATAAAGAGTGAAATCAATATAGGTAAAAGCGGTTAGGTATCAGAATCCTCCAATTCTCACTTAATGTAACCTTATTCAATCCAAATTCCAATTCATTCCACTCAATTGACACTCAAATCACTAACCTAGATTTATCCCTAATTCCTTAGGTGATAATCCTTTTGTACCAATCAAGAAGCCTAATTCCTTAGGTCATTCAAGAATTAGCACAAACATTAAGCATGAGATTCATAAGAATGCATTGAAACATAGTTCTATTCCTAGAATCAACATTCCAATGGTAATCTACTTCAATTCCAATCCAATAACCAATTTTCCAATTGTGAAGTTGAATCTAACATCAATGTAGAGTTGATCAATCAATAGAAGCATTAAGAATAGAAGTAAATCACTCAAATTGAATATACTTGAATTGAAATCAGAGATTGAGGTCAATTACATCAAGAATCCAATTAAAATCATCCTAAACCTAACCTAATTGATCTAGCAACTCATAATAGAGAAGGAAAAGATGAAAGAACTTGAGTAGGAGAGTGTGGAAGACTCCATGGAAGCTCCAAGTCTTGTTCCCAAGCTTGAATCCTCAAGGAAGAGGAGAGAAATTGATGAACCAGAGTGAGAAAATGTGAAAATTGAGTCAAAGATCCCTTTCCAACTGCAGAAACACGAATTTATAGGTTCTCTGCTCATAACCCAGCACTGAGCTTCCTGATCTTAGCGTTGGGCGCTTGCCTCTGCACCAAAATGGTGCTTGCTGTCTTCTGGGCGCTGGGCACTCCACAGCTGGCGCTGGGCGCTGGGCACGAGGCTTCTGTCTGTGCTGAGTGCCAGACTCCTGTGCTGGGCGCTGGTCAGCTTCATGCACCCGCTGATTTCTTCCGTTTCTGTCTGAGCTGAGCGCCAGGTTCCTGAGCTTAGAGCTAGGCTTTCAATCCTACATATTTTCAACATATTTTGAGTATAATTTTCACATAAAAAAGATCAAAACTCTAATCCAATGAATCCAAACTTTATTCATATCAAAGTATGTATTTTCCTATCACTCTTGCTATGATTTCTAAGATTATTTACAAACTCTTTTCTAATTACACTTCCAAACTAACATATTTTGCGCATTCATCACTATCCATAATAACAAGATGCATCTTCCATTCGGGAGCCCATCATAGGAACTTTAAAGTTGATTGTGCTTAACTTGGAACAATTCCGGGATGTATTTCAAGTGAGCAAATGATTAGGGTAAGGTGAGCATGCAAAGGATTAAGGCAAGGTGCACTACAAAACAAACAACTTTTTAGTGACCGAAAAATCGGTCGTTATTACAAGAAAATCTACCGCTATTTAGGTTAGGGACGGAATTATAGCGACGGATAAATCGGTCGCTAATAGCAACAATTGTGTCGCTAAATTTGGTCACCCTACTTGACATGGTGACTATCTTTGCGACCGAAAATTGAAATTTAGCGTATTTCTGTCACCAACCCTAACAACTAGTTTTAGCGATCAAATATATGCTCGCTAATTCGGTCACTGTATATTAATTTTTTTTTTAAAAACTTTATATATTGTTTTCTTTTATTAAAACCCGTGCCTAAAATTAAATGAAATGTAGATAATACATATATAAATCCATACAGTAATTTAATAAATTCAAATACTAATCTATATTTTAACAATAAATCCAAATTTTAGTACAATAATATTCAGTCCGCTCTCCACTAACAAACAACACATAATTCAGACAGACACATGCATAGTTTGTAAACTTAATAGCACACAACCAATATGCTATTGAGCTTTTCTCTCCACTAACAAAAAACATTTCAATTCACATAACACATTACAAAGACAACACAATTAGAACCTATTAACATAGTCCAAATCTAATTCTACTCAGTCTTCATATACCGCTAGCAAGAAAAAGCAATAAGAGATTGTCATGATAGCATACCTTAAGTGAGGAACACGCAAAACTCAAATGTGTGAATAAAAACTGTGGAGAGAACCCAAACATGCAGCCCAAAGTTTTTCCCTTTAATAAAACACCAACAATATATAAAAAGATGAGACAAAGGATTGAAACAATAACATGCACTTTTATGTTCAAGCCACCTATTCTTTCAAAGATGAGAAAACATGCCACAATTTCCACTTAGAATGTTAATCAAAGTTATCATGGTCCATATATATCAAACCCCTTGAACCTTTCTTACTACAAAGCTGAATTTAACTAAAAAAGTTTCATAAAAAGGTCCACCAAAAACTAAATAATGTTGTTTTTTCATTGACAGGTGAACTACAGAACCACTAGTACTGCCACTATACACAAGTCATAACCATCACAGTCTACAATACTGGTCATTCTCCACCACCATCATAGCCACAACAACAGGACTGCCACCACACACAAACCCTTTCCCCTTTCCCATTTCCAAAAAAATAAAAACCCTAGAACCCAGAAATTGAATCAAATTACAACAGCCAAATAAACCAATCAAACTAAACAAAGCAACATAAACACAAAGAAACTGAAATCAAGAGAGGGTTAGGGATCAACGACTTACAGTTGCAATGCAGAGAACAGTGAGGGAGGAGGAAGAACAAAATCTTAAAATAAACCAATCAAACCAATATTAGAGAATAAAAGGGAGGAAGAAGGAGGTGAGGGAACAAGTACTAAAGAATAAAAGGGAAGATTAAGGAGGCGAGGGAGAGAAGCTTACTAGCTTTGAGGGAGGAGGAACAATACCGTGGTGCAGTGGTGCTCTGGTGAAGGAGCTCTGTAACCCGCTTCAGTGACGAAGCACTATGACGTGTGGTGAGAGAAGCAAAGGTGGAAGGGGAAGGCGTGCATAATTTTGGGATTTTAGATTTAGCGACCGAATATATCGATCACTAAAATATAGACATTGGGTGGTCGCTTGATCGGTCACAAAACTTGTCAACATTTTCTACAATGAACTTATTAGTCACCAAAATAGTGAACGAAGACTCTGCGATCACCACATTCGGTCGTTGACTTCAATTGAATGACCAAAATTGTAACATCCCAGGCTGCTTTATGGATTGACGACTGTCCCCAGAAACCAACATGGGTTTTTCTGCGTGCTTTGTCCTCACTCACACACTTCCTGAGAAAACTTCCCAGGAGGTCACCCATCCCAAAATTGCTCCAAGTCAAGCACGCTTAACTGTGGAGTTCTTAAGTGATAGGCTCTCAAAAAGAAGATGCATGTTATTAGTATAGGTAGTACCAATCAATTCATATAAGTCATCCTCAACTGTATAGTCTCATACCTACACAGTCTCAGGATCCCTCTCATTCCGGTGTGTAATCGGTTCATTCATGTGTCCCTCCGCCTAGAAGCCTGCCAGGAGCCACTCCTTATCTGTGCCTTTTTGTACCGGCAACCACTTCACGCCCTCGTCAGCTCCGGGTGTCACATGCCCACCAGCTTCAGTATGGTTCGTCCCCGAACCACACTATACTGGGAGTGGTGCTGCTGATACCACTTGTAAAATCCCGGATTGCTTCATGGATTGACGATTGTTCCCACAAACCAACACAGGTCTTTTCAGCGTGTTTTATCTTCACTCACACGCTTCCCAGGAAAACTTCCCAAGAGGTCACCAATCCCAGAATTGCTCCGAGTGAAGCACACTTAACTTTGGAGTTCTTAAGTGATGGGGCCCCGAAAAGAAGATGCATCTTGTTGGTATAGGTAGTACCAATCAATTCATATAACTCTATAGTCTCATACCTATATAGTCTCAAGATCCATCTTATTCATGTGTCCCTTCGCCTAGAAGCCTGCCAGGAGCCGCTCCTTGTCCGTGCTTCTTGCACCGGCAACCATTGTAACACCCCATTTTTCATAAATAAGCTTAATGCATTTATATATGTTATATATATATATATATATATATATATATATATATATATATATATATATATGTTTTCATATGCTTGTTAGGTTTGTTATGATGTATAAGTTCATGTTGGGAAGGTTTAGCCTTAGGAAGGTTCAATTGTCTTAGAAGTCCTAGTAACATGTTTCACCGTTTTGGCCATATATTGAGTTCTAGATGTCCGATCGAGGTGATCTATGTAGAATTGGAAAGCTAAGAGAATTATCTACAAACCATTTTTCATGTGTTTTGGCAAAATTCAACTGTTTCGGTCTCGCCCTGCGAGCCTTTGTTGGCCTCGCGAAAACCCAAAATTCAGTATTGCACTTTCGGGTTCGTCCCACGAATCCAGCTGACAGAAATTGGCTCTTTGGCTCGCCCCGCGAATGGGAGTTCGCCCCGCGAATACGTGCAGAACCAGAAAATGCGATTTAGGTTCTTTTTAAGCCCAAAACGCATTCCAACCCATTTTTAACCCTTGAAACATGATCTAAACCCTAGTCTATCACATCCCAACGCTCAGAGCTGCCTCCCAACTTCTCGTTTTATCTCAATTTCCATCAACCGTCTCTAGAAAACTATCTCTAGGGAACCCGTTATTGCACCGTTCTTCACTGCTTCTTGATAGGAGAACATCTCTACGAATAGGGGTTCGCTGTGCTTGATGTTTGGAACTTTAGAAACGGTAAAATTTGTGCACCTTGTTCCTTGTGTTCTTTATTTCAGTTTCTTGATCTTTTCCTTTTAATTTCTTGATCTTAGAGTTGAACCAAAGTGTCTCTTTATCGTTCTTGAGGTTGTAGACAAGCGTTTGTGTGACAGGACCCAAGTGGATCTTCTTTCTCTCTTTTGAATCGTGATCTCTATTCTAGGTATGGGGAGAAGGGTAGTGTATATCATAGGCATTGGGGGTAGTGTAAGGTAAAGGGGTTCCCATAACCCCGGTTTGCTATGTTTGATGATATGATTAACTTGTTGGTTTAATTTGTTATGATAACATGTTTGATTATCGTTTTACATGCCTATGTTCATAGTATGTTCTTGATGGTTACGTTGTTACTGCTAATATGAACATGATGTTATAATGATGATTGTTGGCTTTGGCTATGTTATATGATAACATGTTGGTTGTTGGAATACCATGATTATATGTTTATATATTATGAGTGATTGTTTTATGTGGGATATAATGATATATGTATCGTTGTTGTTGTTGTTGAACACGTTGGCTGAGTTGGTTGATATTATACCATGAATATGTTGGTTGATGTTGTGGATACCATGACTATTTGGCTGATTTATGTAGATTAAGGTAACACATTGATAAAGGCCCTAATTGGTTAATTTAGGACCCCTAATTGATAAAGTAACTAAGGATTAATTACTTAAGGTTGTTAACTAATTTTGAATTGTTAGTGGAAGGTGAGTTTTGATGCCAATGGATTAGTCCAAGGACCCTAGGTTCTGATTTGAGAGTTTTTGCCCAAGAACTAAGCTCTATTTCCTGCCCAGATCAATACTGTCGTGCATTGACCACGGTCATGCTGGGCGTGCTCCCAGTTTGAATTCTGGAAAATGGCCGTGCAGTTAGCACGGCCGTGCAGCAGAGGAGAACGACCATGCTGCATAAGCACGATGGTGCCTAATAGAAAGCACACCGTGCTCCACTTAAGTGGAAGAATGACCGTGCTGGGGACAAGCACGCCCGTGCTTCCCCTCCTGATCAGAAACCGAATTAAAGGAAATTAAGGGGTTTTGTCCCCAATTATCCCAGTAGTGATGTAACTATGTAATAACCGAATAATGGAACTTAAATAACTTGGTTAATGATTAACTAAGAGGATTACAAAGATGAGATGGTTAAGTCGGTGCCTAACAAGTTACCGCACGTTGTTACGCTTTGGCGCTTTTTGGCCAAAGTGCTCTCGATGCTTTTTGGTCGAGATGTTGTTATGTTGGACCTTGGTGCTTTTTGGCCAAGGGCACCTTGACCCCACGGTTTGGGTCTAAGGTGTTGGTGTTGATGTTGGTGATGAGTCTTGGGTGCTTTTAGGCCCAAGCAAAGGAGATGGTTGCCTTGTTTGTTGTTATGCCATTTGCATAGAGCATTGGAGTTGATGTTGAGGGGGATGTTTAACATAGGGGAGGTCGTCCTGTTAAGATTATCTGACCCAAGTCTCGGGTGGTTTACCCATGGTTTGGTGAACCGTGCGCCCCCGAGGTGCGTATCCGGTTATGATGCACGACTATCCATGGGTTTCACTGGTTGATGAACTGCCGGTGTGGTGCTGATATTGCCAATACGGATATGTAACTCCAAAGTTGACATCCTGAGTTAGTTGGATCCACATGCATAGATGGAGTAACGGAGTAGTGTTGTATTGCATCGCACAACATACTTGTTGTTGTTGATGATGATGTATGTTGATATGTATGCCGGTGTATGTTACGATGCCATGCTGTATGTTTTACCTTACTTCCTATCTCCATGCCGTATATGTTTACATGATTCTTACTCCCCGTTGTTTGTTTGTTTGGCCTGATCGACATTTTGCAGAGAATGGCGAGCAGTCAGGAGAGGCGTGACTCTGAGGAACCACCACTCATAGTTAGGGTTTTCTCCCCTGAGTTAGTTTTTTAGTTTCGGTTGTATTAAGAGGATTTTATTTCGGAACGGTTATACCAGCTCTGTATGTGACATAGGGTTGGGTTATGTTGTTTATCTTTGTTATGTTTTAATTGTTTTAAACATGTTTTAATTTCCGCGTTGTGAACTAGTTCATGTGGGACCTTTCTACCCATGAACCTTTTTATTAAAGGACGTATTGTTTTACGTTTTATCTTTATCTTTTATGCTTTATAACATGTGGGGTAGTTGGGTGTCACAACCACTCCCCGCCCTTGTCGGTCCCAGGTGTGACACCCTGATGTCCTATTAAAGATCAATCATAATTAACTATTTCTTAAGCCGTTTATTAGCGTTAACACGGATATATTTGAAAATATTATAAGCTTGTGGAAGTGATAAAAATCAAAACTTAAAATATACACAACGGAAGAAAAGATAAACGACATATATATACATAGTATGTACAAAGAACCATAAAATACGGTGCTATCACATCACAGAGACCGTAACCAAGCAATTATGCAGACTGGTAAAAGAGTAAAGGTAACATAAACACTGTCCACAAAGAAGATAAAACCTAAAACAGACAGCATCTACCCGCCAGCCTCTCATAAATACATCAAAAATCAAAATAAAGATATGCTCACAGAGACACTCCCCTAACAGACACTACCGACGGTCCATATCATAGAAGATATAGGCGTCTAGAACTACCATCGCCCTCAACAAAAGAACGACGATAATCTCTGGCATCTCTAGTCCTGAACCTGGGCTCCCACACTTAGTTGTCACTACTCATCACCACCATACGACGATGATAGCAATGTAGCGTCTGTGTTCTCCTCCCTCCTCTTGCCTTTGTAAAATCTACCGACTCCATTGCGAACCACAAACTGACGTGGCGGTTACCACATCTCTATGAAACGAAGTCGGTGAAAGATCCAGTAAGAGCCGATCAAAGTAAATAAAGGTCCTCCTCCTAGGCGAACGTAGATTCTGACTGGGCTGACGTAACACATGAAGAACTGTGAGTGGTCGACCTGCCACCCACGGTCGTCATGGTATACGATCACAATATCCCCCAGGTTCTGGACCCCTGGCATGATCCTCTGCAGGTAATTCATCAGACGATGCTCTGGTCCGATCACCTTCGATGTATGCCTGTTGCTCATATGACGAACCGATACTTACACAGAAGAAAAAGGGAACTAAGAAAAGAAGGGAGATAAGAATCTTGACAAACCATAAAAACAGGGATGGGGAAAACATAGTAAAACATATTATCAAACATAATCGACACATACAACAAACATCTCTCGAATCATACTTTCACAATCAACCTCGATTATCCAACTAGGATCAATCCTCTAAGGAGTCACACTCCTATGCATGTCGACCGATCTCTCACACTAGGGATACTGATCCCGACATTCTCTTTCTCTCTCGGGCCTATCCGTCGCCCAAAGAATGTTAGTTGGTTTGTCTTAGTAACAGTTCCGCTTGTCGTGACCACTAAGGGTGCTTCCCCGTCTGAGCTCAACTCCAATAGGGGGTATATTGGTCTTCTCGAAAGGTCAACCACGGTCTGGAACACTTTGGACCCATATGTCGAGATAGTCGAGTACCAACGGAGAACATGACACAATGGGTGAAAACCATTGGCCATTGTCGCTCAATCCAAACCCGACTATATCCCCAAGGTTCCATGAATCGTCCCGCTTGCATTTCGTACCTTCACGCATTTACACCAACCTCGTATACTCCTAGTCACAAGGCTCGCCGCTTTGGCAATATGCAATGCAACACAACCTAAGTTGATACCGATACCAATACTCACTTATATGCATTACGATGCACTAAGAATCCACACATCATCTCGATACCCATATACTATTTTCCCATCATATTCGCAACCATAGTACCCTCAGGGTGTCAATTAGGTTCTCACAGTACAACAGACAGTCAACCTCAACAGCATCAACACATATGTCATAACTTAATATCATCAACATCCTCATCATGCATCATATATCATAAATCATCAACATCAACATCATCAGGCATATGACAAACAACACGCATCAAACATCATCATAACCACAAATCATATAAAGCAGTAAAACAGGCAACCTCGGTATATTCATGTAAAGCGATAAAATAACCTAACATCGATAAGTGTGCCATAACTAAATCTCGTATATAGTTTTAAAATCATTTTCACTAGGGATTTAATCACCGCAGGCTATTCGAAAACTAGTAGTGTCTAGGGCACCCTACGCATACAGCTTAATATACGATACAATGCTTGCCTCCCCGGCGTGTCGGATACTTTCTCCCCACCTTAGACAGTCGAGTTTCGCTCAATGGTGTCTCAAAATCTGCGCCCCTTCAAAAGCATAGCTGCTGCCTCGCACACAAACGAGCTCCTCAGTGCTCCAAAATTTGCCCTAACACATGGACAGAGTCCCGACAATGTCATAAACCCTAATCTGGCGACAGTTTCATTGACAAAGCCAGAATCAAAGTAAGAATTACAAAATAGTGAAAATCCCAATGTCGACGTATCAACGATTTAGGGATTCGAGCATTATCTCAATGATTCGACAGATCGAAGGCAGGTATGTGACGTACTGGTTGCCCTGAATGCAGATATGAAGTGGGAATAAAAAACAGACGAACAAAACTTCCTCAAACTCAAATTTCTCTCACTAGAGAACTTTGAGCTCTCTCTATAACGTTGATGGTCGTGGTGAAGTTATGAGGGAAAAGCCATGCACGGGAGGAAGAAAAAGAAAGTGGGGTGGTTGGGTCAGCACTGGGCACCCGAGTGCCAACTATCCCACACTTAAGCGCTGCAATGCTTGAGCGCTGGGTCTCCCAGGCTTGAGCGTTGCATACTGCTCTACCACGTGTCCATGCAATTGACACGTGGTGCCACGTGTCTGAGACCCCAGAATGGTTGAGCGCCAGTTAAGCAGTGTTTGAGCATTCTGACTTGTGCCGGTTGTCTGATTTCGATCGTTCCGGTGCACTGAGTGCATTTTCCAATTGACTTCAAACTTGATACATCGACTCATTAACACTTAACAAACAAGATTAAATTCTCACGCACACTTAATTCTTGTCCGGTTCCTTAATCGAGAAAATGGGGTGTTACATCGGGTGTCATAAAAATCTTGAAAATATGAATTCCGTTGCTAGTGGGGTTGCTATTAAAGACCGAGCTATTTTATCTCTATATTCGATCGCCATTTCGCTATTTTTTTGTAGTGGTGATCCTATGGCATCATTCCTATTCTTAATGGCTGTAAAGGGTCTTGGTGACTTTATGAGAAGTGTAATTCAAAAAAAAAAATGGTTTGAGGGATATAAGGTGGGAGACGATGAATATACATATATTTCTCACCTACAATATGTAGATGACACACTGTTGGTTGGATTGGCATCAATGGGTAATACTCGGGTTCTTAAAAGCATTTTGCGGGGTTCCGAACTTAAGATAAATTATCACAAAAGCATCTTGATTGGACTTAATGTGGATGAGTATATCATTAAAGAAATCTTAAATCTTTTAAACTTTAAGATTGACTCCTTACCTTTTAATTTTGAGATACATGCCATGGAAAATCCAAGGAGAATTTCCACCTGAAATCCTATTATTTATTAGATGCTTGGAAGGTTATCCTATTAGTAAAGAAAACATCTCTCCTTTCATGGTCGTATCACTCATGAATTTGATATTATGTCTTTGTTCCTTGCCTATTTACTTCCTTTTCTTTTTTTAAAAGCACCTAGAGTTATTTTAAATATATTATTAGAATTTATAGTAATCATGATCAATTTTCGGCCATTGATAATTTGTCGGGTGCTGAAGCTTGACACCTTGAATAATTTCATACTCATGCCATGTCAAGTGTTTTGATCTTCTGCACCGCGGCAGATGCGTCTAAATCTGGGTATTAATGGAAAATATCACAGTACCTTCTCTGGATTCGATGCTTTCATATGCTTATATCCCGAGACTTTACATTTTGTGCACATACTGAATGATTCACATTCATTTCTCAATAAAATGTAGTTGTTGGGATAAGCACTCTCATAGCTTATGCCATTACCGCATAACATTCATTTAGTATCATATGTTTGACTAGGAAACACATTATCCTCTATAAACATATATTTCAAAAGTATGAGTATATATGTAAAGATATTATCAGCCTATCCATTGCCCGATTTCAGGTTGTACAATCTTAACACCGTCAACAATCTTGGGAATTTAGTACTTCCATCATCCAATGGTTCTTCGCATCACTTCCCAACCTCTCAAATATTTTAGGACAATCATGAATATCCTCTTCAACTACAATTTCCATCTCTTCAAAATACTAGCCCTCATTTGATGTATGTCTCACAGTATTCTCGAAATCAACACTAGAGTCTTCTATTGTCTCATCATTCTTTGTCCAATATGCATAACTTTGATCAATTCTATTACACAGTAAATGATCCTTCAGCTCATCTGTACTAACTTGCCTTGCATAACAACAATCTAAACAAGGGCATATGATTCTATTACAGTTTTCTGCATGCTAAACTGCAATGTTAGTAAACTCTTCACTCTGTCCTCATATTCCTATGACAAACAATTTAGACTCATCTATTTTCGATCCATACTTTCCCACTCTACCAAAATAATTATTAACAACAGTTAATAAATTACTATACAAAGTGGACTTCCTATTCTATCCATGTTTTTCAAATTCGCAATATGTTAGCGTATGGTAATTTTGGCAGCATTTCCCCTTGGTTCTCCAAGCACGCAACTTAATATAGGTGGTATTATCACCCATATTAGGTATGTATACCCATAAAACAATGGAAAATATGAACCAATGGACATATAATAATGTACTTAATACGCATTTACAATCTTAGACAATCCACTTTTGGACAATTTGTAACACCCTGTTTTTTGTAAGTGCTTTCCTTAAGCTTGTTTTGTTAAGTTAGAATTGTTGGCTAAGGGCTTAGTGGGATTTTTGGCATAAAAGTCCCTTTCTGGTACATGAGCACGTCCGTGCTCATTAGCCAGCACACTCGTGCTTAAAGTCAGGCGCACGTTTCCAAGTTTAAGTTGAGCACGCCCGTTCTCAATAGTGAGCACGCTCATGCTCACTGTGCGGACCGCGTCTCGCTGACGCTAAGTCCAGCATGACCGTGCTTACTGAGGAGCAGGACCATGCTCAGCTGCAGCCTTTATATAGTTGGCACAGAAACCGAGGGTTACGTTTTAACCCTACTTTCTGACGTCATCCTTCACCTAGTGTGGCTAGAGTAGTCTTCTTCCCTGTTTCCACCAGACTCAACCAGTTCTTAGAGTTTTGGAGACCTTTGGGAGACCCTTGTTTATCAGTATCAACCGGTATTGGTAATGGTAACGTTCCTTTTTTGTTTCCTTTCTCTAGTGAATTGGGAACTGATTAGAATATTTTTTGGTTAACCAAGGCGTAGAATCGGACTGAGCTGCTTGTGGGGACGTGACCAGTTGTCGTTAGGAGCTAACGTTTGGAACCTTCAATCCAGGTGTAGGGAGAAGGGTAGTAAATATTATAGGCATTGGGGGTAGTGTAAGGTAAAGGGGTTCCCATGACCCCAGTTTGTTGTGTATTGTGTATGTGTACATGATTAATATGTTGGTTTGATTGATGATAACATGATCTTGTTGTTAATATGTTGTTTATATGCCTTATGTTCATATTATGTTCTTGATGTTCTTGTTGGTTGTTTTGATATGAACATGATGTTGCGTTGATGATGATTATTGGCATGATATATGCATCGTTGATGTTGTTGATTGTGTTGGTTGAATGGTTGATGCCATGACTGTGATGATAATGTTGAATGTTGGTTGATTCCTGATGATGATGTTTAGTCCTAAAAATATGTTGTAACTGGCCTTGGATTAATGGACTTAATTCCTAATTTAATTGGTTAAAAATTGATGTTGAACTCTCCCCAGAACAATATTGTCATGGATTGAGCACAACCGTGCTGAACAGGGAGCACGCCAGTGCTACCAGTTTGAATTCTGGAAAATGGCCGTGCATTCAGCACGGCCGTGCAGCTGAGCACGACTGTGCTCAAAAGGAAGCACGACCTTGCTCCACTTAAGTGGCAGCATGCCCGTGCTGGGGTTAAGCATGACCGTGCTCACCACTCTGGACAGAATATGAGATTAAGGACTTCAACATGGGTTTTCAACCCCAATCTCCCCTAACGATGATGATGACATAGTTAATAAATGATGAAGGTTAGATCACTTAATTAAAGTTTAATTAAGATGGTTAAGTCGGTAACCGTTGGGTTGCCGCACGTTGATGAGTTGTACTTTGGTGCTTTTTGGCCAAGGGAACCTTGACCCCGTGGTTTGGGTCTAAGGTGCTGTTGATGTTGTACCTTGGTGGCCGAGAGTTTGCTCCAAGGGGGCCTCGACCCGTTGTTTGTTGTATGTTGCATGCATCATTGGAGATGTTGTTGTTGGTGGATGTTCAACATAAGGGAGGTAGTTCCAGAGTACGGGGATCTGGCCATCCACGGTAGGTTACCCAAGGTTTTGTAACCGTGCGCCCCCGTGATGAGGCATTCGTTGGTTTGATGCGTTGACTATCCAGGGAGTAGATTCTCATGCGTTGAGTAGATTCTCAATGTGGATATTTAACTCTGAAGTCGTTCATCCTGAGTTAGTTTGGATCCACATGCATGTTGGAGTAGTGGAGTAGTGTTGCATTGCACTGTATAGCATACTTAGTTGATATGATGTTGATTGGATGTGTATATATATATATATATATATATATATATATATATATATATATATATATATCCATATTGATGTATGTTATGATGATGCTATGCT
Organism: Sophora flavescens; assembly: GCA_030762895.1. Lineage (NCBI taxonomy): Eukaryota > Viridiplantae > Streptophyta > Magnoliopsida > Fabales > Fabaceae > Sophora > Sophora flavescens. The sequence continues at coordinate 136,609,795 of CM061063.1, read as the reverse complement.
GTATGTTTTACCTTGCTTCCTATCACCATGCCGTATATGTTAACATGATTCTTACTCCCCATTCTTTGTTTGTTTGTTTGGCCTGATTGGCACCTTGCAGAGGATGACGAGCAGTCAGGAAAGGAATGCCTCTGAGGAGCCACCACTTATAGTTAGGACTTTTCCTTATGTTTTAGTTAGTTTAGTTGTTTTCCAAGGATATTTCCAGAACGGTTGTACCAGCTCTGAATTGTGACATCGGGGTTGGGTTGCTTTGTTGTTTATCTTTGTTATGTTTTATTGTTTAAAACTTGTTTTTATTTCCTCTATTTGTGAACTCGTTCATGTGGGACCTTTCTACCCATGGACAAATATTTTATTTTAAACGTTTATTTTATTCAGTAAATGTATGTTTGGTTTACATCTTTGTCCTTTAATGCTTTATAACATGCGGGGTAGCAGGGTGTCACACAATTCAACAAAAACTTGTGTATTCCACAAAAAACAATATACAAATAGTTCTTGAATAGGAAAATAAGATAAATGCATGTATTAAAATAAAGGGTTAAAAAAATAATAATACCTAAAAGCATGCTAACACGAGGAACAAACACCAGAATGCTTACAAGGTCCAAAAATCGTGCAACTAGCTGTTTGTTTAAGAGATAAGCGATTTTAAGTTAAAAATGTGAAAAACTAATTCTTGAAATTAAGACATGAAGGTGAATTAAATATGAAATTAAATGATGAAATACCTGAAAAATAGTTCCTTTTATGCTCTCGTGCTGAAGAACGCCTAACATCAACCGCCTTAACACATTCAAATAGTTAGAGTGAGTGATGAAAGAGTATGAGGTTCTGGAGATAATAGTATAAGGTCGCTCTATCTTTATTCTACGTCCTTGTCAGTACAGCTTCCAGGTTGGGCATTTTAGTGATGACTATTAAAGCATTTTGTATGTCAAACACTATTTTAGTTAAATATACAACAACACATCGGAAGCGCTACTGTTATCTACAACTTACAACAGTGCCAAGATAGATTACGTCCGAAGGCACTATGAAATGCCAATGTTACTTTCATATGAAACTTGTTTTAAATTAAATTTACAAGTATTTTTAAAGTTATGATCAATATATTGACAAAAGGTCAATGTTACTATTCTTTTAAAATTATGGCCTTTTGCTTGTTTGATGCATGGAAGGTCGGATATGCTTGTCTTTATGAGTTATACAATAATAACAGTTTTTAATGAGGGTATATGATGTAGCGACCTAAAAAAAAAAAGACTAGTTTCTCCTTTTTAAAGAGAAAACATTGAGTCGCCACCAACTTTATTTAATCTCAGGGAAGTTGGAAAACCCTTTGGAAAAAAGCTTTGGGTTCGGGAGTCGATTATGTCTAGGGAAGGCATGGAGAACTAACCCCACGGCACCCTAGAACATCCATGAAAGGTTACCCAAAATTAGTCGTGTAAATTATTAATAACTTTGAAGATATTTGTTTTACCCAAGAATCGTCTTTTAAGAAAGAAACATCCTCAGTTGTGAAGTTTTTGATCGAACCTGTGTGAGGTTGAACATGGAACGTAAGTCCACAGAGCAACCAAACCTGAAGGGTTGAACATGACACTTGTCACAGGGCAACCCAAAAAAGAAGATTGTTTTGATCAAGTGCCATCTTCTATTTTTATGTAAAATAAACGATTTTACTTCTTGAAAATAGGACATAAATGAAACGTAGAAATGAAACTTTTTGCTAACTTATTCAGTGAGCGGTGGCACAGAAAAATAAGAATGTCACGAGAAACTTATTGCAATAATATCAACAAAGAGAACAAGGATTACCAAATGAGAGCAGAATAAGAGTGATTTTGTTTATTCCCAGTAATAAGATTTCAAGATCAAAGTCTTTACATTCAATCTCACTGGCTCCTTCAGCTCTTCCTTCTTAACCTCTCTAATAATAGGGAAGGGAAAAGGAAACTCAGATCTCTAATCTCTCTTCCTTACAAAGAAAATGTGAGATAAAAATCTCTCTCTCTTTTCCCTTTTTTTTTCACAAAGCCAATATCAGATCATAAGTCCCTCCCCGGAAAATGTTCTCCTCCATTTCTTATTTTTCCTCTCCTTTTATAGACGGAGGAGAGGGCTTCTCGCTTCTCCTCCATTTGCTCCAAGGTCGGCTTTTACGAAACCCAAGGCTTGGGCGGTCCTGAGCAGCAATAGCGTGTGTTCAGATGGGGATAGCGTGAACAACAACAGCGTGTGTTCAGATGGGGGCGGCGTGAGCAGTGGAAAGGAGGTGATTTGATGTGAGGGTTGCATGCTTGAAGGAGATGGGGGGTTTTTCCTGATGTGTATGATGCCTTTTAGGGTTAGGAGTAGGGCTGCTAGGTTAAGACGAGGGAGGAGATGAGGAATAAGGTGATTTATCGTGAAGGTTGCGTGTTTGAAAAAAAAAAGAAGGAGATGGGATTTTGCCTGATGTGTATGATGGCTTTTTAGGGTTAGGAGTAGGGCTGCTAGGTTAAGACGAGGGAGGAGATGAGGAAGAAGAAGGACCAATGGGTAGAGGAGGAAAAGAGGTCTTGTCTGATATGTAAAGTAGGTACTGGACGTAACTCAATTTCCTTTCTTTTTTGTTGATTGTCTTTTTCTCCTTGTTTTCTTCGTCCTTTCTTCATTACCTTTTTCTTCTTTATTTATTCTTTAGCCTTCAGCCTGAAAATAAAATTGCAGTGGATGGAATTTATTCGTCCTAAAAGAAACTTAGATATGCAAAAGTATATAAACACTGGACGGACCTCCTCGTCCAACAAGAAAAGATACTTGCAGTGGACGGAACCTCCTCGTCCAGCAAAAATTAAATAATTGAAGTGGACGGAACCTCCTCGTCCTTCAGTAAATGCAAGGGACAGGACTGGATGGGACCACCCCGTCCACCAGCAAGTGTAAAGCAATGGACGGGACCTCCCCGTCCATCAGTAAGTGTAAAGCAATGGACGAGACCTCCCCGTCCATCAGGCAAGCACAAAGCAATGGAACGGGACCTCTCCGTCCATCAGCAAGTGCAAATCAATGGACGGGACCATCCCGTCCATCAGCAAGCGCAAAGCAATGGACGTGACCTCCCCGTCCATCAGCAAGTGCAAATCAATGGACAGGACCTCCCCGTCCATTGCACGTGCAAAGCAATGGACGGGACTACCCCATCCATCAGCAAGTGTTAAACAATGGACGGGACCTCCCCGTCCATTGCACGTGCAAAGCAATGGACGGGACCTCCCCGTCCATCATCACGTGCAAAGCAATGGACGGGACCACCCCATCCGTTAGCAAGTGCAAGGTACTGGACGGGACTACCCCGCCCATTGGCAAGCCCAATAGACTGGACGGGACCGAGTCCAACAATAAGTCCAAAGCAATGGACTGGCTTGGACCGCGTCCAACAACAAGTCCAAAGCAATGGACTGGCCTAAAGCAAATGTATTGGAATGGACGAGACCACCCCGTCCAACAGTAAGTTAATTTTGATCCCTCTCCTCTCTTTATTATTTTATTTTTCTTCTTTCTCTCTTTACTATTATTATTAGTCTCCTCGAAGCACAAAATCATAAAAGACGGACAAAAATGGGTGTTCACAGTTGCCCCTCTTTACTTGTTGCATACTAGAAGACATGATTAGTCGTGACTTTTCATGTATTGTAGTAACGAACAAGTAAAGAAAGATGAAAACATTTTTGTCTGTGAGGAGGTTTGAAAACAAAATTGTCGTGAGCCCCAGAGCTCATATGTAGTGAGCTTCAGAACTCGAAGAAATAAAGATGCAGTGAGCCTCAGAGCTCGAAAATAAAATTACAGTGAGCCTCAGAGCTCGAAAATAAAATTACAATGACCCTCAGAGCTCGAAAATAAAATTGCAGCGAGCCTCAGAGCTCGAAGATAAAATGCAGTGAGCCACGGAGTTCGAAAAAATAAAGATGCAGTGAGCCTCATAGCTCGAAAATAAAATTACAATGAGCCTCAGAGCTCGAAAATAAAATTGCAGCGAGCCTCATAGCTCGAAAATAAAATTACAATGAGCCTCAGAGCTCGAAAATAAAATTGCAGCGAGCCTCATAGCTCGAAAATAAAAATGCAGTGAGCCTTAGAGCTCGAAAATAAACATGCAGCGGACGGAACCTCTTCATCCAACAGAAAATTAAATGCAATAGACGGAACCTCCTCATCCAACAGAAAATGAACATGTAATGGACGGAACCTCCTTCGTCCAACAGAAAATTAAATATGCAATGGACGGAACCTCTTCGTCCAAAAGAAAATTAAATGCAATGGACGGAACCTCCTTCGTCTAACAGAAAATAAACATGCAATGGACGGAACCTCCTTCATCCAACAGAAAATTAAATATGCAATGGATGGAACCTCCTTCGTCCAACAGAAAATTAAATGCAATGAGCCTTAGAGCTCGAGAATAAAATTGCAGTGAGCCTTAGAGTTCGAGAATAAAGACGTGGTGAGCCTTAGAGCTCGAAAATAAAATTGCGGTGAGAATCCTTTCCTTTTGAAGACAGCGGAACCAAACGCTCCATGGAAAAACTTCCACCTACCAAAACCCTTGTTCACCGGCCACTCTAGGACGAGGCATCACTCATTCTTTTAACAACATTGGTCACCCAAGAATCTGATAAACTCTGGATGTTATGTTTGTCCTCCCAAGCTTATTTGCATCATTCTTTTGCCGCCCAGTGCACGCTACCTCTTCCACTGAATTTGGAGTAATGAGTCCTCTTGGTTTAAACCATTCATTGGTGCTACCATTAGAATTATCAAATCATACTATTAAACTTATATTTACTCTTATTGAGACATGGCCATAATGACTTAACATGAGAGTGAACACGACAGGGGAGTGTGAAAGAAAAGCCTCTTGCCTTAATACGAGAATTTAGTTTGTCAAGAGACAATAACGATGAGAACAAAATTATAAAAGGGATCATGAAGATTTAAAAACAAGGATAAGCAATGAGAATCACATAAAATTTGCCCCAGTGTTGGTCCTGTGATTTTCATTTAATTGATTCCCCACAGCCTGTTGATGACACAGACCTTGGCTTCCGTTTCTGAACCTTCAAACACATCATCTTCAATCATTCCTCAACAATTTGGCCCCAATATACTCAGTCGGGTAAATTTGCCCCAGTGTGGTGAGAGCTTGCAGAAATGTTGGATCATATCCTCCTCCTAGGCTGCCTTTGCAGGTTTTCGGCCTAAGGTCTCTTTGCCCTAACTTTTGCCTAGGTCGCCCTTTCGGGTTTTCAACCTAGCGGACCTTTTCTTTTCTTTTCTTTTGTTTTCATTTTGTTTTGCCCTAACTTTTGACTAGGCTGCCCTTTCGGGTTTTCAACCTAGCGGGCCTTTTCTTTTCTTTTGTTTTCATTGTTCTTTGCCCTAACTTTTGCCTAAGTTGTCCTTTCGGGTTTTCAACCTAGCGGGCCTTCAAGCTTAGAACTTCTTCACAACATCAGAGTTTACTGGCCTTTGTAACTCTTCCCCATCCATGTTTCGTAGAATCAAAGCTCCTCCTGAAAATGCTTGTTTGACAATATAAGGGCCTTCATAATTTGGTCCCCATTTTCCTCGGTCATCCTCCTGACTAGGGAGGATTTTCTTTAAAACCAAATCTCCCGCACGAAATTCTCTAGGATGATCCTTTTTATTGAAAGCTCTTGCCATTCTGTTTTCGTACATTTGCCCATGACAGATAGCTGCCAGCCTTTTCTCTTCTATCATGTTCAACTGCTCATATCGAGTTTTCACCCACTCAGATTCTTCTAAATCTGCTTCCATCAAGACTCTTAGCGAAGGGAGTTCTACTTCGATAGGTGAGACAGCCTTCCACTGTTTGGTCAATTCTTCCTTGATCTTCAAAGACATTTCAGGACGCATTCTCCTTAATTTTTGCTTCTTTGGGGCCACATCTGGGTATAAGGGAATTTTATGCGATGCTATCTCAGGATCTAAACCTGGCATATCTCTATAGGACCACGCAAAAACATCCAGATACTCTCTGAATAGTGCAACCATTTCTTCTCGCTCTGGGTTATCCACTATTTTCAACTCTTTCTTGTCTTCCTCGGTTCCCATATTGATCACTTTTGTGACCTCATCATTCGAGCTAATCCCTTCCTCTGACCGTTTCACCACTTTTATGAATTCTTCAATGTCTTATTCTTCCTCATCGGGTTCAAGGTCGTAGTCATCAGCGGTCGCGAGGGAATCAATAAATGAGTTTTTCAAAGTTCCTCTCCTGAGGTAAATCTTTAGAGGGAGAAGTATTCCTGGAAGAAAAAGTCAGGAATAGGAGAAGTATAGGCAAGGGTCTTATCGATGACAGAAAAGCTTAAACAAAATAAATAAATGAAAGAGAGAGAAAAGAAACGATGGAATCAAAAGGAAAACACCAAACAAAGTGTCGCAATTTTCACTCCTGTCTCAAAGGAAGTAAACATCAGTTCATAATTAGTACAATAAGATAATATCTTCATGGAAATAACATCAACAAGCGGTTCAGATTACCAATTGTTGAGAACTTCATTGCTAGCAGGGAGATAGATGACATGGTTCTTGTCCAGCTCCTCTTCCAATGTGCTGATAGAGAAGTCAGGGGAAGACGACCTTTCGGGACTGATAACTTCAACAACTACTGGGAAAGTCTCTGTCAAAAGGGGAAGATAGTTTCGGGAAGGGTGGCAGATTTGGACTTTGGAAATGTCCTTGGTTTGGGAAATTTGGGCGAGGCAGAGGATAGTTTGGGCGGCTTTGTGGGGGTGCAGTCGGGTAACGGGTGTACGACAAGCGGGCAAGGTTATATGGTTGGGGGATAGGAATATTGCTGATTTGGTTTTGCGGGTAAGTGTTGGTTTGTGAGGATGATTGTAACGGGTAAAGCGGGGTTTGTGTCTGGTATGGGATATGTTGGCTAGGGTCATAGAGTGCTTGGAACTAAGGATTGAAGTTCCATTGGCATTGTACATAATTCGCCTCAACTTCCTTCTTCTTTGGTTGAAATTCTTTCCGGGATACACTTCCTTCACCATCATTCACGGGGAGCTTTCCAGCTCTTGCCAAAAATTCGATCCTTTCACCGGCGGCGATCAAGTCGGAGAAATTTTTATAGGCTGCCCCAGCCATGGCCCCTATAAAAGGTGCTCCGAGGGTTCCTAGAAAGTATGAGTACATTTCTGACAAAGTCAACGGGGGCTGAACTTGTGCAACCAAACTCCTCCACCTTTGGGCATATTGCTTGAAGGGCTCCTCACTTCTTTTCTGCAGTGTAGTCAATTGTTCACGACTCGGGGCTGCATCCAGGTTGAACTTGTACTGGTCCATGAATAAATGATCCAATTCCGTCCATCGCGAGATCTTGGAATGGTTGACATATCACCTTGTAGCCACCCCAAACTTAGTTTCTCACAATCCTTCTCTTGCTAAGCTTCCATGCTCTCCTAATCCTAAGATTGGGTCAACATGATTTTTCAGATTGTTGGCTTATAATATAGGGTCATCAAGAAACAATAGGCTAATTAGGCTCAATGTGGCTAAATAGGGAACATGCATTAGGGATGGTTCTTTTTAGGCCAAGAAGCTATTTCAAAGAAAATTGCCTAAATCATTTGATGCAACACATAAACATGCAAACCATGAAGAGATTCAAGCAAATCCGGGAAAGTGCAACTTGAAAGTGATTCACACAATCAAAAACAAAGTTGGAGGCTCAAATCCTCACCTGGACATTTTGCAAATTTTTTGACCGAGATACCATTCCTAGTTTGTGCACCCCCTCACCCCAAACTTATCATAAATCAAGCACTCACAATAACAATCCTCAAAGTTTAATTTTCAATTTTTCACATGGGGATCAATTTTTCTATTTTCAGAACCTAGGGGGAAATCATCAATGGTCAAAATAATTCATTCAATCAATCTATTCTAAATTTAATTAAAATCCAACACGCTTGCCGACACAACATTCATACACAAACTCTTGATCTTCTCAAATTATTCAAGAGTGACAATCAAAAACAAAAACAAAAACAAAAACAAAAACAAAAGCAGAAACAGCAATTGGTTCCCTCCCCCACACTTAAAGCATACATTGTCCTCAATGAAAGAACACAGATATATAATATAAGAGTGAGGAAAGGAGAGGGTTCTCCCTGATCAAATACTAGTGGAGGTGGCCGCTTCCACGGAAAGTTCTTCTATGGTTGCATCCTCATCCAATTGTTCCCTCGGGCACCCCCCTGTTGGGCCAAAGGCCTCTCCTGGAAGAAATCCTGCAAATCAATAACTAAATTACAGATTAGCGAGGCGAGAGATCAATCGCGAGGCGAATATGGAAATTTGTTCTTCACACTTTCCAGAATCGCGAGGCGAATATGGAATTTCAACAGATGATGATGCCCAGAATCGCGAGGCGAAAGTAGCCCTCGCAACGCGAGACAGAAACGTGAGCAAGCCTCTGAGATTCAGGGCTTCTGTCTCGCGTGGCCACTATGGATTCGCGTGGCGAATCAAGCTCTTTTTTTTTTTAATATATAAATGAAAATGACAGAAACTAAAAATAAAGGATACCTAGCTTGGGTTGCCTCCCAAGCAGCGCTTGTTTAACGTCCCGAGCCTGACTCAAGTCGCCCCTAAGGGTAAACTCAGAAGAAGCACTTGCTTGCCATTTGGGATTGGTTCCCCATGATAATTCTTTAGTCTTTGCCCATTTACCTTGAAATTGCCAGAGGCCCCTTCTAATTCTACTGCTCCGTGTGGAAAAACATGGAGGACCTTGAATGGTCCTGACCACCTTGACTTCAGCTTCCCAGGAAAGAGTCTCAGTCTTGAGTTATAAAGAAGTACCATTTGTCCGGGCTCAAACCTCCTAGGCAAGATGTGCTTGTCATGCCATGCCTTAGTCCGCTCTTTGTAGATTCTTGCATTTTCATATGCTTGCATGCGGATTTCGGACAACTCATTTAAGTCCAGAAGCCTCTTCTCACCGGCCTTCATCAAATCAAAGTTGAGTTCTCGAATTGCCCAATAAGACTTTTCCTCCAATTCCACCGGCAAGTGGCACGCCTTTACAAACACCAAATTGTAAGGAGACCTTCCAATTGGAGTCTTGAAGGCAGTCCTATAAGTCCATAAGGTATCATCTAACTTTTTTGACCAATCCTTCCTTGAGGAGTTGACGGTTTTCTCAAGAATACGCTTCAACTCACGGTTGGATACCTCCGCTTGCCCATTGGTCTGAGGATGATAAGGAGTAGAGACTCTATGCTTGACCCCATACTTCTCAAGAAGCTTGTGCATTTGATTGTTGCAAAAGTGGGATCCCCCATCACTAATCAACACTCTAGGAACCCCAAACCTTGAGAAGATATTGCGCCTTAGGAATTCAGTGACTACCCTCGCATCATCCGTGGTTGATGGGATTGCTTCTACCCACTTTGACACGTAGTCCACAGCCACCAAAATGTATTGATAGGAGAAAGATGGTGGGAATGGTCCCATGAAATCTATCCCCCATACATCAAAGAGTTCTACCTCAACCATGCTATTCAAGGGGAGTTCATGCCGCTTAGAGATGTTGCCAACTCTTTGGCAACGATCACAGTTCTCAACAAAGGTATAGGCATCCTTGAAGAGCGTTGGCCAATAAAACCCGCTTTGGAGAATTTTTTCTGCGGTCTTCTTTCCCCCATAGTGCCCACCATAATCCGAGCTATGACAATGCCACAACACGGTTCCGATTTGGTCGTGGGGAATGCACCTTCTTAGGATCCCATCCAAGCATTGCTTGAAAAGATATGGGTCCTCCCACACATAGTACTTTGCATCCGAGAAGAACTTCTTCCTTTGTTGACTAGTCCAACCTTGCGGAACCACATTTGAAGATTTGAAGTTGGCCATGTCCGCGAACCAAGGAGGGGAATTTTCAATAAGTGCAAACAGCTTTTCATCAGGAAATTATTCCTTGATGTCTAACAATTCCTCCTTGGTGTCGGGATTGACCAACCTAGATAAGTGGTCCGCCACACCATTGTCGGATCCCTTCCTGTCCTTAATCTCGAGATCAAATTCCTGCAAAATAAGAATCAACCTTATTAATCTATGTTTGGCCTCTTGTTTTGTCATCAAGTGTTTTATGGCCGCATGATCAGTGTAAACAACAATCTTAGACCCCACAATGTAGGATATAAACTTATCTAAAGCAAAAACCACAGCAAGTAGTTCTTTTTCAGTGGTGGAATAATTAGCTTGTGCCTCATTCAAAACTTTACTTGCATAATAAATGACATGAGCTAATTTTTCCACCCTTTGCCCCAAAACAGCCCCCACCGCATAATCACTAGCATCACACATGATTTCAAAAGGTAAATTCCAATTAGGTGCAGTGATTATGGGTGCGGTGACAAGCATATTTTTCAAAATAGTGAAGGCATTTAAACAAGAAGCATAAAACTCAAAGAATACATCCTTCACAAGAAGGTCACAAAGCGGCTTTGCGATTTTGGAGAAGTCCTTGATGAATCTCCGGTAGAAACCGGCATGCCCCAAAAAACTCCTCACCCCCTTTACATTGGTTGGTGGGGGAAGCTTCTCAATCAACTCAATCTTTGCTTTATCAACTTCAATCCCCCTTTGGGAGATTTTGTGCCCCAAGACTATACCTTCCTTGACCATGAAGTGGCATTTCTCCCAATTAAGCACAAGGTTAGTCTCTTGGCACCTTTTAAGCACCAAAGTCAAGTTCTGCAAGCAATTGTCATATGAGGTCCCAAAGACCGAGAAGTCATCCATGAACACCTCAATGCATTTCTCCACCATGTCCGAGAAAATAGAAAGCATGCACCTTTGGAAAGTAGCAGGAGCGTTGCACAATCCAAAGGGCATCCTCCTATAGGCAAAGACTCCATAGGGACAAGTGAAAGCCGTTTTCTCTTGATCTTGAGGATCCACCACAATTTGATTATAGCCGAAGTAACCATCCAAAAAACAATAGTACTCATGTCCGGCTAACCTTTCTAGAATTTGATCAATGAAGGGAAGAGGGAAGTGATCTTTCCTTGTGGCCTCATTTAGCTTTCTATAGTCGATACATACTCTCCACCCCGTGATGGTCCTTGTTGGGATCAATTCATTGCTTTCATTGACCACCACTGTTGTGCCTCCTTTCTTTGGGACCACATGAATTGGACTAACCCAATTGCTATCCGAGATTGGATAGATGATTCCGGCATCCAAAAGTTTAATCACTTCCTTACGCACAACTTCTTTCATGATGGGATTTAACCGTCTTTGTGGTTGAACCACCGGCTTATGATCATCCTCCAACAAAATCTTATGCATGCATAGGGAGGGGCATATACCTTTTAGGTCAGAAATCTTCCACCCAATGGCGGATTTGTGTTCCCTAAGAACTCTCAATAGCTTCTCTTCTTCATCCTTTTTCAAGGCATTGCTAATGATTACCGGATGTTGTCCCTTCTCCTCCAAGAATGCATACCTTAAGTGGGTTGGGAGTTGCTTCAACTCCGGTGCCTTGTTATCTTCTTCCATTCCTTCCTTGTTGAGATTTTCCTTTGCACATTCATCCCTTGGGAGACTCGGTAAGGCTTCCATGTGTTTCAAGCACTCAAGATAGTCCTCATCCCCCCAAGGGTCTTCTTCCTCACTATCATCATCATGGGATTTTACCAATACTTGTGCAAGTGAAGAACCATGGGCTTCTCTAGTGGACTTTGCCTTGACAATCGAGTCCACCATATCCACTCGATACACGTCCGACCTCTCAGTGGGGTGCTTCATTGCTTCAAAGACATTGAAGACTACATTCTCATCTTGCACCCTTAGAGTGAGTTTCCCTTCTTGCACATCTATCAAGGCACGCCCAGTGGCCAAGAAGGGCCTACCCAATATGAGAGGGATCTCGGCGTCTTCATCCATATCAAGCACCACAAAGTCCGCCGGAAATATGAACTTGTCCACCTTCACTAACAAGTCTTCGACCACCCCATAAGGATATTTTATAGAACGATCGGCTAGTTGGAGTGACATCCATGTATCATTGACTTCTTTGATCCCCAATTTCTTCATCATAGAGAGGGGCATCAAGTTGATGCTTGCCCTTAGATCACAGAATGCCTTCCCTAGAGTCATCTCCCCAATGGTGCATGGTATAGAAAAAGAACCGGGATCCTTCAACTTTGGAGGTAGTTTTCTTTGAAGAATGGCACTACACTCCTCGGTCAAAGCAATCGTTTCCTCATCCACTATTTTCCGCTTCTTGGCGAGAAGCTCCTTCATAAACCGAGCATAAGATGGCATCTGTTCCAAAGCATCCGCAAATGGAATGTTAATCTGAAGTTTGTGGAAGACATCAAGGAATTTGTTGAACTGCTTATCATATTGAGGCTTCTTCAATCTTTCAGGATACGATACCTTCATGTAGGGAGGGAGGTCTTGGGGATCAACCCACTTCTTCTTTCGGAACTCTTCATCCACAAGCTTCAGCCTCCCCTTGCTCTGGTGCCTTGTCACTTGCCAACTCCTCTTTCTCAGGTTGCTCTTCCTCAACATGTGGTTGTTCCGGGGCCTTGTCTTCCTCTAAACTGGTTGCACCCCTATTAGATCCCAACACCCTACCGCTCATTTAGTTGCTTTGCGAGCTGAGCAATCTGCGTCTCTAGATTCTGAATTGCTAACCCCGTGTGAGTTGCCAACTTATCAATGGTTGTGCCTGTGTTGATTGCCAACTTCTCAATTGTCGCATTTGTCTTCTCAAAACCCAACTCCCAAGGTTGCCTTCCACCATCTGTTATTTGCAACTGATTAGGCCCTGGAGAAGCCTGCTGAGTATTATGCTGATGGATTCCATAATTTGACCTCTGACCCTGAGGAGGTTGTTGTTGCCAATTCTGTTGAGGTTGTTGTTGCCCGGCTAGACCACCACTAGCATTACTCCAAGCGAAACCCGGATGGTCTCTCCTCATATAGCCCCTATTTTGATTCTGACTGTTCCTCTGATAGTTGTTCTGGGGCACGCTGTCATAGAAATTGTGGCATGAGTCCACATGTTCTCGAGAGAAGTTGAACGGACAGCTCTGAATGTCATGATTTCCATTACAATTATCACAACCCGGAGGCATTCCCTCGTGTATCGCATTAACCTTCTTGTTCTCTGACAAAGCCGCAACTTGTATCTTCAACGATTTAACTTGCTCTAGAATGGCTTCGATTGTTGCAGAACTGACTCCACTTGAGGTTTCCCTACCACGGTTGTAATCATTGTACGACATCTTCTCTAATAATTCCCATCCATCCTCAGCTGATAAAAAGGAAAAGGAACCGCCAGTTGCGGCATCCCAATTCATCTGATAGCGTCCCCTTAACCCGTTAAAGAAATGTTGAACTTTGGAGACCGGGTCAAAGAAAGCTGAAGGACATCTTCTCAAGAGCACATTGTACCTCTCCCAAGCTTCATTAAAAGTTTCATCCTCTGTCTGTCTGAAAGATGTAACGGCTACTCTTGCTTGTGCCGCTTTCTGAGGAGGAAAATACTTAGTTAGGAACTTTTGTGCCATTTGCTCCCAAGTTCTGATACTTTTCCTATCCAAGCTGTCAAACCAATCGCGAGCGACATCCCTAAGAGAGAGAGGGAATAGCCGCAAGTGAAACTCATCCTGAGAAATACCTCTTGTCCTCTGCAAGTCACAAGCTTCAAGGAAGTGGGTGATGTGCCTGTGAGGGTCTTGTCTGCCACTCCCATCAAACTGATTCTCACGGATATAGGCTGTGACACATCCTTCCACTCTGAAGGAGTCTGTATTGAGGTTGCCTCTCACGATGGAAGAATCACAATCACCCAAGTTGGTTAGACTGTACTCGAAGAGAGGCTTGTAACGAGGAGGAGGAGGAGGATGAGGATTTTCTTCGGCCATCCTCTCAAGATTACTCGCTTCAACCCTATTTCTTTCTCTGTCTTCCTTCCTTAATCGCCTATCGGTCCTAGTGATCTCCGAATCAAATAGCAGGTCCTCTTGTGAAAGGGTACCTCGCATACAAAAACAAGGCAAGACCAAGTGGAATCAAAGAAGTAGAGAGAAATAATAATAAATAAGTAACAGAAAAATAAAAATAAAAACAGCTTAACCAAATAATCAAATTCCCTAGAAATTAGGAAAATTGGTTGTGCCAATCCCCGGCAACGGTGCCAAAAACTTGTTGAGTCACCGGCAAGTGTACCGGGTCGTCGCAAGTAATAAAAACACGGTAAGAATTTACCGAGGTCGAACACAAGGATTGGGCTACCAATTCTACCAATTCACGAGAAATTCGATAAGTTTGGCCAAGTAATAACAAGTCGTTGTGAGAGAGAGATTAAGATCGCAATTCAAATAACAAATCAAATAAAGCTAAGGTATTAAAATATGAAATTAAAATATCTAGGGTCTCAAATCCACCTACCCAATCATGCATAGTACCCAAGTGATGATGATTCTTCCCTAAGTTCAATTACAATGTCAACCAGGACCCCCAAATTCTCCTATATCCACTGTCGTGCTCAATAGGACGTATTCGATGATTGAGTTAATTACTTACTAGGTCTCATAACTCTAATCATCAAACTCTATTAAATCTAGTTCCTATAAGGTTGCACCGATCTCCTACTCACTCTCGTGCAATAGTCGATCGATGATCCCAATTCAAGTTCTAAAACGTGAATTGCCTCCTAAGCCTCAACACGTTTAACTAGTCAATCACGCATGCATATGATCAACACAATCAAATTAGAATTGGAAAACATTAATTGAGAAAAGGGAGAGAAACAACATCACATCGAATTCTACACCACCATGGGTGGTTTCATTGATTCCCTAGACGAGGGGATTAGCTCCTCATGCCCGTAACGACAAATGAACAATCGGAATTAACCACCATTGTAAAATAAAAGAAGAAAAGAGGGAGACGCAGCTCCAAAGTAACAAGGATTCGTAACAAAACTGATCTAAAACAAGTGGAAAAACTAGGATTCAAGAGAGCTGCTTTTCTGATTCTGAACCAACAATATATAGAGTTCTGATTCTGCACGTGCTCGCGAGGCGAATATTAAAAATGGCGCGCTTTCAAATTGGACTCTCGCGAGGCGAGAGTATGTTCGCGAGGCGAGTCTTCAAACTTTAATCTGTCACAGCCGTGACCTTCATCACGGCTAGACCGTGATGGTCTCTGTCTTCCAGGGTCTTCAGGCTCTCGCGAGGCGAGACAGAATTGATGACTGTTGTTGCTTTGCTGATCTTCAGGCTCGCGAGGCGAGCATACACTCGCGGGGCGAGTATCTCCAGAATGGCAATTTCCACTGTTTCTTGACTTTCCTTAACTCTCGGAGCATCACTTCTAACCTGAAACAATAAAAAGAAACAAAAAGCGTAATTCTATTCAAAATAAACTAAAAACTACAAAAAAAATACCTAGAACGAGTCAACGTCTACTTAGGAACAAAACAAGGCCAAATTTGGGCGAAAACGAGATAGAATTCGAATAATTAGCACATAAAGCACAGTCTATCTAGTTATAAAACTAGATAAGCCAGAGGCTTATCAATGGTCCAATTGGAGGTACCATTCTAAGGCGAGGTCAGTCAAACTTTCATGGAAAAAGCTGATAAGGAATTTGTCATCCTTGGACCAGATTGCCATCTTGGTGGCGTAACTAATGAGGTGAAATCGTGGGTTCCCACTTCCATCATATTTGGAGAAGTCAGGAATCTCGAAGTCCTTGGGGATCACGACATCTGTGGCGGGACAGAGTTCTTCTATCTAGGGGGACCGTAGGTACTCGGGTCTTTTATCGCTTTTATCTGTTCCTCCATTTTCTCTATCCATTATTCTCTCATCTTATCCTTACCAGCCTGGACTCCCGCTGACTGATTGTGTGTAGATACATGTGGTTGCTCCCATGTTGACGTGGTGTAGCCCGGGACTTCATGATAGGCATTTTCAAAAGGGGGGTATCCTTCTCCAATAGGAAGTGTTATTGGTGCCGTGTGCTGTGTCTGGTCGGGTCCAGACACTCCCTGAATGAGACCCGTGCTAATATTTGAAAACATTGGTGTTGTTACCACAGAAGAAATCCGCTGCCTACCAGGTTCAATTGCATCTCTGTTTGCACTAAGCATGCTGAGAGATTCCCTCATATCTTGTAGTATGGCTTCTAATCTTGCTTGGGTTTCAGTCATCTCGCTCATCCTTCCCCTCACATCATTTATCTCAGATCTTAGGTTTCTTCCTTCCTCAGACGCACTGGCAGACATCCTGGTCCGAGATCTGGTATCGTAAACTCGGGTTTGGTTGGTGTTACCTTTCCTAGATCGCGCAATGGTTCCAGAATCCTCAGAAGGACGTGATTCTGTAAAGCATTTTTAAAAAACTTATTAGCCAATTCAAAATTTTGTGTGCGTGTATGCATGCATGTGTAGATTATCATCCTTCGTACAATCGTGAGGGTACTCTTAGGAAAACTGTTGTATTGCACCCATAGCAAGAAAACCCATCCTGCAATCAAATCTAGTGGTATGGTTCCCTCTAGTTTGAATGCAGTTGGTGTCAAGTACATGGGAGAATCTACTCCTCGATGGATCACACCCGTGCTAGCTACGTCCTTATTTTACACAGAAAACACGTCGTTTTTAGGGTAAAAATATAGTTGATGATGTATCAAAGGGAGAATGCACTCCTCGATAGATATCATCTAAAATGCTCGAAAGACATGGATGAAAACTTCCATTCTATTATAAATATTTCAATACAAATCATGAGTCTTTGATCAAAATACAAGAAGTACATCGATAGTTTCCATTTTTCTTCAAGGTCCACGAAGTTCTATGTTAAGAGTCTCATCTTCTTTTTCCCGAACCTTCTGGCAAGTTTCCCAAAATGATTGAAGAATTCGGTCAACTTTGGTGGAATCTGAAGGAAATGGTTCATATGAATGTGGATGGATGCTTCTTCAAATCGCTCCACCAGCTGGGAAGTGTGATATTGGAGCTTATCCATCATGTCCTCGTATTTCTTTTCCATTGCTAGTACTCTTTCCGGAACCAAACCTTTCCACTTTATTGCTATAATATGAATACAAAAGTCCTCCAATAAAGAGACACAAACGGAAAAAAAGAGAGTATAGTGAAACAAATATATCTTGCATGATTCATGTTGTATGAGACCCAATGAGGTTGAAAACCCTGATGGGTATGCTGCCAATGCATCACCTTCATTATGACATAGCGCCTATTAGATGTGCAATAATATTCGAATATGTCATTCAGGTTTGAGGCAGCAATGTAGCGCCCTTAGTTTTGTGAATATTTATAATGAACATGCATGACAATTTATGCTTATGATGATAGAGAGGAAAGAAAAGTATGCCCCCTTTTGTCCTAAGCCAGGTAAAACCTAAGGATGGACACGCCCTAAGGTTAGGACTCTACACAGGTTGGCCACTAGGTCTGCTCTATTAGTGAAAGTTAGGATGGGTCTAGACCTCTAAAAGTCAAGGTCCCCAGATTGCCCTCGTAGGGATATGATTCATGAATCTAGCCACAAGTAGGGATAAACCCTCTCAATATGACTCTTCCATGATCTCATGTACAATCTGAGTGGTGAAGTGACAAGTATCAGGGAGGCACAAGACCTCTTCAATAACAAAGTCAGAGCACCGCCTAATCCTTGGGATTTTGAGAAAGCTCGGGTATTAAGCTAAGTGTGTGTGCAATACGTGATAGTGATGTGTGTGAAAGGGGGCATACAAACCTGTGACACTTAAAAGTAAAAATAAAAGGGAAGACAAGAAAAACCTGGAAAAAAAAACATAGGTATATATGAAAATGGGTACAAGTCCTCTACCCTATTGTTAAAACATGGGAAGCAGAAAAGAAAGGAAGAGGAAACAAAAACACTGTTAGTGAAACATATATAACAATAACGTGAGTTAAAATGTATGTACAACTAAATCTTTCTCATTTAAATAAGAGGAAAAAAAACTCAACCAAAAGGACAACCGAAACAGACATCACTAAAAATAAAAACATTTTTTAGTTTTGTCATTTAATTATTGTAAGGAGAAAAACAGCAAGGTATAATCATAAAAGGTAAAACAAATTATAAGCTACACCTTACTAAAAATTTACAAAACCAAATTTTATGGGCTTGACTCTCTTAGAAGAATTCCCCAGTGGAGTCGCCATTTGTAGCGACCCTAAAAAAAAGACTGGTTTCTCCTTTTTAAAGAGAAAACATGGAGTCACCACCAACTTTATTTAATCTCAGGGAAGTTGGAAAACCCTTTGGAAAAAAGCTTTGGGTTCGGGAGTCGATTATGTCTAGGGAAGGCATGGAGAACTAACCCCACGGCACCCTAGAACATCCATGAAAGGTTACCCGAAATTAGTCGTGTAAATTATTAATAACTTTGAAGATATTTGTTTTACCCAAGAATCGTCTTTTAAGACAGAAACATCCTCAATTGTGAAGTTTTTGATCAAACCTGCGTGAGGTTGAACATGGCACGTAAGTCCACAGAGCAACCTTAAAACCTGAAGGGTTGAACATGACATTTGTCATAGGGCAACCCAAAAAAGAAGATTGTTTTGATCAAGTGACCATATTCAGTTTTTTTGTAAAATAAACGATTTTACTTCTTGAAAATAAGACAGAAATGAAATGTAGAAATGAAACTTTTTGCTAACTTATTCAGTGAGCGGTGGCTGATGAGTGTGATTTCACCTCATTTTCCATGTACATTTGTGCATGCATTTGCATTTAGTTTGGCCATTTTAGTTGGATTTTGTTTAGTTTTTCCTTTGGAACAGATAAGGTGGTATTGTGTGTTGTTTTGCAGGGATTTATGATTAAATGCCCAAGTTTTAGCCATGAGGAAGCTGAGATGAAGAGAAGGCCTGAAAACTGAAGAAAAAGGGGGCCAAAAGTTAGAAGCTGTCACGGCCTGGCCGTGATGGCTATCACGGCCGTGACCCAAAACCACCAAAAGTCAGAGACGATCACGGCTTGGCCGTGATAGAGATCAAGGGCGTGAAAAAATGGCTCGCGTCGCGAAGAGAGGCTCGCCTCGCGAGAGAGTAATTTTGCCAGAACTGCAAGAGACAGAAACCGTCACGGCCTGGCCGTGATGGCTGTCACGGCCGTGACCGGCCACGAGTTATAAAGGAAACTCTGGGCAGAACAGAAAAGATATTGAGAAAACCCTAAAAACAGATCCTCTGCTGCTGTGGCTGCTGTGCAACATTCTATGGAGTTCTCTCCTTTGTTCATCTCTGTAACTCTCTCTTTTGTTTTGTCTTCAATTATGTGTAGCTAAACTCCCCTTTGTTGGGGTTAGACTATTGCTATCTGAATTTGGTTGTAAAATGACTTGATTTTAATACAGTTTCCTTCTTCTTTATGAGTGTATGATTCTATGCTTAATGCTTTCCTAGGCTTGATCATCTTAGGAATGATTAGTTACTTTAATAGACAATTGAAAGGTTGATGTTAAAGCATGCTCATGAATCATATGCCAAGTAGTCCAAGAATCTAGACATAGGTGTTGGCTGCTTGCAATCTTATGAATCTTTATTCTTAATGCAATTTCTCTGATTAATCCACCTAAGACATTAGGGTTTAATTTGGGATTTTAGGCTCATTCCACCTAAGACATTAGGGTTTGAGTATATTAGAAAAGATTCGATTGTCATAAGTGAAGTAGGAACTGTGTTAGTTATCATTTCATAACAATCAAGGGAGGATTAGCTTAGTCTAACCCTAGCAATTCTATCTAATTGTTATTCATCTTTCTGTTTGCACATTAACTGTTTGAAAAAATTCCAAAAAGAACAAAAACATTTTCCTCTTGTTTGCTTGTTAGATGTTAGAGCTACCTTCACTCCAAAATTTGATCGCCTAGATAGTAGTCTAATTTGTGAAGTGGTAATTGTCCACGATCCCTGAGAACGATATCCGGTCTTACCGTTTTATTACTTGCAACGAACCGGTACACTTGCCGAGTCCGTGTCAAGTTTTTGGCGCCGTTGCCGGGGATCGGTGTGCCAATATCACGAGTACCAAAGGGGACTCCTAATTTAGGCATTTTTACTGTTTTCCTCCTGTTCTTTTTCGTTCTTATTTTCTATTTCTCTGCTGTAAATTTCTGCAAGTGCTGTTTTTCTGTTTTGCTGTTTGTTCTGTGCTACTCCTTTTGTTCAGTGTATGCGAGGTACAATCGACCCAGGTGAACTCCAATTCGAACCTGAGATCGAGAGACTCTGCAGAAGGAATAGAAAGAAAACCAAGGCAAGACAGAACAGAGAAAGAGCATCTTCTAGTAGACAAGAGCAACAAGTTGAGTTACCCAGTGTGCAAGAACCACAATTTGAAGTAACAACTGTCACCATGGCAGAAAATAATGCACCAAGGAGAACAATGGGGGACTACACTTCCCCTAGAGTTGATAGATGTGGAACTCCGATTGTGAGACCCGCAGTGGCTTGCAATAATTTCGAAATCAAGGCATCACTTCTCCACCTTGTGCAGCAAAACCAGTTTGGAGGTTTGGAGAGTGAAGACCCTCATGCTCACATTGGTACTTTCATTGAGCTGTGTGACACCATCAAGTTAAACGGAGCTTCTGATGAGGCCATTCGGTTAAGGCTTTTCCCTTTCTCTTTGAGGGATAGAGCTAAGGCATGGCTTCAATCTCATCCTCATGGAAGCATCATCACCTGGAACGACTTGGTCAGCAAGTTTTTATCTCGCTTCTTCCCTCCGTCAAGAATGATTAAGCTGAGATCAGAGATCAATGCCTTTGCACAGAGGGATGGTGAGTCACTCTATGAAGCCTGGGAGAGATTCAAGTCCTTACTCACAGCTTGTCCCAATCATGAACTAGAGACATGGCAGCAGGTTGCAACATTTGTTAATGGGCTCAACAGGAATTCAAGAAGTATGATTGAAGCGGCTGCAGGAGGGACATTGAGTCAGAAGACACCGGAAGAAGCAAAGGACTTGATTGAGAACATGGCTAACAATGACTATCAAATGCCTAGTTCTCGGTCAATGGTCAATAGAGGTGTTCTAGAGCTGGATGAAATTGGCGCTCTCAAGGCACAAATGGCTATTCTTACCAAGCAATTGGGGTCGGTTCAACTGCAGAGTTCTCAACTGCAAGCTCTCCAAGTTCAAGGTGCCTCAGTGTGTGATTTCTGTGGAGGCAACCATGCAAATGGAAACTGTGAGATCAATGTGGTTGGAAGTTCAGGACAAGAAGAGGTAAATTATATGGGCAACCAAGGGCCTAGAAATGATCCTTACTCCAACACCTACAATCCGGGGTGGCGCAACCATCCTAACTTTAGTTGGAGACAAGGGCAAAGTTCAAGTACTCAAGCAAAGCCTCCTCAAGAGAGTTCAAGCAAATTGGAGAACCTTCTAGGCCAGTTCATGCAAGCTACTCAAGAGACTATGAAGAATCAGAATGCCTCAATCAAGAACTTGGAGCATCAAATAGGTCAACTAGCAAGGCAGATGGCAGAGAGACCTCAAGGACAATTGCCTGGGGATACTGAGAAGAACCCAAAGGAAGATTGTAAGGCCATTATTACAAGAAGTGGGAGAGTGTTAAATCCACAAGAAAAAGAGAGTTAAGTAAAGACAAGTGATGCTTTGGAATTGATAAGGTGCAGTTTGAAGAGGTAAACAATGAAGAACCCGGGAATTCCCAAGATACTACCTCTATTCCTACTGGTGTAGAAGCTGAAGAACCGCAGAGGGAGAAATTGGTTGATGAAGAATTTGCGAAGAAAAAGACTAGAAGACAGATTCTGGAAGAGGTTGATAATCCCAAAGAGCTGCCCCCATATTTCAGAATCCCGTACCCCCAACGGTTGAAGAAGGAGGCAAAAGACCAGCAATTTTCTAAGTTTCTGGATGTATTCAAAAAGCTACAAATCAACATTCCTTTTGCAGAAGCTCTCACAATGAGATGCCTTCCTACGCAAAATTCATGAAAGAAATCCTTACAAACAAAAGAAGGTGGAAGGAGGAGACAGTGATGCTTACTGAAGAGTGCAGTGCTATGCTTCAAAGGAAACTGCCAGTAAAAATGAAGGACCCGGGCAGTTTCACTATCCCATGCACTATCGGTCATCTGAACATAGGGAGAGCATTGTGCGATTTAGGGGCAAGTATTAATCTGATGCCGCTCTCCATTTTCAAGAAGCTGGGGATTGGTGAGGTAAAACCAACAGGGATTTCTCTTCAACTGGCAGACCGCTCAATTACATATCCCTATGGTGTTGTGGAGGATTTGTTGGTGAAGGTAGATAAGTTCATTTTTCCAGCAGATTTTGTGGTGTTAGATATGGCTGAAGATGGTGACACTCCTCTGATTCTTGGGAGACCATTCTTAGCAACAGGCAGAGCCTTGATCGATGTCAATCAAGGGGAATTGGTGCTTCGGGTACAGGACGAAAAGGTCACTTTTAATGTGTTTGAAGCGATGAAACACCCAAGCGACAAGGACACATGCATGATAGTGGACCTCATTGATTCATTATCTGACAAGAGTTTGCACCAGAAGTTTGAAGATTCGTTAGAAGCCGCTCTAATGGTAGAGGATGTAGAAGAAGAAGTATGTGCAGAAGAAGTTGATCTCATGATTAAATCTCCGGAGGCTTGTGCGGTTGTGAATACTGATGAAAGACAACGTGGTGGAAGATGTGAGAATTGAAGACAAGGGTGACCCACCGGTGCTAGAGTTGAAAGAATTGCCATCCCATCTCCGTTATGCTTTCCTTGGGATGAACTCTTCATTCCCGAGTTATCATCGATGAGTGGGTTGAATTCCTTGGAAGAAGAGAAGCTGTTGAGGGTGCTTAGGGAGCACAAATCTGCAATCGGGTGGTCTATGTCCGATTTGAAAGGGATAAGCCCCTCCTTTTGCATGCACAAAATCCGTGTGGAGGAAAATTTCAAGCCGGTTAGGCAACCGCAAAGAAGACTCAACCCGAATATGAAAGAAGTTATGAGGAAGGAGATTGTGAAGTTGTTGGATGCGGGCATTATCTATCCCATCTCCGATAGTCCATGGGTGAGTCCGATCCAAGTTGTGCCGAAGAAAGGGGGGATGACAGTGGTAGCAAATGAAAAGAATGAACTTATTCCCTCTAGGACCGTGTCTGGATGGAGGGTATGCATTGATTACAGAAGACTGAATGAGGCCACCAGAAAAGACCACTTTCCATTGCCCTTCATTGATCAGATGCTAGAGAGGTTGGCGGGCCATGCTTTCTATTGTTTCCTTGATGGATACTCTGGGTATAACCAGATTGTGGTTGACCCAGAGGACCAAGAGAAGACCGCTTTCACCTGCCCTTACGGAGTCTATGCATACAGGAGAATGCCTTTCGGGTTGTGCAATGCACCCGCCACTTTTCAAAGGTGCATGCTATCCATATTTTCTGATATGAATGAGAAATTTATTGAGGTATTTATGGACGATTTTTCTGTGTTTGGTGATTCTTTTGATAACTGTTTGAATAATCTTGCCTGTGTTCTAAAAAGATGCCAAGAAACTAACCTCGTTTTAAATTGGGAAAAATGTCATTTCATGGTTAGGGAGGGTATAGTTCTTGGGCATAAAATTTCATCACGGGGGATGGAGGTTGATAGAGCCAAAATTGAAGTGATTGAAAAACTTCCTCCTCCCTTAAATGTGAAAGGTGTTAGAAGCTTCCTAGGGCATGCGGGTTTTTATAGAAGGTTCATAAAAGATTTTTCAAAAATTGTGAAACCCTTATGCAAGCTTTTGGTAGCTGATACTCCTTTTATATTTGATGATGATTGCATGCATGCCTTCAAAATTTTGAAAGAAAAACTCACCACCGCACCGGTCATTGCACCTCCAGATTGGAGTTTACCTTTTGAGCTAATGTGTGATGCAAGTGACTATGCGGTGGGAGCCATTTTGGGCCAAAGAAAAAACAAAGTGTTGCATGTCATTTACTATGCCAATCGTGTGCTTAATGATGCCCAATTGAATTACACTACGACTGAAAAAGAATTGCTTGCTGTGGTATTTGCTTTTGATAAATTTAGATCCTACTTGATTGGTTGTAAAACTACTGTCTACACTGATCATTCTGCTTTGAGATATCTTATGACTAAACAGGATGCTAAGCCAAGGCTTATTAGGTGGATACTACTACTCCAAGAGTTTGATTTGGAAATAAAGGACAAGAAAGGAGTGGAGAATGTGGTAGCCGACCATTTGTCTAGGCTTCCACAAGCAGATGTCCAAGCAGAAGCAAAGTTGCCAATTCAAGAGGAATTCCCAGATGAACAGTTGTTTGTGGTGCAAGTGGCACCTTGGTTCGCGGATATTGCAAATTACAAGGCAGCCAATAAGATTCCTAAGGACTTCAATGCGCAACAGAGGAAGAAGCTCATTCATGATGCCAAGTTCTATATTTGGGATGAGCCATATCTTTTCAAAAGAGGTTCAGATGGAATTCTGAGGAGGTGCATACCGGAAGAAGAAATTAATGGGGTGTTGACCCACTGCCACAACTCACCCTATGGAGGACACTTTGGTGGTGAGAGGACCGCCATGAAGATTTTGCAAAGCGGGCTATTTTGGCCCACTATTTTCAAGGACTCCCGAGCTTGGGTGATGAATTGTGATAAATGTCAGAGGACCGGTAGTATTTCCAAGAGAAATGAGATGCCCTTGAAGGGTATACTTGAGGTGGAGCTCTTCGATGTGTGGGGGATCGACTTCATGGGTCCTTTCCCATCATCTTACAACAACAAGTACATTCTGGTGGCGGTTGATTATGTGAGCAAGTGGGTGGAAGCCGTGCCAACTCTGAAAGATGATGCAAGAACTGTGATCAATTTTGTGAGGAAGAATATTTTTACCCGGTTTGGGACCCCTAGGGCTATCATTAGTGATGGGGGTACCCACTTTTGCAATAATGAGTTCAATGCAGTGCTTGCCAAGTTTGGGGTGAACCATAAAGTTACCACACCATACCATCCCCAAACCAGTGGGCAAGTGGAATTGTCCAACCGGGAGTTGAAGAGAATTTTGGAAAAAACTGTGAACAATGCAAGGAAGGATTGGGTGAAGAAATTGGATGATGCACTTTGGGCCTATCGGACGGCTTATAAGACACCTATTGGTATGTCACCTTACCAATTAGTGTTCGGGAAATCATGTCACCTTCCGGTAGAGCTACAACACCGTGCTTTTTGGGCAGTGAAGGCCCTGAACTTTGATACAAGGCTGGCCATGGACAAGAGGATGATTCAATTGAATGAGTTGGATGAGTTCCGACTCTTGGCTTATGAGAGTGCTAGGATGGAAAGAACAAAGTTCTGGCATGATAAGTACATTCTTCCCAAGAAATTTGAAGAAGGCCAGTCAGTTTTGCTGTTTAACTCAAGACTCAAGCTCTTTCCGGGCAAATTGAGATCAAGATGGTCAGGCCCATTATATGTCAAGTCTGTCTCTCCATTTGGTTCAGTTAAATTGGAAGATCCATCATCCGGTGATACCTTCACTGTTAATGGACAAAGACTAAAGCACTACCTTGGAGGCAACTTTGATCGCCAGGCGGTCTCCGTCACTCTTCAGGCACCATCTTAAAAAAAAAAAGAGAAAAAAAAAATCATCCGTCAAGCTAGTGACGTTAAAGAAGCGCTTATTGGGAGGCAACCCAATTTTTATTTTAATCTTCTCTTTTGTTTTTGATTTCTCCTCTTGAATAATTTGAGAAGCTCAAGAGGTTTGTTAATAGTTTGTTGAGTGCTTTCAGATGTTGAAGGAAGGAGGAGAAGAAGGGCAGGAGGAAACAAAACCAGAGAGCATGTGATTCAGCACCACTACCACCTTGGTGAGTTGTTCCAGTTTTCTCCCC
Source organism: Sophora flavescens (assembly GCA_030762895.1). Classification (NCBI taxonomy): domain Eukaryota; kingdom Viridiplantae; phylum Streptophyta; class Magnoliopsida; order Fabales; family Fabaceae; genus Sophora; species Sophora flavescens. The sequence continues at coordinate 136,583,790 of CM061063.1, read as the reverse complement.
TCTCTAAACTTAATTATTTACATTGAGGACAATGTAAGTCTTTAAGCTTGGGGTAGGGGTAATCTTTTTGCTTGCATTGTAAATATTGCATTCATATAGGCTTAAGTTTGCATGATCGCATGATTCGGTTACCCCTGCTTAGATTGAGCTTATGATTGTGAGAGCTAAGTGCCAATTTTTCTGTGATAGTGAATTTTTGGACCCTGATTTTCTATTCTTGTGATATGGCTTCATTAAATATGCTTGAGATGGTCTTGGATAGTTGATGATTGGTATGTGTTTCTATGGATTTATGTTTCTCACTGGTTCTTGAACTGATAAATGTGAGCTTTTGAGCCATTAGGGGGTACTCACTAAATCTGCCCCCATTCTTTGTGTAGAGTGTGTTCCTCTTGGATTGTTTTTCTCTAGAACTTGACTTGAAACCATTTCGAAACTTGAAAATTTTTTTGAGAATATTTTTGAAAAGGATTGAGGCAATAGGTGTTTTTTTTCTGGCCTTCTGAGCTTTGAATGAATAATGCTACCCTTAGTTGCCCCATTTTGAGCCTGAATGAACAACATGCTTTTCTTGGTACCCTGAAATGTTGTGTTAAATATGCTTATGAGGGACCTTCTAAAGTACTGTGCAAAAATGGGTTGGAAAATGTAGTTGAAAGTTTGGGATGATGAAAAGAAAAAAAAGAATGAATCTGAAAAAAATTTACTTCTCTTGAATTGCAAAATCTCCCCTTCTCCAAACAAAAAAAAAAGAGAAAAAGAAATAAAAATGGGGAAGGGGATGACAAAAAAGGAATGAGAAGTAAAAAGACAAGAAAAGAAAGAAAGAAAGGTGGAAAAATGAATGAAAAACCCAAGAAGGTATTTTAGAAGGTGTCTTGTGTTGAAATGCTTGATACTTGGTTTAGCCTTTTGAAATGTCCTTTTCTTGATTACCCCACCTAATGATTAATCCCATGGCCTCATTGCAACCAAAGAATAAGACCTCTTGATTCTTAGATGTTTTCATTAATAAAGTGAAGATTTGGTTGATAGTCAAGCTTATGGTAGGAATCATTCTTTGAGGAAAATGGAGTGAAATGTCATATTCCCTTAACACTTGAGTGAGTGAGGCAAGAAAGAGAGCCAAGCAAATGAACAAGCTTGGGGTGAGCTTCAAGTGAGATAGAGTGCCCGAATCAGTGAGAATGTGAGTCTAGGAAAACTAAGCCCCTAATTGGACTTGAATTGATTGTCTCTTGCTGAAATAATTGAATGCCTGCTACTTGGATCATTTTACTCGGGTTCTTAGTTCACTATCCATGCTTGTTTATTTCGGTCTTATGGCCTTGGTTTTTGCTTGAGGACAAGCAAAGTCTTAAGCTTGGGGTGATTTGATGAGTGTGATTTCACCTCATTTTCCATGTACATTTCTGCATGCATTTGCATTTAGCTAGGCCATTTTAGTTGGATTTTGTTTAGTTTTTCCTTTGGAATAGATAAGGTGGTATTGTGTGTTGTTTTGCAGGGATTTATGATTAAATGCCCAAGTTTTAGCCATGAGGAAGCTGAGATGAAGAGAAGGCCTGAAAACTGAAGAAAAAGGGGGCCAAAAGTTAGAAGCTGTCACGGCCTGGCCGTGATGGCTATCACGGCCGTGACCCAAAACCACCAAAAGTCAGAGACGATCACGGCTTGGCCGTGATAGAGATCAAGGGCGTGAAAAAATGGCTCGCGTCGTGAAGAGAGGCTCGCCTCGCGAGAGAGTAATTTTGCCAGAACTGCAAGAGACAGAAACCGTCACGGCCTGGCCGTGATGGCTGTCACGGCCGTGACCGGCCACGAGTTATAAAGGAAACTCTGGGCAGAACAGAAAAGATATTGAGAAAACCCTAAAAACAGATCCTCTACTGCTGTGGCTGCTGTGCAACATTCTATGGAGTTCTCTCCTTTGTTCATCTCTGTAACTCTCTCTTTTGTTTTGTCTTCAATTATGTGTAGCTAAACTCCCCTTTGTTGGGGTTAGACTATTGCTATCTGAATTTGGTTATAAAATGACTTGATTTTAATACAGTTTCCTTCTTCTTTATGAGTGTATGATTCTATGCTTAATGCTTTCCTAGGCTTGATCATCTTAGGAATGATTAGTTGCTTTAATAGACAATTGAAAGGTTGATGTTAAAGCATGCTCATGAATCATATGCCAAGTAGTCCAAGAATCTAGACATAGGTGTTGGCTGCTTGCAATCTTATGAATCTTTATTCTTAATGCAATTTCTCTGATTAATCCACCTAAGACATTAGGGTTTAATTTGGGATTTTAGGCTCATTCCACCTAAGACATTAGGGTTTGAGTATATTAGAAAAGATTCGATTGTCATAAGTGAAGTAGGAACTGTGTTAGTTATCATTTCATAACAATCAAGGGAGGATTAGCTTACTCTAACCCTAGCAATTCTATCTAATTGTTATTCATCTTTCTGTTTGCACATTAACTGTTTGAAAAAATTCCAAAAAGAACAAAAACATTTTCCTCTTGTTTGCTTGTTAGATGTTAGAGCTACCTTCACTCCAAAATTTGATCGCCTAGATAGTAGTCTAATTTGTGAAGTGGTAATTGTCCACGATCCCTGAGAACGATATCCGGTCTTACCGTTTTATTACTTGCAATGAACTGGTACACTTGCCGAGTCCGTGTCAGTGGCACAGAAAAATAAGAATGTCACGAGAAACTTATTGAAATAATATCAACAAAGAGAACAAGGATTACCAAATGAGAGCAGAATAATAGTGATTTTGTTTATTCCCAGTAATAAGATTTCAAGATCAAAGTCTCTACATTCAATCTCACTGGCTCCTTCAGCTCTTCCTTCTTAACCTCTCTAATAATAGGGAAGGGAAAAGGAAACTCAGATCTCTAATCTCTCTTCCTTACAAAGAAAACGTGAGATAAAAATCTCTCTCTCTTTTCCCTTTTTTTTCATAAAGCCAATATCAGATCGTAAGTCCCTCCCCGGAAAATGTTCTCCTCCATTTCTTCTTTTTCCTCTCCCTTTATAGACAGAGGAGAGAGCTTGTCGCTTCTTCTCCATTGGATCCAAGGTCGGCTTTTACGAAACCCAAGGCTTGGGCGGTCCTGAGCAGCAATAGCGTGGTTCAGATGGGGGCGGCGTGAGTAGTGGAAAGGAGGTGATTTGATGTGAGGGTTGCATGCTTGAAGGAGATGGGGGGTTTGCCTGACGTGCATGATGGCTTTTTAGGGTTAGGGGTAGGGATGCTAGGTTAAGACGAGGGAGGAGATGAGGAAGGAGGTGATTTATCGTGAAGGTTGCGTGTTTGAAAAAAAAAAGAGATGGGGTTTTGCCTGAGGTGTATGATGGCTTTTTAGGGTTAGGAGTAGGGCTGCTAGGTTAAGACGAGGGAGGAGTGGTCGCGCTGTCGCGCACGCGCCAAAAAGCGAGCGGTTTGTAAAAATGTAGTTTAGGGCGACAACTCGGATATCGTCTCACAAGGACTCTTAGGTTGTTGTTATTAACACAAAAATTAGTTTTGGGGGGTTTTGGATTTGGAATTGAATAAAGAAAACAAAGCAGAAAGACAATGTAAACTAAACAATTACCAAATAAGCTAAAGCGATTAACCTACTGTTCTCGGGTTCCCACTATCATCGGTTCATATAATTCCAAGCCCTAAGAGGATTCTACTCTCTTTTCGATTGTAACATCAATTAACAAGCGAAACCAATGCTACGAGACATATGTTCCTATTCCCGAATTAAGCAAACGGGGTGAAGCACTCATGAACTAAGCGAACATGAACGAACACACGCGAATTAAGTAAACGCGATTAAGTATAGGAACATAACATCATCGAAACAAATCAACACAAATTCTATACACTCCTGAATTAAGCAAACAGAAATATATAAAACAAGTATTGAAAGAGAATAGCATAAAGTTCAGAAATTACAAAACCTCAAGCGTAAATGGAACCCAATCGCAGTAGATTAATCAAAGGAGACTAGCTCTCCATTACAAACATAAACCTACACCTAATTTCGTAGCCGCCTATGAAAAGAAAAGAAGAAGATAAGATAAGATCCCTCAGTTCTGCCCTAAACAGGTTTCGCGAGGCGAATCTTATGAACAGTCGCTCTTTCGCGAGGCTAAACAGGTTTCGCCAGGCGAGCCAGAGAGGCGAATCCTCCAGAATTGCATTTTTTCATTATTTTCTTCATTCCCTTGGCTCTAAGTGCTTTATTCTAACCTAAAACAATAGGAAATAGCAGTGAATGCTTTATTTGACTCAAAACTAACTAAATTAGCCTAAAAATACTTTACAGACTCAAAATGTTGCTTAAAGACAATCAAGTCTAATTTGGGCAAAAAATGATATATAATTAGCAAAAAACCACGGTCATACTAGCCATAAAACTAGATGAGCCAGCGGCTGATCAAGGAGATGAGGAAGAAGAAGGACCAATGGGTAGAGGAGGAAAAGAGGTCTTGTCTGATATGTAAAGTAGGTACTGGACGTAACTCAATTTCCTTTCCTTTTTGTTGATTATCTTTTTCTCCTTATTTTCTTCGTCCTTTCTTCATTACCTTCTTCTTCTTTCTTTATTCTTTAGCCTTCAGCCTGAGAATAAAATTGTAGTCGACGGAATTTATTTATCCTAAAAGAAACTTAGATAGGCAAAAGTAGATAAACACTGGACGGACCTCCTCGTCCAACAAGAAAAGATAATTGCAGTGGACGGAACCTCCTCGGCCAGCAGAAATTAAATAATTGAAGTGGACGGAACCTCCTCGTCCTTCAGTAAATGCAAGGGACATGACTGGACGGGAGCACCCCATCCACCAGCAAGTGTAAAGCAATGGACGGGACCTCCCCGTCCATCAGTAAGTGTAAAGCAATGGACAGGACCTCCCCATCCATCAGTCAAGCGCAAAGCAATCGACGGGACCTCCCCGTCCATCAGCAAGTGCAAAGCAATGGACGGGACCACCCCGTCCATCAGCAAGCGCAAAGCAATGGACGGGACCTCCCCATCCATCAGCAAGTGCAAATCAATGGACGGGACCTCCCCGTCCATTGCACGTGCAAAGTAATGGACGGGACTACCCTGTCCATCAGCAAGTGCAAAACAATGGACGGGACCTCCCCGTCCATTGCATGTGCAAAGCAATGGACGGGACCTCCCCGTCCATCAGCAAGTCCAAAACAATGAACGGGACCTCCCCATCCATCAGCAAGTACAAATCAATGGACGGGACTACCCCATCCATCAGCAAGTGCAAAGCAATGGACGGGACCTCCCCATCCTTTAGCAAGTGCAAAGCAATGGACGGGACCACCCCGTCCGTTAGCAAGTGCAAGGCACTGGACGGGACTACCCCGTCCATTGGCAAGCCCAATAGACTGGACGGGACCGAGTCCAACAACAAGTCCAAAGCAATGGACTGGCCTGGACCGCTGGTGAGCCGCCGAACTCACTCAAATTACAGAACAAATCCCTACTAGCTTGTAGTATAAGGAATGACTCAGATCGTCTCTCAAAAGACCATGAGTGCTATTCAATCATATCAAGACTCAACACAAAAATTTGGAGGGGGGGTTGTGATTTTAGATTGCAAAAGATAAATTTAGACTAAGAGAAATCAAGTGAGAAATCAACCAATCCAAGACACTTAACCAGAATTCCAATTTCGGCTATCATAGACCACGGAATACTCAAACTGAATCCAAGTAATGGTTAATTCAATTTCAACCGAGATCTCTGCATCGGAATTGAGGTTCACTACTAGACAATCATCTAGGATTTAACTGACAAACGATTTTACAAATCTATAAAATCCGTGCAAGTTTAAATACAAGAACCAATTAACCTTAAACCACAAATTTGTAGTTTAATTTACTTCTACTCAGAGAATGAGATATTGAATTATCAATCAATATCACATTCCTAATTCATAATTTCGAATACACAAACAGTAATCACCATTCATGCATCACGAATTCTGATTAGTAAGGAGAAGAGAAGATAAAAACTACTTGAATTCAAAATGAAAGTTGAAGTACAAAAGTCTCAAGCCAAACGAAATTCCTTCAAGCACCTTGGATTGATTTCAGAATTAGCCTTCCATGGCTACAGTCCAAGGAGGCTTGAGGAAGAGAAAATAAAAATACGAAAACAATAACAAACAACTTAATTAAGCAGCAGAAAACTAAAAAAAACCACCAGTCTCCTATTCTGGCTCCTATTTATACAAATTCTCTCAAGAGCTCCTCTCAATATCTGAATGCTCCTTCAATTAAATTCAACCTCTGCCTCTTAGCTTTCCAAAGCCACTTAATTTTCTTAATTACGAATTAAGATGAGAGAGTTATGTCCACATTCAACTCATAGGGCAGCTGAAACGACCTCTGACTTCACATGGATTGCAGCCCCTCAAAACGACTCTGTTTGGAACAATGGTATTCATGAGAGTTAAATATCTGTGTTTTATCTTTCATTTGCCACCGGTTTCAGTTCCAAAAGACATATACAGCCCAAGTTATGGCCCAATTTTCATGACCAATTCAGGTTCCAGCGACAGCAATTATGTTCTGAATTCAAGGCCCAATGTGACCCACTATACATCCAATTAAGCGTCTGAGTTCTTCATAAAAGTTGTTGGGCTTCCTTTTAGCTTTCCTAAAATATAAAGTTTATAATTTTTAGATGCCCGAAACTCAATATATGGCTAAAATACAGAGTCAACGTCTATAATCATGAATTAGTGAAAATTTGCAATAAAGCCCAATGAGGCCCAAACTCATAAATCATTGCTAGACTAAATCAATTATGCACATTTAGCTTGTAAAAAGTACTAAAAATGAGGTATCTTCAATGCATGCAAATAATGTTTATCACATTCCCCCACACTTAGCTCTTGCACGTCCCGGGCAAACTTGAAATTGAAACACAACACCAAGAACAAAACACAAAACCTAAAAACTCTACAAGACTCAATTTCCAAAGATATTCAAGAAGACAAAAGTCCATGAGCAAGGTAACCATCAAAGCCAAGAGATCACAAAATCAATGAAATCACATTTCCTTTCATCTCAAATCAACAAGGTAACTTTAATTGGAAAGCATACATCAAGAATGGTAGATCCTCACACAAGATACACTCTCAATCCCTCAAGTATTTAGAAGGTAAAGATTTCACTCAAATCAACTCATGAAAATTGCACTACCATAAGCTTGCTCATATTCTACTTCTCCACTATTAAAAACACATGCACACACAAATCAAGAGGACTTTATCAAGGTTGCAATGAGGTCAAAAGCAAAGGAAATGATATGGCAAGTTAAGAACCGAAGAGAGTAAAAGAGCATTGGAGAAGGACTCAATTAGAAAAAGTTGAAAATTTACCCAAAAAAATTCACAAAAATGCGCAATCTTTCACATTTTCCTTTATTGATCTTCACAACCGTGTGACTGTATTCTTGTTTGTTTTTTTTTTCTTCTCTATTTTTTTTTAAATGCGCAATTTTTTTTTAGATACCCAATTTTCACCAAATACCAGCATTTCACCCCCCCACACTTGGACCATTGCTTGTCCGCAAGAAATAAGAATGCCTCCAAAGAAACAATGCTCTCTCACTCGCTTAGGTTGGGTCAAAACATGGTTTTTCACTTAAGGCAAGAAATGAGCTAAAAACAATGAGTAGACAATTAGGCTCAAGGGGGCTAATCAAGGGGAAAATGATGCAAGGTAGGCTTATTTGGCCAAAGTAGCTAAGCAAGAAGAATGCCTCAATCATGTCCATGTATGCAAGCAGAGATATAACTTCAAAAAGAAATAAAGCAAGTTCAAGAGTAACAAAAATCATGAGTGACAACCACACAGGAAAGGAAAAAAATGGTACAAACGCATAAACCATTCAACAATAGGCTCAAAATCTCACAAGGCATGGATGAATCTACCAAACTCAAACCAGTAAACCAAAAACCATAACGAAACCTGTGATTACGATGAAAGACAATAAATTCCACACATGCTATGACACTTAACTTTAAAATGAAACCAAACTCACAACTTTCACACATCTTACAGATCAATGGAAACAACTCTAAAAGACAATAACAGAAAAAATGCAAAAACAGAAAATAAAATGCAGAAACAGTAAAAACAGAAAACAGTAAAAAGGAAAATAGTGGAAAGAGGCGCCCTCATGGTGGATATATAGCATCTAGCAAGGCCACCTCCTCCATGGTGGACTCTGGCACGTTCTCATAAAAGTGCTTGAGTCGATGCCCATTAACCTTGAAAATCCGCTTTGTTGTCATATCCTGAAGTTCAACTGCACCATAAGGAAAAACATTAGTAACAACAAAGGGACCTTCCCACTCTAGGCTTAGATCTCTCTTCTCCTCTTCTCTTCTCTTCTCTGATTTTTGTATTTTCATGCTATTTGTAATCATGCTTGTCATCTCCATGGCAAGGCGTGAGTAGTAGCATAGTTTCTAGGGATTAGGGCTCTGCCCAAGTTTGTTTATGATGTAAATTTGATGTAAACTCTTTGTTAATTACGATTTGCTTTAGATCTGATTTCTAGTGTGTTATTCACTCATAAATTTCGACAACCGCTTATTTGCGTGACATAGACGTTCTAAGGAGGAACCTAGCGGTGAACTTAGGATTTCTAGGGTGTTTAACTCGTAAAATTCGGCAGCCGCTGGTTTGTGAGATGTGGATGATCTAAGGAGGAACCTAGCGGTGAACTTAGGTTATTTGCATGACTTAGACATTATAAGGAGGAACCTAGCGGTGAACTTAGGTGTCGGACCTATAGAAGTCAGACTTGGGACTGAAATCACGAGAGTTAGAAGCCGTCCCTCGAGGAGCAACGAGTTGTCACGAAACTCAAAGGGTCCAATCTGGGATCGACTACCACGAGAGTAGGGGTCGGGTCAATTGGGCACGGCTTTTGTAACCCGAGAGGGAGCTTAAGCTATCAGAGGATAAACTCGCCTTCAAGGCAATTTCGGTAATCAACAAAGGTAAATCAGATTAGCAACATAAACAACCTCAAAGGTAACCCAAATCCCTAGGAATCCATTTAAATCGAAAACCCCAAAAACATTTGTTTTCTGTTTATTTATCATTTAAATTCAAATTCAAAAACCCTTTTTACAAAACCCTTTCATATAGTTCAGATTCAATCGATTCGAAATTAATTGTGATTCGGGAACACAGTCTCTGTGGGTTCGATATCTTTTATTACTTGACGGCAGTCCGGTACACTTGCCGGAATCGCACGAGCGCGTGCATCCGCACGACATCAGTCTCCTCGAAGCACAAAATCATAAAAGACGGACAAAAATGGGTGTTCACATATGATACCTTGCTATGGATTCATTGATGTGAGTTACGTAAATGTTGATTTGTCATAGTTTTGATTATCGTGTATACTTTCAAAAACTATAACATATATGGGGAATGATGTTATATATATATATATATATATATATATATATATATATATATATATATATATATATATATATATATATATATATATATATATATATATATATATTATATATATATATATATATATATATATATATTATATATATATATATGGCTTAGGTTATATGATTATTAGATGTGTAATGATGATGAAATTTATAAAGTTGATATGGGACTTTGTTGTAGTTAATGATGAGGTTTGAAGTGCCTTGGTTATGGCTGGTTATGAGTAAAGATTGACATATTATTTCACTTTAGAAAGGCCTATTACATGTTATGTTGAATATTTGTTTAATTATTATTTTATAAGGTAAATTTCATTTAAGGACTAACAATTAGAGCATAAGAAGTGCTAATTGTTAGCCAATATAATATTTGTTTAATTATAAGTTTAGTGAATTACTTGGAGTATGTCATGATGCCATATTAACTAAATGCTATGGATGATTAACCAAATGTAAGTATATTAAGGCAATATGAGTTGATTACCTCTATAGTAGCTTTGGTGTAAGCGTTTATAGGGTGAATATATTTATGGTGATACGAGCTTCGATAGTATTCTTTAAGATTATGTTTTGATGATGAAAATGCGATATGTGTTGAACATATGATGTTATTTTAAAGATGATGCAAGATATAGTGAAATATATGGTTGATGTTAAATGATGTATTTGATAATATGCTATATGAATAAAGAAACTAGTGATGATATGATTAGTGTTGCTATGTGTATGTTCATGGTGTAAATTTTGGAATGAACAGATTAAGTGATGATAGTAAGTAACTGGAATGGCTATAATGTTGTATACATGTAATTGTGATTGAAAACCTTATGGACTTTATTGAATACCGCTGAGGTGGTTATTCAAGTTTTGTTATGAAACACAATGATCGTATGTTGTGGTAAGATATGATATATTGTATTTGGTGCTTTGGTATGATGCTTAGACATTGGATAAGACTTGGTGTATCCGACCTATCAGTGTATTCAACCCGGATATAAATGTGACTATCGGAGTGTGTGAACTCTAGTGAAAAACCCTGGAGTTAGGAGGGTGGTTGTGCAGTGATTGAGATTACTTGCCGGCAGACTCGATCGGGATATAAATGGAACCGTCGGAGTGGGAGACTCTTGTGAACAACTCCAAGGGGATACACAAACATCTTGCTCAATGGTAAATTGACTTCATATCAAGTGAAGAACTGCTCTATAAGGTTATCTACAACACAAAGTACTGAATGACATACATGTATTGATATGTTTATATATTACACTATTTTTTGTTATGATTTGTTTATCCCTCTTATCGATATTCGAAAGCATTAAAAATCAGGGTGTTACATTACTACCCCACTAAAAAAAAATTCATCCTCGAAATTACGCACCTGGAAAAAGATCAGGATATTGTAATCTCATCTTATCCTTAGCTTCCCGTGTTGCATCTCCTATTGTCTTATCCCAAATAACCTTGACTAAGGAAATTTGTTTACCCCTGAGCTGCTTAATCATCTTATCCTCGATTCGTATAGGTGAAGTCTCACAAGACAAGCCTTCTTTTAATTGTACTACATCGGGTTCAATTACATGTGATGGATTAGGAATATACTTCCTTAATTGTGAGACATGGAAAACATCATGAATGTTTGAAAGAAAAGGTGGTAAACCAATTCTGTAGGCTACTGGACTGATACAACGAAGAATTTGGTAAGGTCCAATGAATTTAGGAGTGAGTTTTCTGGACTTTATAACTCTACCTACCCCAGTCGTGGGTGTGACTCTCAGAAATACGTGTTCACCTTCTTGAAATTCAAGAGGTCGTCTTCTTCGATCAGAGTAACTCTTCTGCCTACTTTGTTTTGTTTTCATCTTTTCACAGATTTGTTTAACCTTTTCCGTTGTTTGTTGCATGATTTCGGGACCTAAAATCATACTTTCATCATCTTGGTACCAACACAAAGTTGTTTGACATTTCCTCCCATACAGAGTCTCATAGGGTGCTATCCCTATACTTGAATGAAAACTGTTGTTATAACTAAATTCGATAAGTGGCAAAAGATCATCCCAACTCCCACGATGGTCTAAGGCACATGCTCTCTGCAAGTCTTCTAACGATTGAATCGTTCTTTCCGTTTGTCCATCGATTTGAGGATGACACGCTGAACTTAACAGTAACTTGGTTCCTAGTGCTTGATGTAGACTTCCCCAGAAACATGAAGTAAACTTCGGATCTCGATCTGAAACAATACTCGAAGGCACTTCGTGAAGTCTAATCACTTCATTGATATAGACATTAGTTAACTTTTCTACAGTGTAATTGATCTTAACAGGTAAGAAATTTTCTTATTTCGTTAACCTGTCAACGATCACCCAAATTGAATCAAAACCTTTAGAAATTCACGGTAAACTTACCACAAAATCCATTGATATTCTATCCCACTTCCATTCAGGTACATCTAACGATGTAAGCATTCTCCCAGGTCGTTGATGTTCTACCTTGGCTTTCTGACAAGTCAAACATGATGCAACGTACTCCGCGACTTGCTTTTTCATGCTTGGCCACCAAAATCTTTGTTTTAGATCTTGATACATCTTAGTTGACCCAGGATGAATACTTAACTTACTCTTGTGTGATTCTTCAAGAATCATCTTCTTCATCTCAGGATTGTCAGGTACACAGACTCGTCCGTTGCACCTTAGGATGTGATCTAATCCCTAACTAAATTCTGTAACTTTTCCTTGTTCCATTAATTCCTTCTTTTCTTGAAGATATGCATCAGCAACCTGTTGTTCTTGGATTTCTTCCATTAATCCCCTAGAAATCTTGATCATTCTCAAACTGATCTTCTTTTGGCTTATTTCCATAATCAAGTTGAGATCACAGAACTTTTCAATCAACTCGAGTTCCTTTACTATCATACATGAGATATGAATGGCTTTCCAGCTAAGTGCATCAGCTACAACGTTCACTTTTCCAGGATGATATTGCAACGTGGAGATGTAATCCTTCAGGAACTCCATCCCTCGACTTTGTCTCATGTTGAGCTCTTTTTGATCAAACAAATATTTAGACTTTTGTGGCACTAAAGACATCAAACTTACCTCCGTAAAAGTGGTGTCTCCGTATCTTTAGTGCAAAAACCACAACAGCTAACTCCAAATCATGCGTTGGATAATTTCTCTGATGAGTTTTTAACTGACGTGACGCGTATGCTAAAAATTTTCGATGTTTCATTAACATACAACCTAAACCTTGATTCGAAGCATCACAATATACTTCATAGGGTTCATTTGGTTCAGGAAGTATTAATACTGGCGAGGTTGTCAGACGTTCCTTTATCTTTTGAAAACTTTCCTCGCATTTGTCTGTCCGTACAAAAGGTTTATCCTTCCTCTTGAGTTGAGTCAACGGCACTACTATCTTGGAAAATCCTTCGATAAACCTACGATAATAATCGGCTAGACCAACAAAGCTTCAAATCTCCGTCACCGTCTTTGGCTTTCCCAAGAAAGCACTGCTTCTACTTTTGCAGGATCGACCGCAATTCCTTCCTCGGTAATTACATGTCCTAAATATTTAACTTCTTCAAGCCAAAACTTGCAAATGTTCCTCATGAATCTTAGAGTAAATGAGAATATCATCGATAAACACGACAACGAACTTATCAAGAAAATGATGGAAAATCCGATTAATGTAGTCCATGAAGATGGCAGGTGCATTCGTCACTCCAAAAGGCATTACAAGATACTCATAATGTCCAAAACGAGTTCTGAATGCAATCTTTGGTATATCTTCAGTCTTTACCCTAATCTGATGATAACTCGTCCTTAAGTCAATCATTGAGAACACAACAGCTCCTCTCAGTTGATCCATTAGATCATCGATGCGCGGTAGAGGGTACTTATTCTTTATCGTCACTTTGTTAAGTTGTTGAAAATCCACGTAGTGTCTCGAACCTTCGTCCTTCTTTCTCACTAAAAGAACTGGTTCTCCCCACAGGGAAACACCCAGTCGTATAAGTTGTTTCGACAAAAGGTCTTCCAGTTGAGCTTTCAACTCAGCAAGCTCTGTAGGTGACATCCGATATGGAGCGATTGAAATCGTACTAGCTCCTAGAACTAGGTTGATGGAGAACTCGATATCCTTTGCTGGCGGTAAACCCGTAATATCATTTGGAATCACATCCGGAAACTCCCTCACTACAGGCACATACTCAAATCGATCTCCCCCTCGACTTCTAAGCTAGATAAAAGCAAGTATCCCCGATCTTTTTCTTTCAAACAAGTTCTTACTTGGTTGGTAGATAAAAATCCAGAAATCTCAGGATTAGGAAAAACTAAAGTTTTATGAGCACCATCTAAAAGGATATGGTTGGAAGATAACCAATCCGTGCCTAAAATCTCATCTAATTGTATTAAAGGCAGGCATATTAGATTAACAAGAAAATGTCTATCCTAAATGACAATAGCACAGTTCAGACATATAGAATTTACGATAATTGGTTCAACGGTTGGGGTTGAAACAATCAAATCATACGATAGAGAAGAAACATACAATTTCAAATATCTCACACAATCCATCGGAATAAAAGAATACGTTGCACCCGAAACGAAAAGTACAATGAAAAGATTACCAATTATGTCGCAACTACCTTGTATCAGATCATCAAAGTTTGAAGCTTTAGCACTACTCGTGGTGTAAACTCTCCCCTTAGCCGTCGACTTATTGGTCTTTGAGGTGTTGGCAGCTGGTCCGGACCTCTGTGCACCACAATCCTTTGCCATGTGCCCTATCTGACCACAAGAGAAACACTTCATTCCCTTCAATGGGCAATTATCAGCCATGTGATTCTAATCCCCATATTTGAAACATTTTCGGACTTGGCCTTGACTTTGGTTCCTTTGGCCTCCACTACCTGATGCAGAAGCAACGAGATGGTATGATTGCTGGTTCTGATTATTTCCTAGTGGTCGAAAATATGGTTTCCTTTAGACTTGATTTCCTCTGATTCTGGAATTGACCCTTGAATCAAGATGGTCCTCCGACATTCCCTCTATTATCTCTTACTTTCCTCATTTATTCCACTTTCCGACATTTTCCTACCAAGGCTTGAAAATTGCAGATTTCAAGTGGTAGCACTGACTCCTTGATTTCAAAACGTAGACCTCCCTCGAACCTCTCAAATTTCCAATCTTCTTCTAGGTTATATTGGAAGAAGCGGAAATACTTGTTCAGAAACATGTTACGAAACACATTCCAAGTAATCTCCTGGTTGTTCGCCTCCAGCAGTTGCTTAGTGCCCTTCCACCAGTATTCAGCATCTCCCAAGAGCAGAAAAGTAGCATAATGAACTTTCACTCCCTCAAGGATATGGATCAGCTCAAAAATCTTCTCTAGCTCTTGAATCCACAGATCAGTCTTCGCAGGATCAGCATCCCCATGAAACTATGGTGGATTCTGATGTCGAAAAGCAGTCAGACCTCTGCCCTCTGCAGCCTACTCAGCACGGATTTGTTCCTGTTGGTTCTGGGCAGTCATAGTAGCTGTCTATAATGCAATGTCTATAGTAGCTGTCATGTTCTTTTTCAACTCTGGCACTCTGAGGAAAGTACTTGTTCATAAACATGTTTCAAAACACATTCCAAGTAATCTCCTGGTTGCCCGCCTCCAGCAGTTGCTTAGTGCCCTTCCACCAGTATTCAGCATCTCCTAAGAGTAGAAAAGTAACATAAGGAACTTTCACTCCCTCAGGGCTACAGATCAGCTCAAAAATCCTCTCCAGCTCTTGAATCCGTAGATCAGCCTTCGCAGGATCAGCATCCCCATGAAACTATGATGGATTCTAACGTCGAAAAGCAATCAGACCTCTGCCCTCAACAACCTGCTTAGATCAGATTTGTTCCTGACGGTTCTGGGCAGCCATAGTAGCTGTCTATAGTGCAATGGCAGCTACAACATTCGTCATTGCTTGTGCTGCTTTTCCATCCCACTATCACCATCATAGTATTCACCAAAATTACCATGGCAATCAACACGACCACCTCCACGACCGCATCCACGACCGCATCCACGTCCACCTTCTGGTTCCATAACTGATCTACAAGACAAAATCAGTTAGACTGCAACCAGAAAATGAAACGCAACTTACTGGCTAACACACATTACTTCTAAGAAGCAATTCAAATAAGTCTCAATCATAGATCACACAACATCAACACAACATACCTATTCCCAAATATTCCCGAACGATTTGAATAGATCTGATACCACTAATGCAACACCCCCCTTGGGTGCTACATGGTTAACTCGATTGCAGAGATTAAAACTTAAATAAACGTTGGTTACTTTTCGAAAAATAACATTTTCTAATTGCTTATCCTTATTCAAAAATGGTGATAAAATTTTTTATTTTCTTCTCCATACAAACCAATATCATAAACATAATATACATCGTCATTTTATACATATGCATCATTTAATGTTTCTACATCGAGACCTTTATAAGTGCAAGTCATTTGTAAAGGCAGCAACATAAGTAAAAATAAAAACAACATAACTATAACATAGTGGTAGCTTTGGAACCGCAACTCAAAATCGATGGCTCTCAATAGCCAGAAACAGACAGTCAAAATCCACTACCTCAAAAATGGAATAAAAAACCTACAGCTGGTCAGTACTAGTAGTAACCATTGGGGAGACTACCATAGTCATCCCCACCTACAGGAGGAGTATCCGATGAGGACACTACTACTCCCGCTCCTACCTCAGGAACAACACCATCCTCGAGAGGATGGTACTTAGGATCCTCTCCTAAGTCCTCCTGAGGATCCTCCTCTATCCCCTGGTCAACCTCCGAAATAAATACTATCGGTGCGGGAGGTGACAAGGGTGCTGCCTCGTGTAGTGGCTGAACGTGTGGAGGATAATGCTCCAAATCTCCCCGTGCCACTAGATACTACAAGATAAGCCAAATCGGAGGTAATGAGACCTCAACAATCTCCACAATGCGAGAGTGTTGCTGTGGTCCTGCCGCTAAAGTACCAGTAATAGTATGCATCTGGCTAGTGTGAGTGGCACTACGAGCCCCGGGGTTAATTACCCAAGCACCACTGTCCTCAACATTCTCAAACGCCAAGGACCGGATCCCTGAATACGCCAGATTCTCCTCGGGATCCATCTGTACTCAGATATATATATAAAACACAATAGAAATCCAACATGAAATACGCAAGGGTGAGATACCGACAACTGAGTTTCAACATGATAACCACATGCGTGACACACAAAAACAACATATAAATATATTTACAACATAAGAAAGTTCTCCAAAACGTAGTAGTTTATCAATGGGATTCATAGCTGACTGTCATCATCATTTATAAAAAATGCATGACACTTCAATATTCATCCTCTAACTTTGCTATATAATCTCCGGAGATCCCAACTTCCTTTAGTTGAGCAGATCAGGCTTGATAATACATGGCATATTGTCCAATAAGGCACAATAGTCAATGTGATACATGGCACATTGTCCAACTCAAGGTACAATGGTCAACATAACGTGGCACATTGTCCAATAAGGCACAATGGTCAACACAACATGGCACATTGTCCATCAAGGCACAATGGTCAACGCAATATATGACACATTGTCCATCAAGGCACAATGGTCAACGCAGGCACATCTGCCAAATAATGCATGTAAAACTTTTATCCGCGTCACTTTTCTTTTTCGTTCATTCTTTCCTTGTCGAGGCTCAAAGCTCACGACTATTCTTACTTAGGCATAAAGCTCACTCACACTTAACACAATACACGAAGTCCGAGTGATCAAACACAAAACCCTATACCAATGCACCAAACCTAGGTTTGCAGATATGGGACACGAAGTCCTCCACATCACCTCAACATACTCAAGTCCTTTATGGACAACACGGATCAATGATCTACGTGTTTTCATCATAGAACACTATAATCCCGACGTCTTGGTTACTAGATTCATTTTTCTTTCCCACATCATTTTCGTTCTGTGAAAATTACAAAATCCAAAAGAAAACTCTGAAAACTTATCCTAGTTTATCGGAAATGTTTTCGCTGACTTCAAATTATTTTACAGAAAATTCTTTTCCGTTAAAATTCATTTATAAAATTTTAAATCACGACGAAGTTCAGTTTTTATCAAATCATTTCCTTTTTAAATCCTTTTTCCGAAAACACCTCAAATTCTTGAAAATTCTTTTCTAACACATGTCTGTCCAAAATGATTACAGTATTCCTCATAGTTTCACTATAAATCAATTTTTGAAATATCTTATGTTTTAGAACAATTTCTCTTGAAACACCAAAATGACTTATAGTCTTTGACAAAAGTTTTTCTTCCATTCACATTAAAGTTATTTTTGGAAAAGTGATTTACCATAATTACTATTTATTTTATTTTTGAATTTAATTCTAAAAATTAACGTAAGTGAAATTTTTGTAAGGTTTCGTCCTCACTGACACTCACTGACTTACTCTTTCACCAAAATATTATTAAAATATTAATTTTCACATTTTCTTCCACTTTCACAAATTAACACACTTAAGTTTTTCCTTATACTTTTTATAGTTTTTAACCTCAATATGATTGAGCACTGACCACTGTCAGGCTTCTCAGTCAATCACTCAACTTCACATAAACCACACCAGACTACATAAAACAACACATAAAAATTAAATCAAGCAAACACGATATCACTACCAATAATTATACAGACAACCCACAGATAGCATTTAGCTATTAAAAACCCCTCAGGTAAACTCCCCTTACCTCTTGAATTTTCAGTTTCTTCCTCGAAGTGTCTCTTTGATTTTTCGGTTTCTCCTCACAACTTCACACAATAACCAACAATTTATCCTTCACAACAAATCATACACAACAAGTTAAACATTGAAGAAAAATTCCTCTAACCCACTATGACTAGGTTTCGGCCTACATGAGAAAATTAGGATAGGAAATTTCTTTGATTTCCTTGCTCTTGGATTTATGATCCTAAGGCATTAGAAAGACATAATCAAGTGTCATAAATCGAGAATTTGAAAAAAAAAAACCCATCTAACCTCTTAGGGTAGGGTTTCAGCCCATAAGAGTAAAATAGGGTAGAGATTTTTAAAATTCTCAAGCTTTTAGATTTAGCAACTATGAGTATTAGAGAGACTAAATCAAGTGTTCTATTTTTAAAAAATAATGAAACAAAACTCATCCAATCCTCTTGGACTAAATTCGGTCATTTCAAAAAAAATTAGGGAAGAAATTTTCTTTGCTCTCATGCTTTTGGATAATCAATATAGAAGTCATAGAGAGTTCATAGAAATTGGTTTCACATTAAAAGGATTTTTCTATGATTTTCTAGAATTATTTGAAGAAAAACCCTAGAAATTGTAAATTGGTGTTCTTGACATGAAACACGTGACATAATAGAAGAAGAAGACAACAATGATCATGGTTGAGGACAATATACCTCTTGGATGATGAAGGAATGATCAAGGTTTCTTCAAAAACAACTATGGAGTTCTTTGTATTTTTGAGAGAAAATGGTTAAGAAGATGAAGTGAAACATGAATGAAAATGCCTAAGTGTGGTTGAAGGATGTGGGCTGTGTGGGGTGGGCCATTTTGGTAAAAAAATTAGCCAGGACAAACTTGTAATTTCACTTAAAGACCAAGGGTAAAATGGTCTCTTCACCCAAAATAAATATCTAGATATTTGTTGCCATTATGACTTGGATAAGGTCGCCATAAATGCTCGTCATGTCGGTGACTTTAGTCACCTCAGCTCCGTATCCGACTCCGTCCTTTACCCAACTTAAGTTTTACGCACGTTTATTTTGAAGATTTCGCCTGTATAAAATATAATATTTTGTTTTTATGCGAAAATTTTCAACAAAACCAATATCGTTGCAAATACGATATAAACCTAAACCGTTTCGTTCACGAGTCAAAATTAGGTTTTCTGATCAGTAAACTTTTACTGTCAATGAAAACGCAGACCGGATTCTGTCTGAATTTTCAACCCAAAATTTAACCGTAACCTTCTACAATCAAGTAGAGTCTAAATATGACTGTGGTTTATCCAAAATCATTTTCTAGGTCTCGAATAAAAATATAAACATATATATATATATATATATATATATATATATCTTACCGATATTAGAAATCAGTAAAAATCGGGATGTTACATCTATGGCTTGTGGCATATAGGGGATGAGTTTGTGGCCTCATCATAGCCATGTACTCGATCGGAACCCTTCCCTACTGTGGGCTATCGAGAGGTCATCCAAAACCTGAATAATGAGCTCGCACAAAAGGATCATATTATCTAGGCAATGTGGAGTTGGTTGAATGAGCAGGATCAGGCGATTGGTTCGGGTACCATCTGTCACGACCATGCCGATGACACCCTCCCGGCGGACGCGAATGATGATGATGCTGATGAAGACGACGATGATATTAACTCGTTCCCCTCACCCCATTTTCCAAATAGATATATTTCACTATATAGGACACCGTTTTTATATTTTATGGATTAAATATTGTATTAAAAAAATTATATTTGATTTATGTTTTATTATTTGAATTTGTCTTTTCTTTCATTTTTGCATTTTATTTAATTTAGTTTACTTGAACTTTCAACAAAAGGAAGCCAAATGCTTAATTAACAAAAAAATAAATAAAAGAATTGAGTATACTAGCCCAATTAGCGATCAATAATTCGATCGCTAAAACTAGTCGTTAAAGTTTAGCGACTGATACCAATTGGTCGCTAAATTTGAAATTTTCAATCGCTAGGTTGGTCGCCATCATCACATGGTCTGGTAACCATGTTAGCGACGAAATTGCCTCACGTTAGTGACTAATATTTCCGTCGCTGGATAGCGACCGCGACGATAATCAATCGCCATATAATATAGCGACATGATTTTAGTGACTTCCTCTGTGCGGTTACTAAGACGTTTAGTGGCCAATTTAGCTCATATAGCGACCAATATTTTGGTCGCTAATACATTGTATTTATGTAGTGGCAGCTTGTGATATGTTGATACTGTATAGGCTTCGGGTTCTAGGCGGTTGGTCTTACAGGGTGGAATTTTGTTTCTAGTGCATTTGTAAATTAATACGGGTCTTGTATTTGTAAAGTAAGGGTGTATTTTGGTTAGTTAAAATGTATTTAGATTTCAACTCACTCACTTTTTCTTTAATCTCGCTTTAGAGAACCCTCGTTCAAGAGATAGATATACCATGGTTCCTTATCCAAAGTCAGTTGAGTAACTAGAATGAATATTAAAGGTAAGATTAAAGTTTTTACATTTTAACCATTTTCTTGCCTCTCCATTCCAAGTGTAAGCACAAACTCCAGGCAACGATAGAAAAACCCACCAATCTAAAATTTTCAAGTCTATATGTGGGTTAAATTCTCTAATTTAGTCTTTATCTTTTCACCTACTCCTGTCTTTATATGCATTCATTCTACAATTATTTTTTATTTGTTTTCTATATATATATATATATATATATATATATATATATATATTATATATATATATATATATATATTGTTTTCTATATATATATATATATATATATATATATATATATATATAATCTTTGACCAAATGGAAAGCTTTGAAACCTTCCCTAACATTATATCAAAAAAAAGAAAACCTTCCCTAACATTATGCATTTTTTTCCAAATTATATTAGATACGATAATATCTTCCCAGTGCAAATTGTATCACTTTTTATAATTTTTCCTACCATTTCTGTGATTTACCTGTTACATGGAAGTAAGTGATAGGTGCTTATATAGAAAAACAATTGCAATTTTAATGTTATATGATCATGCATGAATCCAAATTAAAAATCCATGCCCAAGAGGTAATAACATAATTGCTTTAATTTCTCTTTTTTGGGTTTTACCTTGTATTGAATTGGCCCGTGAGGACTCAAATTCACGCGTGCTAAGTATGTCTATGCTATGGGTAAGGATGATGAATTAGTATCTATAAATACCTAAGTGTTCACAAACCTCAAGTCATCACTAATTAAGGTCGGAAAAAATGGATTCTTCAAGTCGTCACTCTCCATTTCAGATAGCTAAACTTGAAGAGTAAGATCATCCTCTCTTGTTTTGACAACCTTTTCATTTTATTTTATCTTAATTTTTTAATTTTTTGGTTTTGATATAGCATTCCTGCTTGGTTGAAGGATAAGAAAGGTTTGATCCTTGAAAATTCCATGATTTTGACTAAGTAATTTTGTTGATCAACATCTATCTTTGATTATGATTGTGTTCGTGATATTTTTTTCTTTTACTTGAATTTCT
The DNA here is from genome assembly GCA_030762895.1 of Sophora flavescens. Lineage (NCBI taxonomy): Eukaryota > Viridiplantae > Streptophyta > Magnoliopsida > Fabales > Fabaceae > Sophora > Sophora flavescens. The sequence goes on along the minus strand of CM061063.1, from coordinate 136,561,920 downwards.
CACTTTTGGGGCTAAAGTTTTTTAATCGTCAGATACATAAAATTAATTGTTAGATATAAAATTATTTACCATCCTCTACTTAACAGCTTAAACTCTGAAAGTTGATCCTCGTACACAAAAAGTACTCTTAGGAATACCTGATCATAAACAAGTACTCTTGATTGGAGACCAAAAGACCAAAATTTGAAATTTAGCACCTGTAGGATAAAATTTCAACTATGAATGAAGTTCGTCTAAAGTAAACTCGCCTTGAAAGTGAGTAAATAAAGTATATTTATCATTAATTTTATAAAATGCATAGTGATTTAAATCTACTATATAATCCAATATATTTCTACTTGCTCACGAGGAGCATTTGCTTCATCTATTTATTGATTTCTTTATATCACACTCACATGCCTTGTTTATATTATGGTTTTTTTTTTTGGGTGTCCCTGTTTATTTTATATATGTCGCCTTTTAAGTTTTAACTATTGTCCATGTCTTCGATTGGTTCGTCAATATAATCTGATATTTAACTCATCTCTCAATATTCTTTTTTTTTTTAATAATCGGATATTTAACTCATCTCTCAATATTCTATCAACTAATTGAATTTTCATTTTGGATACAAAGAGCGTTCAAGGAAAACCCACATCCAAATAAAAGCCAACAACAAAACTTAGGGGGGGAGCTTGGTCTTGATCGGCAACAAATAAAGTATTGGTTTCAAAATAGGAGGATCAAAGCAAAGGTGGGCTATTTTATTTAGTATGAATAGTCTTCATTTATGAAAATTTCTTTTAATTTCTTTGTTACGTAAATGCTAATCATTCTATATGTGATATGCAATCTTCAGGGGCTTGGTGAGAGAATAGACACTACTAATATTCAGATTGATAATGAAATTTTGTTAGCAGAGAACATGATGATGAGAGAGGAATTGAAGAATATACTTTGCTCGGCATGTGGGGGTCCACCCTCAGAGGATCAGGAAGAGCACCAAGTTTGGTTGCAAAACTTAAAGCTGGAAAATGCACAATTAAAACAAGAGGCTAGTTAATTACTTTCAATTGATTATGCTTTTAATGTGAATTTTATCTCCAATTAAATACTATTAATTTAATTGATATATATATACCTACAATTTTTACACTAAAAATGCATACAATTAAACTCAAATACAATTACTAGTTTTATTTTATTTTATTTTTCAATTGATATTAATTTATTAATTAATTTTCAGACTTCAGAGAATTTCCAAGCTTCTTTCAAGGTACAATCGGAACGATCGAATATCACAACCTGATGGAGTTTCCTAAGATGATATGTTGCCACCCACAACGAGCTCAAGTTCAGATATGGAAAAAGCAATAATGGTAGATACTGCAACTACTGCAATGGAAGAATTAGTAAGGCTTTTGCGTACGAATGAACCCTTCTAGTTCAGGACTACAGAAGATCATGGGAAATTCATTCTTCAGCGACAATGCTACGAAAATGAATTTCATAGTAGTAATCACTTAAAAGGTCCTCATGCACATTTTGAGTCATCAAAAGATAATTCACAAACTGTGAGCATGGGTGGGGCACAATTAGTTGACATGTTTTTAGATGCGGTTAGCACTTACTCTTCTTATTTTGTCCAATATTTAACTCTTTCCATTTTATTTTATTTTTTTGCTCCCCTTGGCTTTATTGGCTGAGGATCTGATGTCTCATTTTGATATATTACATCATCCGTCCTATCATTAGTATCTTGCCACATATTGTATCGTTTTAAAGTTACATGAAATTTTACATAAAATATATGTCAAGATATTATTACTGAGGAAAGGGTGTGTGGTACATGAAAATAAGACAGATCTTCATGCATATTTATTAATATTGCATTGATTATATATGTTCTCATCTCAATTTAAAGGAAAAATGGGTTGATTTTCTCCCAACAATTGTTAAAAAAGCACAAACAATTGAAGTACTTGAAAGTGGTTTGTCTGGAAGCCGAAGTGGATCCTTGCAGTTGGTATATTTTCCCAAAAACATTGCTTTATGTAAAATTTTTTGCTCTAATATTTTGGATTAGTGAAGTAGTGAGCCTCTTTGTACATATGTATTCAGAGATGCACATTCTTTCACCTTTGGTTCCAATGCGGAAATTCTTGTTTCTTCGTTATTGTGAACAAGTTGAAGAAGGCTTATGGGTGATAGCAGATGTGTCATTTGATTCCTCAATACACAAAGCTACTCTTTTTCAAACTTGGAGGCTTCCCATGCATGATTCAAGAAATGACTAATGAGTCCTGCATGGTAAGTGTTATTCTCAAATCCCCATCATTTGTAGTATTGTTGATCCTTTACTCAATTTAGATGCTTCACCAGTGCTAACTAAAACAAACTTTGATATTATGTTTTATTATCATATAGGTTACTTGGGTCGAACATGTGGAAGTTGATGATAAGATCCAAATCACCAACTTTTTAGAGAACTCATTTGTAACAATAATGCATACGGTGCACAAAGATGGGTTTTGACCCTTGAAAGAATGTGTCAGAGGTTTGCAAGAACCTCAGTTGAAAATATCCCTATTTGTGACACATGAGGAGGTTACTCTTTGTTATTAGGGTTGGACTAAGATGCATCACCCATATTTTGCACCATCCACTACACCACCCATATGTGACCAACCTTAGTATGAATATTCTTCATTTATGAAGATTTCTTTTAAATGCTTTGTTAAGTAAATCCTAATCATTCTATATGTGATATGCAATCTTCAGAGGCTTGGTGAGAGAATAGACACTACTAATATTCAGCTTGATAATGAAAATTTGTTAGCAGAAAACATGATGATGAGAGAGGAATTGAAGAATATAATTTGCTCGGCATGTGGGGGTCCACCCTCAGAGGATTAGGAAGAGCACCAAGTTTGGTGCAAAACTTCAAGCTGGAAAATGCACAACTAAAACAAGAGGCTAGTTAATTTCTTTCAATTGATTATGCTTTATATGTGAATTTTCTCTCCTATTAAATACTATGGATTTAATTGATATATATATATACAATTTTTACACTGTCAACTAACCTTAAAAGTTATTTTCATATCATAATTTTTGTTTAATTGACAGTGTAAAAAAAGTTACACTAAAAATACATATCAATTAAACTCAAATACTATTACTAGTTTTATTTTATTTTATTTTTCAATTGATATTCATTTATTAATTACACTACAACAGATTAGACTTTAGATAGCGTTTCCGTATGCCTTTTATAAGCGTTTGTAACCGTTATCTATGCTACCGCTATTAAAACTCGTTAGCAAAGATAGCATTTAGGAAGTGCTATTAATAGGTGACTTTAGATAGCGTTTGTTGATACAAACGCTATCTATTCCCCTTTTTTTTTTAATTTTATTTCTTAACTTTTACATCCATTATTCCTGCATATTGAACTACACCAAAAAAACCACAATTGTTGCAGTCAATACAATTGTTCAAAATGTGTTCAAAATATAAGTGTTCAAATATAAGTGTTCAATGCAAGATTTGTGTTTGTGCAAAGATTGCATGTGTTTGTGCAAAGATTGTGTTTGTGCAAAGAAACCAAGAACTATACAATCAAAGTGCAACACTCTATACAAAGAACTATATATATAACCGGATATAAGTACAACACTCTGTTTCTAAAGTATTCAAATTCACACGAGTAAGACAAAATCAAAGTGCAGCAACTATACCGGATCTCAATCCTTAAGAAACCAAAATCGAGAAAACCAACATACATCTACAATTAATCTACATTTACAGACTTCTTTTGTTTTTCATGAGACCAAGACAACACCAAAGTAATGTGTTGAAATGTGATCCAAAGCCTCTGTAGCATACATACATTGCATTTCCACCACAAAGACTAACTTTGTTACATTGGGATACAGCAGACTAATTAGGTAAATACTACTGTAGCAAGAAACAGAATTCAAATCAAGCATAACAAAGTCTAACAAAAATAATAGCAAGAAACAAATCATGTATGTATAAATAATTAAATATGATCATACCATCTCAAGAGAATCAGCTCAAGTAATTCCATGTTGCGGTGGTTGATAATCGATTATTTTCCAGATTATGTGTTCGATGTCGATACATAGAAGAAAAATGATATTAATATACCACTTAAATAAAAGATAACTAAATTATTGATACAAAGGAATTCAAATAAACAGATTACGAAATCAAGCTTAAATTACCAAATCATGCTTAAATTTCAATAGAACCTAAACATATTAAATAAGAACCTAAACAACACATTTAGTTTGGGAGAGAAAGAGAAATCGAAAGCAGCAGAGCACTCACTGGAGAAGAAAATAGTAATCAGTTGAGCGAAATACATAGATGTTGATTGAATTTGTGTGAACCAAAAAGTGCAAGTTTGAACTTATTTTCTCCTTACCATGCACATCAACTCGAAGGCATGTACCAATGAAAAACAAATACATAGATAGTTTGGGGTTGATAAATATAACGCATTATTCACATACCAATGAGTATTGCTGCAACTACTGTGATCAATTTGACATAATCAAACGAACTTTTCAACAATATAGCGACACCAATCTTCCTTGACTTCAGATAGTTGAGTAGTGGAGTATGTGGAGCATTTGAAGTCAGGGAAGTACTGCGACATAAAAATTAAATAAATTAAGTTACAATTGCTAAAACATTTGAACAGTCACAGTTAAAAGCTAAGTAAACAACATACCACCATTGGTATTTTAACTTGGTTCTGCAAGATAGTTTCCTTCATGAAACGCATGACATAGTACCCACAATCTGTACTGTTGGGTTGTCTTGGGCACTAAAAAAAATAAAATAGTAAATCAATATAGTTTTTTTTATCTAATTGCGCATTAAGTTTTTGCAAATATACTTGTATCTGAATCCATTTAACGTTGGTTGCCTTTAAACGCGGCACCTTAGCTCCGATATTTGCGCGATAAACTTGCAAAGCACTAATCACAAAATCAAACAGACTTCATTAAGAAACATATTTTCAATCATCACAAACACACGCATGCTTACTTATCGAACAGAATCATAGAAAATCAAAAATATAAAAACATGCTTACGTATCGAACAGATTCTTTAATTCTGGGCGATCCCTAGGATCAACATTCAAGGGATCCAGATAGTAAATAATCTCTTCAACAATATTTATTGCGCACGGCACCCAATGATTCCTACAAAAATGTTGAGATAACAAATCCTAAGCACCTCAACTTTTATGTAATTCATTATTGTGAATTAAGTCCTATAGGATAAGCGACTCACCAAACATTGCACGGCGCTAAAAACAAGGGCTGATATTCTCTTTCTTTAGTTGCAAACCGGTCAGCTAGATACGTTGTCTGTGAATCCCTCCCCAAGTAGTCGTATGTATTTGTTTTGTGTGGGGACAAGAACAGAAACCTCCTCGTTATTTCCTTTGGAAGCAACAATTCTTCATACAAATACCTTCAATTAAAATATAAAAATGGATTACACCAATGACATCAATATTTAAATGGAAAGACTAAAAAAATATTGTACACTTTAAGCCTGATTTAGTACCTGATATATGCGGAAATAACGGAGGCAGATACCCCCATTCATGATTTACAACTTCTCTGATATTTTCAGTATTGAGCATCTCAATGAAATGCTGACCAAAAATATTTTGTTCCATCTCTATGTACAATTGGTCATCATTTTTCATATTCTTTCGTTCATGTATTTTAAGAAAATTCAAATATTCCAGAGAAATTGTAGTTGAACCAGCTGTAGGAGGGTTGGCCTCAGAGTTGCCTCCTTTATTTTCTGGGGTTGTAATTGACTCCTTTGTATATCCAGACACTCTGCCCTTGCCTTTAGCTTTTGCAGGTGCCTGGAAATTTTGCATTTCAATATGTCAGTTAGTGATCAACTAATGTAATGCATATATGCCGTATATGAAAAGGTGGAAAAATTCAATTACATACCATATTAATTACAACCACGAGATCAATTGGCCATGCCACATAAGTACCTATTGCATCTCTTACTGTCATCACATCTGCACGATCGATAGGTACCGGCAATGGCGCATCCCCCTCAGTTGCAACATCAACTCCAACTTTCACATGGTTAAGGGTGCTGGTCCAGTGTGCAGTGTAACACCCGGCTCATTGTATACTTTACCCATAGCAACCATACGATAGTTTGGGGTCGATAAATATAGCTGACATGAGTTGACTCCCTAATCCAATGATAGATGAATAAGCTGTGAATTAAGGCATCCAATTGAATGTATTTAACTGCGAATGCAATACTAGTAAAAAAAAGGCATGCATTACCTCTTGAAGCCTTCTTTGTGAGATGGTAGAGTGCAACTATCTTTGACGCTTCCTTGGGCTGTGAAATTAGCCTGCCTCTCCTCATCATCCTTTTGTTTCAGCTTTTCTTCCAAAATGTTCAATCTTTCAGAGAGTTGAGACACCAATGTCTCCCACCTTTTCGTTTCCGAGTTATTTCTTGCACGACCTTCAGGTGGGAAGTAGTCTTTTTGTGAGACGCCGAAACCCACACCCCTAACACGACCAGGGTTCTCTGGCACACCTAGGACTTTAGCAAGAATATCCTGGCGACCAAAGTCTTGTATCTCTCCCTCTACCGCAGACTGTGACAGTTCCTCCTGACACATAGTTATTGGTGAAATGCAAATGTTAAAATTATTATATATTATCATAAGAAAATAACAAATGAAAATGTAAACGTTAGTCTACTAACACATTTATTCCACACGGTCTGCGTATTTTTGTTGTCAATTACACCGGCCTTGTTCTCGCGGGCTTTCCTCCACACAATATGGCGTTTAATTTTCTTAACTTCTGGCCCCGCCTCCCGCATCTGTATATTGAGATAATATATATTAACCAAACAGTTTAAAAGTCATATTTACCAAACAGGAATATATTAATTAAATATATATATATATATATATATATATATATATATATATATATATATACATACAGACATACCAATTCATCCTCAATGTCAGCATACCCCTTACATGATGCTTTGTAAGGGCATGCAGGATCTAACGCCCTGTTGCGATTTTCATTGCTTAATTTCTATTCAGACACATATAAGTAATATTAATACATGGTTAATATCATATGTACGTATTGCTATAAAATTATAATGACTAACGTGATATTAAACATACCAGGAATTGAGCATCTCTTGTGCGTATTGATATAAAATATGTCCACTCATCCCTTGATATGTGTGGATATTGTGATGGAGGTTCCTCATTGATACTCCCGTTGGCATCTCTTAGAAATTTTTTGGTCAATCTAGTTTTGAATGCCCTATGTAGGTTACCAGCTTCCTGAAGTACAAATTTTTTCCGAGATTCATCAACATTAAAAGACATCTGCAAAACAATATAAACAACGTGTCAAAGTAAGTATGTTTACATAGTTTACAATATAATTTATAAATTTTAACAATTACCTGTACATCAGCCCATATGCTCTCTTTGAAACCATCCAAAGCTTCATCCTTCCAATTAGAACAAATAATTGGGACCGTTTGCCGAACAACGGCCCCAATGTAACTCTTCAATATTTTACCATTAGCACGAATTGGTTGGTCCAAAGAATTCCATTCAACCTAATAAAAATAATAAAGTAATTAAATCTAGATATCAGACAACATTTGAAATCCTTAGATCAGTAAGTAAATTACATCAAATTTTTGTCCTTTACTCCTAGCGCGGATGACCGCCTTCATAACTGTTGGCCCACGTCTCGCCGCTTTGGCCTCACTAGAATTACTTGAAGATGCCATTTACCTACAAAAATATTAGATACAAGTAAAACATCAATGGACATTAATATAACTTTAATTGATGCAAAATATAAAACAACTATGAATAACAAAATCAACACTAGCATTACCGGAAGATGCTAACTATAATATAAAAGGATAAGAAAGTTCATTTAAACACAAACACTACATACATGTTTAAGTCAACCTTTTTCTTTTCTTCATTGGATTGAGATTTGTTTGTCCTTTATTAGTACGAAATGGTGGATTGACCAAAAGCCCCTCATCATGATCATCTCTCATATACATACCATCATCCCTAGTTGGATCAATCTCAAGTGATTGTAATGTCCCGACGAAAGGATCATCTTCAATATCAACATCTCCATGGTCTTGATCATCAACATTAGTAATTATTTTGTTAGTCAAAAGAACAATGGACCTTTTCATATCAGCTGGATCAGTGACATAGAACACTTGTTGAGCTTGAGATGCTAATATAAAAGGCTCATCTTTATACCCCACCCTATTAAGATCCACCTGCATGAACCCTGACTCATCAATCTGAACACCATTATTATTGTCAACCCACTTGCAACCAAACACACCAACCTTAAACTTTGTGTAATCCAACTCCCATATGCGTTCAATGACGCCGAAGTATGACATATTTGCATATATCGGGTTTCTGTCTTTGGCACTTGAGATATGCATCGACTGAGCTACAAGAGTCACACCACTGTTTTGCATTGTACTCCGACCATCTTGTTCTTTTGTATAGAATGTGTACCCATTAATTTGATAACCGTGGTAAGAGAAGACATGCAAACTTGGACCTTTGGCTAACCATCTCAATCTATTTGAAACCGAAGTAGCATTTTCAGTCAACTCTGCATAAATGTGATCTCTTAGCCACTTTATAAAACAACGATTGTGTTCTCTAGTTAGCCAATTTTGATTCTTATTTGGATACAAACTCTTAAGCATGTCCTTGTGTTTTTCAACATATGGCTCAACCTCATCGGCATTGTGCAGAACATATAAGTGTGCTTGCTCCCATTCTGTCCTTGATATAGTCACTATTTCATTTCCAGTAATTCCTTGCCCCATCATTCTCCATGTGTGACGAGACTTTGGCAGCCCTATAGAATCAGCATTGGATAGGTATTCGGTACAGAATTCAACAGCTTCTTCGACAATATACCGTTCAACAATACAACCTTCTGGTCGTGATCGGTTTTTCACATACCCTTTTAATATCTTCATATAACGCTCAATCGGGTACATCCATCTCATATAAGTTGGCCCACACAGTTGTGTCTCTCTAACAAGGTGAATGGTTAGATGAACCATTATGTCAAAGAATGAAGGTGGAAAGTACATCTCAAGCTCGCATAAAGTCACAACAATTTCTCTTTGCAATGATGGCAACTTCCCAGGGTCAATCACTTTGCTGCAAATTGCCTTGAAGAAGAAACAGAGTTTAGTTAAGGTCCCCCGCACTTTGTTAGGTAAAATAGACCGTATACCAATGGGTATCAACTGCTCCATGAGAACATGACAATCATGGGACTTTAGACCTTTTAACTTGAGATCTTTCATCGATACGAGGTTCCTAATGTTTGAAGAGTACCCTTCCGGAACCTTAACTCCTTCAAGAAACTTACAAAAAACAGTTTTTTCTTTTCTAGATAGAGTGTAAGCAGCTGGAGGAAGATATGTACTTTTACCCTTCTTCGTCGGTCCCAATTCTCTTCTTATTCCCATACTAACCAAGTCCAACCTTGCATTGATGCCATCTTTAGTCTTCCCTGGCACATTGAGTAACGTATCAATGACACTATCACAGATATTTTTTTCAACGTGCATCACATCGAGGAAATGTCTTACATATAATGATTTCCAATATGGCAACTCAAAGAAAATCGACCTTTTCTTCCACCCTCTTGTGACAATATCTCTCGCAAAAGGTTTACCGAATTGGATATTCAAATCCTTTACCTTTTCAAAAAGTTGATCACCCGTCAAAGGTGAAGGAGCTCTACCTTCTTCCGAGTTCCCATTGAACGCCTTTCTCCACCACCGGTAATGATGACTTGGATGCAAAAATCTACGATGCCCAAGAAAGACATTCTTCTTACAATGTTCTAACCGCATCCAATTCGTACCCTCTTCACATATAGGGCATGCACACTGACCCTTGATGCTATATCCTGACAGATTACCGTAGGCTGGAAAATCATTAATTGTCCCAAACAACATAGCTCTCAAATTGAAACTTTCTTCCTTATACCCATCATACACCTCCACACCTGTCTCCCACAGTTGTTTCAAGTCTTCAATCAAAGGAGTCAAATAGACGTCTATATCATTTCCTGGTTGTTTGGGCCCAGAAATTAACATAGATAACATCATAAATTTGCGCTTCATGCATAGCCATGGGGATAGGTTATAAATCACCAAAATCACAGGCCATGTACTGTGAGAGCTACTTTGAACACCATGCGGGTTAAATCCGTCAGTAGCCAATGCAAGTCGTAGGTTTCTTGATTCTTGCCCAAAATCAGGATAATCATGATCAAATTTCTTCCATTGCGGAGAATCTGCCGGGTGCCGCAGCTTGCCATCTTTGATCCTTTCATCCTCATGCCATGTCAAGTGCTTTGAATCTTCAGAACTACGGTACATGCGCCTAAATCTGGGTATTATGGGAAAATACCACACAACCTTCTCTGGATCTGATTCTTTCTTCTTATATCGTGAGGCATTACATTTAGGACACATCTTTAACGATGCATATTCATTCCGAAATAAAATGCAATCGTTAGGACAAGCATGTATCCTCTCGTAGCTCATGCCAATAGAGTGTAACATTTGTTTAGCCTCGTATGTCCGACTAGGAAGCACATTATCCTCTGGCAACATGTCTTTCAATAGTGTGAATAAGTCCGTAAAGCTCTTATCAGTCCATCCGTTGCCCGATTTCAAGTTATACAACTTTAACATCGCCGACAATCTTGTGAATTTAGTACATCCATCATACAATGGTTGCTCTGCATCACTTACCAACCTCCCAAACATTTGAGGACAATCCCGAAGATCCTCTTCAATAACATTTGCAATGTCTTCAAAACGATCGCCCTCATAAGTATTTGTGTCGGTATCGTATGATGAATATCTCACACGATTCCTCATTTCACTAGACTCAGCTCTTGTCTCACCATGTTTTGTCCAACATGTATAACTTTGATCGATTCCATTACACACTAAATGTTCTTCCAAATCGGCTGCACTAACTCGCCTTGCATAACAACAATCTAAACAAGGACATATGATTGTATTAGGGTTTTCCGCATGCCGAACTGCAAAACTAATGAACTCTTTCACCCCATCCTCATACTCCTTCGTTAAACGATTGGCAGACATCCATTTCCAATCCATGCTTTCCCGATCTACAAAAATATTTATTAAACATATTTACTTTGAGTTTAGAGTGGTTGGGGTCTACATGCAATGTATACAGATTAAAGGAATGAAAGGAATGAAAACTTTTACCGTTTTTCTGCATGGCAAATTGAGTGTGGACAGGGGCTGTGTATTAGTGGGGAAGCATCATAAGGGAAAGATGGGAGAGAGGGGGGTATTCAGTTGGGTAAAGGAAAGGATCAGTGTAGCAGTTTCAGGTCCCTTGAAGAACCTGTTGTATCTTTTATGTTCAAGGAGAGGATTGTGAAACAAGAAGAAAACTATTGCAATTACAGAACTTAGTTTCAGATTTCTTTAAGGATCTATATCAAAGTATTGGTATGGGAAATGTCAGTTTTCCAACCTTATCTGCCTTTCCTAATATAAAAGAAAGAGACAGGGATTTCCTTGAAAATCTTGTCTCAAAGTATTTACGGAACAATATCCATAGTTAAACGAGGTTTCTTTGAAGTTTAGACAAAGATCCTGTTTGGAACAATCAGAATTCATACTAGATCATTACAAAAGCTGCAAACAAAACACATTGTCGCTGACTTAGTTTCTTTCCCTTTTAATGGGGCACATAATCTTGAGAGAGAATCCGAGGATTAAATTCCTTCCTATCAGGATACTAGAGCAATAATAGTAATGACAAGAGCATCATGATTCAAGGAGGACAAACCAAAATTAAACTCCAGTACTAGGTTAAGTTTCCACGTTCATTATTAACCTGAGTTTGCTGAAGGAACCAACCGGTGCTTATAGTGCAGCTATGCACTCGATTTCAATCTTGGCATCCAATGGCAAGGCAGCTACTAGATAGGTTGAACGAGCTGGGGCATATCAAACTGACATATCAAAACATCCCAAAATGGTTCTTTACCATGTTTAGATTTTTCTCCCCAATGTTCTCACTAAATAACAGAGATAAAAACTTCTCAGCTCCAAGTTAATCACTACTGCTCACATGTCTAACAAAAATTGTGGCACAAGTATAAAATGAAACCCAGAAACCCTTAAGTTTCTATAACTAAGCAATTAACATAATTAAGACTCTTATCAGTTATTCATATACTGTCACTGTGTAACTAATTCAATGCACTCATGCAGACAAACTACATAGATCTCATAACAAATTAACACCAAATAGAATACCTATATGTAGCTTGAACTGTTAGAGGCCTTCTTGTTAAAGATGGTTGCACTCTCCCTTGACGATTTAGGTGCAGTGACAAGCTAGACGGTTTGATCTTCACCGGAGAGTGGTCTGACTTATTTATGGATGATGCTGGCAAGAGTTTTTGCAACAGTAGATCAGTTAGAAAATGACATGTGAAGAGTAAAATGCGATGTAAGAACAGAGATGACAAGATATCAAAGGATTGTAAGAACAGTTTGGAAGCAATTAACATGTAAGTTCAATGGCAATAGCTGCTACCCAGCCGAAGCAACATGACACCATTCACTGCTCAGGAAACAGTAGTGCACATGTAAAAATTAAAAAAGCATCAACATTTCCTTTATATGACAGATATGTACCTCTATTGTTCATCATCATAAAACTATGAGCTACTCCCTACCCCAGTTCATTGATAACATATTTGAAGCAGGCCTATGGTGAACCAGGTTTCCTAAAGCATCTCCAAATGACAAAATAACCCGCTCCCCATTTTTTAAATTTATAACATAAGAAGGGGTAAAAGAGTTCCAATGAAATAGCACAAAGAAAATCACCTGAACACAGTAGAAAAAGGGGTAAAGCTGCAAACTTGGAAGTGGGTTCAACCGGGAATGCGCCCCTGTGACTGTGTCACAGACCCTGAGCCAGAGTGTGGAGCTCTTAGTATGAGACTCGTGTAAAATAGAGGTTGATGTTGATGGCTCTTCTATAACCGATAGGGGTATGGAGAGAACTCGCGGTGGCAGTAGGAGCAGCGGCACAGGGTTTGGGTTCGAGTGGGTTCTTTCTCTTTCGGAGTAGCAGCGGCGGCGAGCAATGAAGGTGAGGGAAGAAAAAAGAGATGCCAAGCGGAATGCACTGTGGAGAATGAAAATTTAGTAAGCACAGTAGAATGAAGAGAGCAAGAAACAGAGGGAAGGAAATGCATTTCCCAAGCGCCGCTTTAATTTTTTTTTCTTACGAAGACCTAAGATAGCGTTTCCTAAAGGAAACGCTATCTTAGGTATCACTTAAGATAGCGTTTCCGTGTGGAACCGCTATCTTTTCCTAAGTGGCACTTTTAATAGCAGTTCCACACGGAAACGCTATTAAAAGTCCCCCCCATCACTTTTAATAGCATTTCCACACGGAAATGCTATTAAAGGTGCGTTATTAAAAGTCTAATCTGTTGTAGTGTTAATTTTCAGACAGAGAGAATTTCTAAACTTGTTTCAAGGTACAATCGGAACGATCGAATATCACAATCTATTGGAGTTTCCCAAGATGATATGTTGCCCCCCACAACGAGCACAAGTTCAAATATGGAAAAAGCAATAATGGTAGATATTGTAACTACTGCAATGGCAGAATTAGTAAGGTTTTTTTGTAAGAATGAACCCTTCTGGTTCAGGTCTATAGAAGATGATGGGAAATCCATTCTTCAGTGACAATGCTATGAAAATGAATTTCATATAAGTAATCACTTAAAGGATCCTCATGCACATTTTGAGTCATCAAAAGATTTTTCACAAATTGTGAGCATGGGTGGGGCACAATTAGTATACATGTTTTTAGATGTGGTTAGCACTTCTAACTCTTTTTATTTTATCCAATATTTAACCCTTTCCATTTTTTTCTCCCTTTGGCTTTATTGGCTAAGGATCTGATGTCTCATTTTGATATATTACACCCTCTGTCCTATCATTAATATCTTGCCACATTTTATATAGTTTTAAAATTACATGAAATTTTAACTTAAATATATGGCAAGATATTATTGCTGAGGAAAGGATGCGTGGTACATCAAAATGAGACAGATCTTCATGCATATTTATTAATATTGCATTGATTATATATGTTCTGATCTTAATTTATAGGACAAATGGGTTTATCTTCTCCCAACAATTGTTAAAAAAGCAAAAACAATTGAAGTACTTGAAAGTGGTTTGTCCGGAAGCCGAAGTGGATCTTTGCAGTTGGTATGTTTTCCCAAAAACATTGCTTTATGTATTTTTATTTTTATTTTGCTCTAATATTTTGGATTAGTGAAGTAGTGAGACTCTTTGTACAGATGTATGCAGAGATGCACATTCTTTCACCTTTGGTTCCAACTCAAATTATTGTTTCTTCGTTATTGTGAACAAGTTGAAGAAGGCCTATCGGTGATAGCAGATGTGACATTTGATTCCTCAATACACAATGCTACTCTTTTCAAACTTGGAGGCTTCTCTCTGGATGCATGATTTAAGAAATGACTAATGAGTCCTGCATGGTAAGTGTTATTCTCATATCCCCATCCTTTGTAGTATTGTTGATCTTTTCCTCAATTTAGATGCTTCAATGGTGCTAACTAAAACAAACTTTTGAGATGCTATGTTTTATTATGATGTAGGTTACTTGGGTTGAACATGTGGAACTTGATTAAGATCCAAATGCACCAGCTTAATTTGGAGAAACCATTTGTAACAATAATGCATACGGAGCACAAAGATGGGTTTTGACCCTTGAAAGAATGTGTCAGTGGTTTGCAACCACCTCAATTGAAAATATACCTATCTGTGACACAGGAGGAGGTTACACTACAACAGATTAGACTTTTAATAACGCACCTTTTATAGCATTTCCGTGTGGAAATGCTATTAAAAGTGATGGGGGGACTTTTAATAGCGTTTCCTTTAGAAAACGCTATCTTAGGTATCACCTAAGATAGCGTTTCCGTGTGGAACCGCTATTAAAAGTGCCACTTAGGAAAAGATAGCGGTTCCACACGGAAACGCTATCTTAGGTTCACCTTTTCTTCAGAAAAGCAAATTAAACCCGGGACCTTGGTTTTCTTCCCTCTTTTTTCTTGCTCTCTTCATTCTACTCGACACACACAGCCCCAACCCTACTGTAGCTCGTTGCCATCGTGGGAACCCTTATTTGCCACCGTCACCTTCGTTGCTTGCCGCCGCTGTTGTTGTTGACCATCCTGCAGCCATCACCGCCCGTTCAAGCCCTTCCCTCTTCCATCGCATTTTCCTCTTCGCTGTTTGGTAAGTCCCCTTGTTTCTCTTTTTTCTCCCTTGTTGGAAAGGATGCTTATTATGACATTACTGAGATTTTCTCATATTGGGGTTCCTCCAAGTGTATCTTATAAAACTGAAGTTTTGTCTTGTTCCTAGGTGAGCTTACATTTGAAAGCTTCTCAAATGCTGTGAAACTCCGGTCACAAAACTGAAGTAACTATCCATTTCAAAGGTAACTCTATCTGTTGGAATCGTTCACTATATATGCAGAAGATTTTTATTTGCTACCTAAATTTTGCAATATTAGTTTCAGGAACATTTTCTTGCTCCTTTAGCAACCCTTTTTTGTGTGTCTGTGTGTATTAGAGTTTAAAGAAACATTTCAGTTGTATATTTGTAGTAGTTTTGGTTTTTCGAATATTTATTCAATGGAAAATTTTCCAGGATTAATTTTAAAACTCTAATGTGTGAGGCAGAATATGACGATTACAAAAATAATTCAACTGACAAGCCAAAATCCAAATATGAGAATGTTTGTATGCTAATATTCTTGGTTTTTTTATCTCTGCAGATTTTCTCAGCCTCTTCTCAAACCGAGATAGGGATTGCTGAAGTTTGCATTATGTAACCAGGTATACTTGCCAAAGATGATTGTGCTAATGTAACTCTTCCCGCAAAAGATAGTGAGTTGGCCTTCCAGATCGATAGTTTCTTTTTCATTTTCTCCGAACATACGCATAGACATTTCTTGAAGATCTCTGATACAACAGAGGTGCTCCTAAATAAGTACCCAGGATCTTGAGTCTTCTCAATCCGTAGAGTCCTACTTAAGTCGAGAGCCAAGTCGGGATTATTGTTACTAGAGAAGAAGACTTTAGACTTGGATAGATTCACTCTCTCGCCCGAGTCAATTATCAGAATTCCTCAAATACATTTAAAATCATTTGAGTCTGGTTCAAATTTGCTTCAGCTACAAAGATTAGGTCATCAGCAAAACTTAGCTACAAATTTGCTTCCTGGTACGAAACTACTTTGAGTATTATTTACAATGTAAGGCATAACAGTTATTAGCCTATGAGCTATCACTTTGGTAATGATCTTATAACTTACATTACACAAAGCTACATGTCTTAATTGATTAACACAAGAGATATCATTCTTTTAAGGAATCAGAGTTAACAGGAATATATATAATTACCAACAACATTCCATTGAGAATTAATAGAGATGGGATGAAAACCATCAAGGCCAGGGGCTTTAAAGTTTTTCATACTAAAGAGAGCTCTTTTTATCTCATCAAGTGAGACAAGAATTTCAAGGAAATCCCTATCTCTTTCTTTTATATTAGGAAAGGCAGATAAGGTTGGAAAACTGACATTTCCCATACCAGTACTTTGATATAGATCCTTAAGGAAATCTGAAACTAAGTTCTGTAATTGCAAATCTTCATAGATCCAATTGTCATCAGGACCTAGTAGAGCATAAATTCTATTTGTTCTCCTCTTTATGATGGCTGATTGATGAAAAAACTTTCAGTCTCCCATCATGAACCATTTGATTCTAGATTACTGAAACCAATAGTTTTCTTCTTGTTTCACAATGCTCTCCTTGAACATAAAAGATACAACAGGTTCTTCAAGGGACCTGAAATCGCTATAATCGATCCTTTCCTTTACCCAACTGAATACCCCCCTCTCTCCCATATTTCCCTTATGATGCTTCCCCACTAATACACAACCCCTGTCCACACTCAATTTGCCATGCGGAAAAACGGTAAAAATTTTCATTCTTTTCATTCCTTTAATCTGTATACATTGCATGTAGACCTCAACCACTCTAAACTCAAAGTAAATATGTTTAATAAATATTTTTGTAGATCGGGAAAGCATGGATCGGAAATGGATGTCTGCCAATCGTTTAACGAAGGAGTATGAGGATGGGGTGAAAGAGTTCATTAGTTTTGCAGTTCGGCATGCGGAAAACCCTAGTACAATCATATGTCCTTGTTTAGATTGTTGTTATGCAAGGCGAGTTAGTGCAGCCGATTTGGAAGAACATTTAGTGTGTAATGGAATCGATCAAAGTTATACATGTTGGACAAAACATGGTGAGACAAGAGCCGAGTCTAGTGAAATGAGGAATCGTGTGAGATATTCATCATACGATACCGACACAAATACTTATGAGGGCGATCGTTTTGAAGACATTGCAAATGTTGTTGAAGAGGATCTTCGGATTGTCCTCAAATGTTTGGGAGGTTGGTAAGTGATGCGAGCAACCATTGTATGATGGATGTACTAAATTCACAAGATTGTCGGCGATGTTAAAGTTGTATAACTTGAAATCGGGCAACGGATGGACTGATAAGAGCTTTACGGACTTATTCACACTATTGAAAGACATGTTGCCAGAGGATAATGTGCTTCCTAGTCGGACATACGAGGCTAAACAAATGTTACGCTCTATTGGCATGAGCTACGAGAGGATACATGCTTGTCCTAACGATTGCATTTTATTTCGAATGAATATGCATCGTTAAATATGTGTCCTAAATGTAGTGCCTCACGATATAAGAAGAAAGAATCAGATCCGAGAGAAGGTTGTGTGGTATTTTCCCATAATACCCAGATTTAGGCGCATGTACCGTAGTTCGGAAGATTCAAAGCACTTGACATGGCATGACGATGAAAGGATCAAAGATGGCAAGTCACGACCCGGCGATTCTCCGCAATGGAAGAAATTTGATCATAATTATCCTGATTTTGGGCAAGAATCAAGAAGCCTACGACTTGCATTGGCTACTGACGGATTTAACCCACATGGTGTTCAAAGTAGCTCTCACAGTACATGGCCTGTGATTTTGGTGATTTATAACCTATCCCCATTGCTATGCATTAATCGCAAATTAATGATGTTATCTATGGTAATTTCTGGGCCTAAACAACCAGGAAATGATATAGACGTCTATTTGACTCCTTTGATTGAAGACTTGAAACAACTGTGGGAGACAGGTGTGGAGGTGTATGATGGGTATAAGGAAGAAAGTTTCAATTTGAGAGCTATGTTGTTTGGCACAATTAATGATTTTCCAGCCTACGGTAATATGTCAGGATATAGCATCAAGGGTCAGTGTGCATGCCCTATATGTGAAGAGGGTACGGATTGGATGCGGTTAGAACATTGTAAGAAGAATGTCTTTCTTGGGCATCGTAGATTTTTGCATCCAAGTCATCATTACCGGTGGTGGAGAAAGGCGTTCAATGGGAACTCGGAAGAAGGTAGAGCTCCTTCACCGTTGACGGGTGATCAACTTTTTGAAAAGGTAAAGGATTTGAATATCCAATTCGGTAAAAATTTTTAGAGAGATATTGTCACAAGAGGGTGGAAGAAAAGGTCGATTTTCTTTGAGTTGCCATATTGGAAATCATTATATGTAAGACATTTCCTCGATGTGATGCACGTTGAAAAAAATATATGTGATAGTGTCATTGGTACGTTACTCAATGTGCCAGGGAAGACTAAAGATGGCATCAATGCAAGGTTGGACTTGGTTAGTATGGGAATAAGAAGAGAATTGGGACCGACGAAGAAGGGTAAAAGTATATATCTTCCTCCGGCTGCTTACACTCTATCTAGAAAAGAAAAAACTGTTTTTTGTAAGTTTCTTGAAGGAGTTAAGGTTCCGGAAGGGTACTCTTCAAACATTAGGAACCTCGTATCGATGAAAGATCTCAAGTTAAAAGGTCTAAAGTCCCACGATTGTCATGTTCTCATGGAGCAGTTGATACCCATTGGTATACGGTCTATTTTACCTAACAAAGTGCGGGGGGCCTTAACTAAACTCTGTTTCTTCTTCAAGGCAATTTGCAGCAAAGTGATTGACCCTGGGAAGTTGCCATCATTACAAAGAGAAATTGTTGTGACTTTTTGCGAGCTTGAGATGTACTTTCCACCTTCATTCTTTGACATAATGGTTCATCTAACCATTCACCTTGTTAGAGAGACACAACTGTGTGGGCCAGCTTATATGAGATGGATGTACCCGATTGAGCGTTATATGAAGATATTAAAAGGGTATGTGAAAAACCGATCACGACCAGAAGGTTGTATTGTTGAACGGTATATTGTCGAAGAAGCTGTTGAATTATGTACCGAATACCTATCCAATGCTGATTCTATAGGGCTGCCAAAGTCTCGTCACACATGGAGAATGATGGGGCAAGGAATTACTGGAAATGAAATAGTGACTATATCAAGGACAGAATGGGAGCAAGCACACTTATATGTTCTGCACAATGCCGATGAGGTTGAGCCATATGTTGAAAAACACAAGGACATGCTTAAGAGTTTGTATCCAAATAAGAATCAAAATTGGCTAACTAGAGAACACAATCGTTGTTTTATAACGTGGCTAAGAGATCACATTTATGTAGAGTTGACTGAAAATGCTACTTCGGTTTCAAATAGATTGAGATGGTTAGCCAAAGGTCCAAGTTTGCATGTCTTCTCTTACCACGGTTATCAAATTAATGGGTACACATTCTATACCAAAGAACAAGATGGTCGGAGTACAATGCAAAACAGTGGTGTGACTCTTGTAGGTCAGTCGATGCATATCTCAAGTGCCAAAGACAGAAACCCGATATATGCAAATATGTCATACTTCGGCGTCATTGAACGCATATGGGAGTTGGATTACACAAAGTTTAAGGTTGGTGTGTTTGGTTTCAAGTGGGTTGACAATAATAACGGTGTTCAGATTGATGAGTCAGGGTTCATGCAGGTGGATCTTAATAGGGTGGGGTATAAAGATGAGCCTTTTATATTAGCATCTCAAGCTCAACAAGTGTTCTATGTCACTGATCCAGCTGATATGAAAAGGTCCATTGTTCTTTTGACTAACAAAATAATTACTAATGTTGATGATCAAGACCATGGAGATGTTGATATTGAAGATGATCCTTTCGTCGGGACATTACAATCACTTGAGATTGATCCAACTAGGGATGATGGTATGTATATGAGAGATGATCATGATGAGGGGCTTTTGGTCAATCCACCATTTCGTACTAATAAAGGACAAACAAATCTCAATCCAATGAAGAAAAGAAAAAGGTTGACTTAAACATGTATGTAGTGTTTGTGTTTAAATGAACTTTCTTATCCTTTTATATTATAGTTAGCATCTTCCGGTAATGCTAGTGTTGATTTTGTTATTCATAGTTGTTTTATATTTTGCATCAATTAAAGTTATATTAATGTCCATTGATGTTTTACTTGTATCTAATATTTTTGTAGGTAAATGGCATCTTCAAGTAATTCTAGTGAGGCCAAAGCGGCGAGACGTGGGCCAACAGTTATGAAGGCGGTCATCCGCGCTAGGAGTAAAGGACAAAATTTTGAGGTAATTTACTTACTAATCTAAGGATTTCATAATGTTGTTTGATATCTAGATTTAATTACTTTATTATTTTTAATAGGTTGAATGGAATTATTTGGACCAACCAATTCGTGCTAATGAAAAAATATTGAAGAGTTACATTGGGGCCGTTGTTCGGCAAACGGTCCCAATTATTTGTTCTAATTGGAAGGATGGAGCTTTGGATGCTTTCAAAGAGAACATATGGGCTGATGTACAGGTAATTGTTAAAATTTATGAATTGTATTGTAAACTATGTAAACATACTTACTTTGACACGTTGTTTATATTGTTTTGCAGATGTCTTTTAATGTTGATGAATCTCGGAAAAAATTTGTACTTCAGGAAGTCGGGTAACCTACATAGGGCATTTAGAACTAGATTGACAAAAAAATTTCTAAGAGATGCTAACGGGAGTATCATAGAGGAACCTCCATCACAATATCCACACATATCAAGGGATGAGTGGATAGATTTTATTGCAATACGCACAAGAGATGCACGATTCCTGGTATGTTTAATATCACGTTAGTCCTTATAATTATATGTATACGTACATATGACATTAACCATGTATTAATATTACTTATATGTGTCTGAATAGAAATTAAGCAATGAAAATCGCAACAGAGCGTTAGATCCTGCATGCCCTTACAAAGCATCACGTAAGTGTTATGCTGACATTGAGGATGAATTGGTATGTATATATATATTTAACTGCATTTGTGGTAAATATGACTTTTAAACTGTTTGGTTAATATATATTATCTCAATATACGAATACAGGGAGGCGGGGCCAAGTTAAGAAAATTAAACGCCATATTGTGTGGAGGAAAGCCCGCGAGAACAAGGCGGGTGTAATTGGCAACAAAAATACACAGAACGCGTGGAATAAATGTGTTAGTAGACTAACGTTTACATTTTCATTTGTTATTTTCTTATGACAATATATAATAATTTTAACATTTGCATTTCACCAATAACTATGTGTCAGGAGGAACTGTCACAGTCTGCAATAGAGGGAGAGATACAAGATTTTGGTCACCAGGATATTCTTTCTAAAGCCCTAGGTGTGCCAGAGAACCCTGGTCGTGTTAGGGGTGTGGGTTTTGGCGTCTCTCAAAAAGACTACTTCCCACCTGAAGGTCGTGCAAAACATAACTCTGAAACGAAAAGGTGGGAGACATTGGTGTCTCAACTCTCAGAAAGATTGAACATTTTGGAAGATAAGCTGAAAAAAAAAGGAGGATGAGGAGAGGCAGGCTAATTTCACAGCCCCAGCAAGCGTCAAAGATAGTTGCACTCTACCATCTGCCATCAAGCTTCCAGAGGTAATGCATGCCTTTTTTTTTACTAGTATTGCATTCGCAGTTAAATACATTCAATTGGATGCCTTAATTCACAGCTTATTCATCTATCATTGGATTAGGGCGTCAACTCATGTCAGCTATATTTATCAACCCCAAACTATCGTATGGTTGGTATTGGTAAAGTATACAATGAGCCGGGTGTTACACTGCACACTGGACCAGTACCCCTTAACCATGTGAAAGTTGGAGTTGATGTTGCAACTGAGGGGGATGCGCCATTGCCGGTACCTATCGATGGTGCAGATGTAATGACAGTAAGAGATGCAATAGGTACTTATGTGGCATGGCCAATTGATCTCGTGGTTGTAATTAATATGGTATGTAATTGCATTTTTCCACCTTTTCATATACGGCGTATATTTATTACATTAGTTGATCACTAACTGGCATATTGAAATGCAAAATTTCCAGGCACTTGCAAAATCTAAAGGCATGGGCAGAGTGTCTGAATATACAAAGGAGTCAATTACAACCCCAGAAAATAAAGGAGGCAACTCTGAGGCCAACCCTCCTACAGCTGGTTCAACTAACATTTCTCTTGAATATTTCAATTTTCTTAAAATACATGAACGAAAGAATATGAAAAATGATGACCAATTGAACATAGAGATAGAACAAAATATTTTTGGTCAGCATATCATTGATATGATCAATACTGAAAATATCAGAGAAATTGTAAATCATGAATGGGTATCTGCCTCCGTTATTTCCGTATATATCAGGTACTAAATCAGGCTTAAAGTGTACAATATTTTTTTAGTCTTTCCATTTAAATATTGATGTCATTGGTGTAATCCATTTTTATATTTTAATTGAAGGTATTTGTATGAAGAATTGTTGCTTCCAAAGGAAAAAACGAGGAGGTTTCTGTTCTTGTCCCCACACCAAACAAATACATACTGCTACTTCGGGAGGGATTCACAGATAACGTATATAGCTGACCGGTTTGCAACTACAGAAAGAGAACATCAGCCCTTGTTTTTAGCACCGTGCAATGTTGGGTGAGTCACTTATCCTATAGGACTTAATTCACAATAATGAATTATATAAAAGTGGAGGTTCTTAGGATTTGTTATCGCAACATTTTTGTAGGAATCATTGGGTGCTGTGCGCGATAAATATTGTTGAAGAGATTATTTACTATCTGGATTCCTTGAATGTTGATCCTAGGAATCGCCCAGAATTAAAGAATTTGTTCAATAAGTAAGCATGCTTTTATATTTCTGATTTTCTATGATTCTGTCGAATGGCTTCCATGGTAGATACATGTTGCAAGTTGTCATGGTCCTAACGTGCTTTTGATTTTTGACATTAGAATAACTGTGTTGAATTGACATATACTGGGTTGTGGCTATTGTTGTTCAAAATAAAATAAAAAGCATGCGTGTGTTTGTGATGATTGAAAATATGTTTCTTAATGAAGTTTGTTTGATTTTGTTATTAGTGCTTTGCAAGTTTATCGCGCAAATATCGGAGCTAAGGTGCCGCGTTTAAAGGCAACCAACATTAAATGGATTCAGATAGAGGTATATTTGCAAAAACTTAATGTGCAATTAGATAAAAAAAAACTATATTGATTTACTATTTTATTTTTTATAGTGCCCAAGACAACCCATCAGTACAGATTGTGGGTACTATGTCATGCGTTTCATGAAGGAAACTATCTTGCAGAACCAAGTTAAAATACCAATGACGGTATGTTGTTTACTTAGCTTTTAATTGTGACTGTTCAAATGTTTTAGCAATTGTAACTTGATTTATTTAATTTTTATGTCGCGGTACTTCCCTGACTTCAAATGCTCCACATACTCCACTGCTCAACTATCTGAAGTCAAGGAAGATTGGTGTCGCTATATTGTTGAAAAGTTTATTTGATTATGTCAAATTGATCACAGTAGTTGCAGCAATACTCATTGGTATGTGAATAATGCTTTAGATTTCTAACTAGAGATCCACATCAACATTTTGTGTTGTTAATAGACTAATGGTCGAGGATAAAGTATTTTGCTCTTTGATATGAAGTCTATGAAGGAATCATTTTGGTAGCATCACCTCTGGATCCATCTTATTTAGTTACTCTGTCTGACATTTAATTTAGTTTAGTTAATCAGAACTCATTGGCAGGTGGTGTATGGCTTTTGGTGATGGTGATTGCTGCTACTTTTGCTAATGCTACTTATGAGAGGTTGCCATTGGAGGATGAACAAGGCGAGGAGGAGATGCAAGTGCAAGAATAACAAAGAAGCAGAAAGAATAACAAGGCAAGAATCGGGAGTGAATTCAGATGTAACTCCAGTTTCTCAAGGTTTGGGTGATCAACAAGTTTCAATGCCAACGTATAATTTGCCTCCAAATTTGGTACACAATGGTCAAATGTCACATGATGTTTTCTGGGCACCTCCACCTCGCCCTCCTCCTCCTTTCTAGCTGAGAGCCTTGTCAACCATCTGAATTTCATGTTACTGACTTGTGTACACGTGCAGTATGTTTCTGACGGTTTTCTTGTAAACATAGCAAGGTTAGGGCCTTTTTGTTTATTTGTATGTGCTTCTAAGAAACTTATTAGATGCTACTATCTTTAGTTAGATATACTTTTACTAGTTTGTTTCTGGTGTTTAATCTTCTTGTTTGGTGGAACTTGGAAGAGTTGGGTTATATGATAAGTGTAGGCAAGGATGAAATTAATTTGAAATGATCCAAGAATAGGATTGGATCTATGTGCAGGAATTTATCACAATGAAAATGGCTTGAGTGTTGAGCATCCTTTTATCCTTGACTCTTTGCCTAGTTGTCCATTTGCATTTAGTACTTCATCTAAAAGTGGAATTGTTGGAAAGCCATGGTTTGAGTAATGAGTAATGATATTAAAGTTTAAGTGGTGCATTGAATAATATTTTTGCAATTACTACTTTGATTCTTTGCCTTTAGTCAGAAGAAGGGTGCATTGGCTGTTTAGGCTTTAGAGGTTAAGCTCAAGTACCTTAATCTTGATGGTGCCAGAAAAATAGTTGAGGGGGCCAAGTCATTGTTTCAGACTTGTCAAAGTAGCTAACAATATATGCATATGGATTGTGCTTCATTTCTTTGTTTACACCTTCTGTTTTTTATAAACAATATGCAGGAATGGAGGTAAAGTTAATAAATATGTAAAATTAAAAAAAAAAGGGAATAGATAGCGTTTGTTTTAAGAAATGTTATCTAAAGTCTGACTTTAGATAGCGTTTGTTAATACAAATGCTATCTAAAGTCAGACTTTAGATAGCGTTTGTTTTAACAAATGCTATCTAAAGGCAGACTTTAGATAGCGTTTCCGTGTACAAACGCTATCTAAAGTCACCTTTTAATAGCACTTCCTAAATGCTATCTTTGCTAACGAGTTTTAATAGCGGTGGTATAGATAGCGGTTACAAACGCTATTAAAAGGCATTCGGAAACGCTATCTAAAGTCATTTCTGTTGTAGTGTAGCATGGGTTTCCTTTTGCTGGTTTTCGTGTCAGGCCTATTTTTTCGTTTCCTTCTGCATGGGGTGTATAAGCGTGTTAAACTTTTTGTGACAGGCCTATTTAGTATAATATACCATCTTATTTTTTTAAAATATATATATATATACATATATTGTACTTGGAAAATACCAAATAGTTCGAAAACTTTTTCGTGAAACAACGCACGAAAACATATACCAAATAGCATCAATGTTATATTATTATATTATTATAGTTCTTACTTAGCTCATACTTTTATAAGTTGAGGCGTACGTGTTAGCAAGACTCTTATTACGCTTAGCTTATACCTAGCTGCTGTTTCTATTCTTTATATATATATATATATATATATATATATATATATATATATATATATATATATAACTGATTATATATATTATCACAAAGAATATTGTATTAAATTTAATATTATTCTGTTTGTCTTCTTCATTATTTATCAAACACCTTATAAGTACAAGATAAAAGGTTGTCCAGTAACTGGATATAAATCTGCTGTTCCAAAAAAATATATATATATATATACATATATATAAGACTATATTTTGGAGTGATAAAGATCCAGGAATAGTGTTAGTGTTTATTTAAAATGGATTTTGCATATTTGATTTCTTATATATATATATATATATATATATATATATATATATATATATATATATATATATATATATATATATATATAAAAAATCTCACTTGCGTTGAAGGTATGGTGACAAAATGAGTAGTAAAATTGATATTGTTTCTTTAAGTAAGTTTGATAAGATTCAGTTTTACTACTCTAGCTTGTTGTGCAGCCAATCATGCATAATGAAAAAAATGGGTTGATTTTGCAAGAAATCTGTGTAGATCCCATGGGAGCCTTGATAATATATTCTCCCCTAGATGTCGTAGCAATCAATGTGGCAAGAAGAGAAGAGTCTTCAATGTTGCCCATTCTTACCTCTGGTTTTACCATATCCAAAGACGACAGATCAGATATTGCTGTAGGACAACCTAGTATCGAGCATGATGAAAAATTAGGAGGTTCCTTGGTGACTCTAACAATCCAAATACTGGCTTGCACTCCATACAATAGGAAAGTTTAATAGGGAGACAATAGTTGATGTTAATAAAATGGTAGCCTCAACGGTGGAGAACATTAGAATTGCTTTGGATTGTCCCAAATTAAGTTAATCTTTTTTTTTTTACTTTAATTTAATTGTTTAAGATATAGTTAAATGATGTTTTTATTATGTTCAAAATTGTTGGCAATTATTAGAACATTTGTTTGACATCATGTAGACTCATTTTTGAAGAAAATTGTAACAACCTTGGTACTGCTTTATGGATTGACGACCATCCTCACAAACTAACACGCTTCCCGAGAAAACTTTCCAAGAGGGTCACCCATCCTGCACTGCTCCACGTCAAATACGTTTAACTTTTGTTCTTAAGTGATGAGCTACCAAAAAGAAGATGCATCTTGTTGGTATAGGCGATCAATCAATTCATATAAGCCATCATCTTTATCGTATAGTCCTATTCCTACACAGTCTCAGGATCCCTCTCATTCTGGTGTGTAATCGGTTCATTCACGTGTCTCTCTGCTTAGAAGCCTGTCAGGAGCCGCTTCTTGTCTGTGCCTTTGTAACATCTCAGTTTTTATATATCTGTTTATATTATTTAATTTAGAGTGATTAATTATATGGATGTTTATTTTTATTTATTTTTATGTGGTTTGGTTTGAGTAATTTTATTTACTCATTTAAAATTATTTTCTTGAGTGCGTTAGAACTGCCTTATTTCAGTGTATACATGTTTAGTAGACAATAATATTATGTTATTGTCACTATTAATATTTGTTTAGAAAAATATTTCGAATGATATGATTGAAAGAAATTTATTTCCATATTTTACTCTATTTAATTTTAGATTTGAAAATATGTCGGTTTAAAATTAATCAAAGTTTAATTTTGGATCATTGATTTTCTTGGCCGACCAATTCAACCATCAATCTCTATCCTATTTCAAACTTTGAAAATTTATATATATTTTTCCCTCATTACTTTTAGAATGTGTTTGGGAAAGCTGGAAAAAAAGATTATCTTTGATAAACTATTTTCAAATAATCGATTATAATCCGAATCTGTTTTTGTTTGGGTATGTTTGCTGAAAAACGATTTTAAGATAATCTATTTCGTTTGGGTGGTGCAAAAATAATCACTATTACATTGTAAATTACAAAAAAAGGTATGAAGTAATTTGTTTATATTAATGATATTGAATTTTGTTTTAACAATAAAACTGGTTAAAATGTTTATTTTTTTTCTATTTTATCATCAATTTATTTCTATTATAAAAAATTTAAATAAAATTTGTTACACTTTTTATTATGAAATAAGTCAACCTCGGTAGTCTCTTAATCCACGATATAAAAGAATGGCCATTCGGCCGTGTGAAAAAAAGCCATCCAGTGAGGATGTCAGTAAAATAGTACGGTGTTGGGGGCAAAAGAGGAACAACATTTTGAGATTGGAAAATAACCTGGATGCAAAAATCTTACCGTCCTTCCATGAAGATGGTTGCAAAACAGTTTTTTTTTTATTTTTAAAAAAGCTTTTTTAAAAAATAAGTTCTCTACCCAAACATAAAAATTATTTACCAAAACAGCTTTTATAATAAAAAAAAAACAGCTGAAACATGGATAATTAATCTATCCCTAACATACACTTAGATCCAAAGGTTAAAAACCATTTTGTTTTTCAAACTCAATCTCAATCACTCATTTTTGTAACTACTAATTGAAAAAAAGAAAATGAAAAACAATTTTTGTATTTCTCTCCTCCTTATCAGCGCAAGACTCCCCCTCCTCATTCTTTCTCTCTTTATTTCTTATATCTTCCTCCTCATTCGGACTTGCTGCTTATCTCTATAAAACTCCAAGCTTCATTTCCCTTATCCCTAACACAGCCATGTCCAGCCGCCTGAGCACTGTCGGCCACCGTCACAAGCAGCCCGACCCAGTTCTTCGTCATTCACCTCTGTTTTGTTTTGACTCTATCGTTGTGCGTTGTTGCTGCCACGAGAACGAACTCCGTCATCCCTCCATCGCGTCGCCGCATCATCGTCGTGATGGACACTCCAACAGTCACCACTTCGTCTTTAAAGGTGAAGAATATGCTTATTGGAAAGAACGTATGATTATTTTTATTCAAGCACAATATTTAGATATTTGGGATGCCATTGAAAATGGACCTTTTATTCCAATGAAAGAAGTAGATGGTAAATCTGTTTTTAAGCCTAGAGATGAACAAACAAAAGATGAGAAAAAGAAAGTCCAATTTAATTTGAGTGCTAAAAATATATTAACATCTGCTTTGAGTAGGGGAGAATTTTTCAGGGACCGGAATTGCAAGACGGCCAAAGAAATGTGGGATACACTTCAAGTCACTCATGAAGGAACGAGTGAAGTTATGCATGTAAGGAAAAACACTCTAATAAGAGAATACGAGTTATTCATGATGAAGCAAGGAGAATCCATTCCAGGACATGCAAAAACGCTTCACTCACATTGTGAACCAGCTTGCTGGTCTAGGTAAGAATATTGATAATGAAGATTTAATTAATAAAGTTCTGCGTTGTTTGAGCAGGGATGAATGACAATCGAAGGTGACAAAGAATTACCGAATCTAGAGACCTTACCACGATGAACTTAACGATACTATTTGGCAAATTACAAGAGTATGAACTAGAATTAAGTCGCTTGTCGAAACATGAAGAAAATTATAAGAAAAATAAAAGCCTAGAATTGAAGGAATCCTCTTCAAAAATTGAGGAATAAAGTGAAGAAGATGATGATGTTGATGAAGACGAAAATTCAGAGGAAGAAATGGAATTCATGATAAAAAAATTCAAAAAATTCCTGAAGAAGAAAGGCTGCCAAAGGAAGAGCACATCATCGACACCTACATGTTATGAGTGCGGCAAACAAGGTCACATCAAATATGAGTACCCCAAACGCCAGAAGAAGGAAAGAAAGCCTAGAAGAGCGTATATCGCTTGGGATTAAAATGACAAGAACTCATTGGATGATTCATAAAGTGAGAAAGCGAACTTGTGTCTCATGGCGGGTCATGAAAGTGACGATGAAGTAAGCTCTAATTCATCATCCGATTGCTCATATGATGCCTTGCATGATGCTTTTTGTAACGCCCTATTTTTCCCATGCTTCTGCAGTAGTAAATACATATTTATAAGTATTTATTTTCGACAAAATCCAGAGAATGATTTAAAATAAATTAAAATCATTTTCTTGTGTTGTTTTATCATATGAAGTCATGGTTAAATTTTCGGTTGAAAATTCAGACGAAAGTCGATCCGCGTTTTCACTGCCGGTACAAGTTTACTGAGCAGAAAACCTAATTTTGACTCGTGAACAAAACAGTTAGTGTTTTTATGATGTTTTGTAGGATATTGGAAATTTTCAAAATTTTGAGTTCAGAAATAAAATATAATATTTATTCCAGGTGAAATACGATCGGAAACTTGAACCGGTTATACAATGGAGCAGAATAGGAGACATAAAAGGCTTGAGGTGAGATGAGGGAGTGAGGTGACTCACTAGAGGTATGGCCTAATCTACCTCCTAAAAAGTGGTGATGATGACACTTATTGAAATATAATATTATATTCGAAAAACCCATTTTTCTCTCTCTTCTCAAACCAAACAAGGCACAAAATCAAAACTTGCCCTCCAAGCTCATTTCTATCTCCTCAATTTTCTGCCTCTCTCACCCCTCTATAAATACCTATTTCATTTCTTCACTTTATCACTTTCTTACTTCTTCCTTTCTCTTCTAACTTCAAACATTTAAAGCTTTCATTTTTACTTGTCTTTTTACTTCAAGTTCTTCATTAAAGTTCTTTCTAACACTAAGGGTAATACTCTCATGTAAATCTTTTTACAAGTTTCTTCTTTTATTTCATAGTTTGCTTTGTGTCCTTTATGTGCTTTAAACTTCCAAAATCTCTCTAAAATGATAGAAAACTCCTTTGGAGTTGAAACCAAATTTTATAGTCTTCTATTTACTTGTATTTTATCATATTAAGAGTTTGTGTAAAACAAAAATTTCTAACTCCCTTTTCCTATGATGACCGAATCTACCCCTTAATGGCCTAGGAAGTTTTGTTTCAACTTTTGTTAAATGATCATGTGTTTTGAGCTTCTAGATACCTCTTGATCTTAAAGTATATAATGTTGGAAGGTTTGATAGCTTGTTGTCCTATATATGATGGCCAAACCATGTGGTTTTGAGGCTTAGGATGCTCGTTTCAACTTTTCAACTATGATCATGGGTTTAGAACTCTTAATACATTGTGATGCCTATGAGTTTTCATCAAACAAAGAACTTTTCCTCATTATCCAAAGATGGTCGAAACTTAATGTTTTGAACCTAGGATGTTTTGTTTTTATTTTCCAATATGATCATGGACTTGAGCTCCTTAATACATTTGGATGCTAAGTCTAAGAGATTTGAAAGTTTAAAGATTTCTAGCTTGTTTATCCTATGATGGTTGTGAACCTAGGATGTTTTGTTTTCATTTTACAATATGATCATGGACTTGAGCTCCTTAATACATTTGGATGCTAAGTCTAAGAGATTGGAAAGTTTAAAGATTTCTAGCTTGTTTATCCTATGATGGTTGTGAACCTAGGATGTTCTGTTTTCATTTTCCAATATGATCATGGACTTGAGCACCTTAATACATTTGGATTCTAAGTCTAAGAGATTGGAAAGTTTAAATATTTCTAGCTTGTTTATCTTATGATGGTTGTGAACCTAGGATGTTTTGTTCTCATTTTCCAATATGATCATGGACTTGAGCTCCTTAATACATTTGGATACTAAGTCTAAGAGATTGGAAAGTTTAAATATTTCTAGCTTGTTTATCCTATGATGGTTGTGAACCTAGGGTGTTTTGTTATCATTTTCCAATATGATCATGGACTTGAGCTCCTTAATACATTTGGACACTAAGTCTAAGAGATTGGAAAGTTTAAAGATTTCTAGCCTATTTATCCTATGATGGACGAACCTACGTGGTTGTGGACCTAGTATACTTTATTTCAACTTTCCAAATATGATCATGAGTTTAGACTTCTTGATATCTTTTAACGCTAAATCTAAGAGCTTAGAAGGGTTGGAAATTTCTAGCCTACTTATGCTAAAGAGGCCGAAACCCTAAGCATGGATTTAGTGGGATTTTTGTTCTATCTTTAAGTGAACCTTGGTTATGAACTCCTAACACTTAAGGATCACTAATCCATGAGTTGTATTCTTTGTTTGAAAACCTCTAACCCTATTTTATGCCATGACCGAACCTATACCCTATTGGTTTAGTGTTCTTGGTTAACTTTTAACTTGTGGTATTATGTTCATAAACCTAGACATTCATCGCGAAGTAAGCAAGGACGTTCGGGCACTAGTGGAAAATATACATTAGACGGTAAAGGTTTACGTCAGTTAACCAAAAGCTAGACGTTAAAAAGGAGGCGGTGACAGTTTTGTAAATATCAGACTTCATTAATTCAATTTTAACGTCAGTTGTTTTAAGGACTGACGTTAAAAGTGAAGTGACTCACTTTTAACGTCAGTTCAATAAACAACTGACATTAAAAGTGAACCTTTTAACGTCAGTTCTTCATTGAACTGACGTTAAAATTGAGTCACTTCACTTTTAACTTCAGTTCTTTCATCAACAGACGTTAAATGTTATTTTAATAATTTTTTTTATCTAGTATACAT
Organism: Sophora flavescens; assembly: GCA_030762895.1. Lineage (NCBI taxonomy): Eukaryota > Viridiplantae > Streptophyta > Magnoliopsida > Fabales > Fabaceae > Sophora > Sophora flavescens. The sequence continues at coordinate 136,529,380 of CM061063.1, read as the reverse complement.
ATCCTTCCGCATTGCCTTCCTCAAAGTTTCAGTTTCACAATTGCTTTGATGTTTTGTGTTTATGTTTTGAAAACTAAAATATATGTGCGAAGTATAAGTTGAATCAATAACCCAAACCGGATCTCATTCATTGAAAGGGTTTAAAATCCTTGATAGGGTTTACAATCCTATAAAAAGTTACATTGATAGGGTTTAAAATCCTATAAAAAGTTACATTGAAAGGGTTTAAAATCCTAAACATTTGTTGAGGCTTCGTCCCCTTCAAGGGTGAGCAAGAGAGGAGAGTCGAGGGACCGAGTTTTCTAGAGCGGCTGAGCAAAGGTGCACCCGATCTGTTTCAGCAATGGTCTTGCTGTAGCTGCCGATTCTCCAGAAAGATGATAAGGTGAGCAACTCACACTATGTGATTTACACAACCTTATCACCCATGTTATGTGATTTACACAACCTCAGAAGTTGTTTGACCATTAAGACAAAGACCTTTGAGTCTAGGAATAGGAAGAAAGAGTGATGAAGTTAATCTCCACGGCAGAGCCATATTGTGAAGCAGAAAATTAAAAGGATGGAAGGAAGCTATTTATAGGAGCAGGGGATGAAGTTACTAAGCTATTCTGATTTTCTTGAAAACTTACCTATAAACTTAATGCTCATTAAGAGGATTAAGTTACAAGGTGCATGGGTAAGTAGCACAGTAGTCAAAGGAATGAATTCTTGCAGAAACTTATACACCTTTAATGTCAGTTGTTTAATACAACTGACGTTAAAAGTGTTTTTAAAATAAAAAATATTTATTTTTAACGTCAGTTTTTTATATAACTGACGTTAAAAGTGTGGTTTTTACTTCAGTATAATAAATAGCTGACGCAAATAATCCTATAAATTATAAACGTGCAGAATGAATATTGGAAATAATGTAATATACGAGAACTTGGCAGTCATAAATTAAGTTGACGTTAAAAATGAGGTGGCGGCAATTTGGCAGTCATGTTTATTTTTAATGTCAGTTTTTTATACAACTGATGTTAAAAGTTTGGTTTTTTACTTCAGTATTATAAATAGCTGACTTAAATAATCCTATAAATTATAAACTTGCAGAATGAATATTGGAAATAATGTAATATACGGGAACTTGGTAGTCATAAATTATGTTGACGTTAAAAATGAGGTGGTGGCAATTTGTAAATATTAAATCACTATTTGCGTCAGTTGTGTAAAGAACTTGTGTAAATATTAAACAAGTTTATTTTTAATCTACATTAATTAGCTTGAATTAGTAAACATATTCTTGTGAAAATTAAAATAAATCAACACTTAACATAAAAGTGTTATATGTATAATCAAATCGTATCTCATTGAAGCGATTCATAAGTTACAATTACATGATTAAAAGATAAAAAATTTCTGCAACATAGCACTAAAATATTAAAAAGTTTCTGCTTCGATCAACATCAATTTCTTCTCAGTTCTGTCCTCAGAAACTCCAATGGATGCATCGATCCCCTCCCTGCTCATTTGAAGTCCTTGATGCTCCATCTGTGCTTTATCCACAGTCGCTTGGGGAGGAGATGGAATAAAGTGATGGAGTCATATTATGTTATTTACTCAACCTCAAGTTTTTTGACCATTAAGACAGAGACCTTTAAGTATAGGTATAGGAAGAAATAACAAAAGTCTCAAATGTGATAGAACCATATTGTGAAGGAATAGAAAACGCACGAAATATAGAGGAAAATAAGAGGGTGTATTTACATACTGATACAGAAGAATGACACTCTATATAGAGAATAGTCTTTCTCTGATTTTATTGAAAACTTATCTATAAACTTAATGCTCATTAAGAGGATTAAGTTTCAAGGTGCATGGGTTAGCACAGTAGTCAAAGGAATGATTTTTTTTGCAGATATACACTTTTAACGTCATTTGTCTTCAAAAACTGACGTTAAAAGTGCTTTTAAAATAAAAAATATTTATTTTTAACGTCGCTTTTTATACAACGGCGTTAAAAGTTTTATTTTTACTTCAATTAAATAAATAGTCAAAGGAATTAATGTTTTTGGATAAAGGTATACACTTTTAACGTCAGTTTCTTAAGACAACTGACGTTAAATATACGACCTTTAACGTCAGTCTTTACAAACAACTGACGTCAAATGTTGTTTTATTTTGGTTTACACCCGCGCGCCTTCTGCACTTCGCTCTGTACGTCTCTTTTCTCTTTTCATCACGCTCAAACCTCACTCTCAACCCTCACTCTCACTCTCACTCTCACTCTGCCCTAATCGCGAGCTCATCTCCACCGCAACCACCGCGAGGGCTTCTTCGCCACCACTGTGAGGTACACTATTAACCCTAACCCTGTCTTTCCATTCATTCTTTGCAATAACTTTACATCTCTCTTTCCCCTTCCCGCGCACTAACTCTCCTTGTCCCTCTGCTCTCAGTAACCACATCGAACGTTGGCCACCACTCGAGCTCCCCTCCCCACCACCACGCGAGCACCTATTTCTGGTGAGTCTTTAGGGAACATTTTTTTATTTTTGGTTTTGAGTGTATGTTGAAACTGTAGTCTCAGTAGTTGAAACTTGAAACCGTGAGTTTGAGTTGTTTGGAATGTACGTCTCTATTTTTGGTTTTGAGTGCATATTGCTCTGCTGGTTGATCTGTCACGGCCGTGATGCTCATCACGGCTAGGCCGTGATCAGTTCTGCCTGTGATGGTCTGGTTCAGTTGGCACGTTACGGCCGCGATGGACATCACTGCCAGGCCATGACCAGTGCTTGTCAATCTTCAAAAACTATAGTTTTCAATCTCCCGTATTGTCCTTATATTGGATATATGTTTTGTATATCTACAGGACCTATCTAGTTATGGATCGTAGTTGGATGGTTTGTAAGCGTACTAGTGCTGAGTATTTGAAGGGGGTGGGAGAATTTATAGAATTTGCTCAAAGGAATGTTCCTAATAGTAATGGAATGTTCTGTTGTCCTTGTGTCAAGTGTTTGAATACGAGGAAATGTACGGTGAAGGATATACGTACTCATTTGATTTGTGAAGGGATTTGCTTGAGTTATACAAGATGGATATGGCATGGTGATGTGTTGTTGAGTAGTACGTCAAGAGTCTCCCAAAGTGAGGACATTGACGTAGATATGGAGGATGATCGAGTAGAGGACATGATCCGTGATATTGGACAAGAATCTTTTCATCTAGCTCATGTGTATGATAGGTTGTGCGGTGATGCGGATAAGCCTTTATATCCAAGGTGTACTACTCATACACGATTGTCGACGGTGCTAAAATTGGTTTGTGTGAAGGCGAGAAATCGTTGGACCGATAAAAGCTTCACGGAATTGCTTGAAGTGTTGAAAGACTTGCTTACGGAGGACAACACATTGCCTGACCGTAACTATGAGGCCAAGACGGTATTGTGTCCTATGGGTATGGAGTATAAGAAGATACACGCATGCCCCGATGATTGCATATTGTACACCGGTGTTCATGAAGACAATCACAATTGCCCCAAATGTGGGTTATCACGATACAAAGTGAAGGGTGGTGATGATGATGATGATCTTTATGATGTGAGAAAAAAGGATCCTCCTGCGAAGGTGTTGTGGTATCTTCCAATAATTCCAAGGTTCAAGTGATTGTTTGCCAATGCGAAGAATCTTAGATGGCATAATGATGAGAGGAAACGTGATGGAAATTTTCGTCATCCTGTTGATTCTATTCAATGGAAGAATATCGATACTATGTTTCCGGATTTGACCGATGAGCCAAGAAACCTAAGGCTTGGACTTGCTACGGATGGAATGAATCCTTATGGTAACATGAGTAGTATTCATAGTTCATGGCCTGTTCTGTTGGTAATTTACAACATGCCCCCTTGGTTGTGCATGAAACGCAAATACATGATGTTGTCTATGATGATTTCGGGCCCAAAACAACCGGGAAATGACTTAGATGTTTATCTAGGTCCCTTGATTGAAGACTTGAAAACGCTGTGGGTGGAAGGTGTTGATGTAGTTGATGGGTATTCTCATGAGACTTTCAAGCTTCATGCCATGTTATTTTGCACCATCAACGACTTTCCAGCATACGGTAACTTGTCCGGGTACAGTGTCAAGGGGCATAAAGCATGCCCTATATGTGAAGAAGGCACATGCTACACTCAGTTGCATCATGGAAAGAAGACGGTTTACCTTGGTCATCGGAGATTTCTTAGACGTGATCACCCATATCTTAAGATGAAAAAAGCTTTTAATGGATGCCAAGAGACAGAAGAAGCGCTGGCGGCCTTAATTGGAGAACAGGTTTATCATAGGGTAAAGGGCATCGATGTTATATTCGGCAAGTCCAAATAGAAAGGTAAAGCTGCTGAGAAAAACATATGGAAGACGAGGTCGATATTCTTTGATCTTCCATACTGGCGCAAGCTTGATGTCAGACAATGCATTGATGTGATGCATGTGGAGAAAAATGTGTGTGATAGTGTGATCGGGATGCTTCTCAACATTCAGGGCAAGACAAAGGATGGTGTGAATGCTCGTCTCGACCTCGTTGCTATGGGTATACGAGAGCAGTTAGCTCCAGTTGTTGAGGATGGTAAGCGGACTTATTTGCCGCCAGCATGTCATACTTTGTCAAAAAAAAAAGAGACAAAGTTTCTGCGGGTGTCTTCTGGGCATCAAAGTTCCACATGGTTACTTTTCAAATATGAAGAGGCTTGTCTCTAGTGATCTTAAATTGGTTGGCTTAAAGTCTCATGATTGTCACATCTTGATGCAACAACTTCTGCCCGTTGCTATTCGTGGTATTGCTCCAAAAAATGTGAGACATGCCATTACTCGGTTGTGCTCATTCTTCAATTCTATATGTAGCAAAGTCGTTGACCCCCATATGTTGGATGACTTGGAAGTTGAGGCTGCTACAATCTTGTGCCAATTGGAGATGTATTTTCCTCCTTCCTTTTCCGACATAATGGTTCACTTAATTGTTCATTTGGTGAGGAGATTAGATTATGTGGGCTGGTTTTTCCGAGATGGATGTACCCAGTTGAGCGCTACATGAAGATCTTGAAAGGGTACGTGAAGAATCCTCATCGTCCGGAAGCATCTATTGTTCAAAGGTATGTTGCAGAAGAAGCTATTGAGTTTTGTTCGGACTACCTTCATAACACGGATCCTATAGGGGTTCCTAAGCCTCGGCATGATGAGATCGAATGTCAAGGTAAGGGTACACATGGCTTAAGAATTAATAGGAAGGATCGGGAGGAAGTGCTTCAAGCACATTTGTATGTATTGAACAACATCAAATGTGTTCAGCCTTTCTTATTTGAACATAAAAGAAAAGTCAATCAAGAAAACCCTCGAATGAGCGAAAGGTGGTTGTTGAACAAGCATAACAAGACTTTCTTACCATGGTTCAAGGAAGAAATGCTTAAGGATGGTAGTACTGCTTCTGATGACGTAAGATGGCTAGCACGTGGGCCTAGCTTCAACGTCATATGTTGGAGCGGATACGACATAAATAACTTTTCCTTTTATACAAAGGAACAAGATAACAAGAGTACCATGCAAAATAGTAGGGTTATGATCGTGGCGAAAGCAATGCACTTCTCTAGTGCAAAGGACACAAAACCCGTTAAAGCACCGAGACCTTACTTTGGATATATTGAAGATATTTGGGTGCTCGATTACACTAAGCTTACGGTGCCGGTATTTAAATGTAAGTGGGTTAATAGTAACGGTGATGTACAAACCGACGAATTGGGATTCACATTGGTAGACCTCAACAAGTTAGGTCATATAAATGAGCCTTTCATAATGGCTTCCCAAGCAAAACAAGTGTTCTACATCACCGATCCTTCTAACAAAAGGTTGTCTGTGGTTCTCCAAGGAAAAAGCATGTATAATGGTAGTGATGAAAATGAAGATTCAAATCTTGATATTCCTGAGACTCCTTCTTTTTCAACAAACATGTCTACTATAATCGAGGAGACACAGGTGGACGATGTACATGCCACTCGTGATGATCATCACGAAGGGATATTGATATAGGTAGTTTAAACTTAGTATACATTTATTTTTATTTATATTTTTGTATTTATTTTGAGTTATAACCTATGTTAATAAATATATATTGTTTCTGAACAGGCATACATATGGATCATTGTTCCATTTTTCCTTTGCAATTCTGTAATGTGTGTGATATTCTGTGTTAATGGGATATTTACTGAATGCAGGGATAGCTGAGGGGAGTGATATTTTAAAACTGAATTTTAAAAAAAAATACTATTAACGTCAGTTGTATGATACAACTGACGTTAATAGTATTTTATAAAATATACAGTACACTATTAACGTCAGTTGTTTATTACAACTGACGTTACAATTAAGACCTTTAACGCCAGTTCTTTATAACAATTGGCATTAGTTTTAGCAAAATTAACGTCCGTTCTTAAAGAACTGACGTTAATTTTTACAAAATTAACGTCAGTTGTGTTAAAGAACTGACGTTAATTTTGACAAAATTAACGTCAGTTGTGTTAAAAAATCGACGTTAATAGTTTTATATTTAACGTCAGTTCTCAACTGACGTTAAAATTTTAACTTTTAACGTCAGCTATATTTACGTCGATCGAGATTCGGCGTAAAAATCAATTTTAACTGACGTAAAAAGCACTTATTGCACTAGTGGTGGTTCGATACTTCAAACAACAAGCACTTTAGCCTTCACCAAAGGTAAGGGGAGCTTTCCTGAGGGATACTCAATAACTGTGTGCATGTGTGTATGTGAATTTTTTGATTTATATGGATCGTATTATAATATTGGAACAATGTTTGAATGATTTATATACTTGAACTATTGTGGTAACTGTCTGATGTTGATTTCATACTTGATTATTTACTTGACTGAAGTATGATGAATCATATATGTCATGGATTTTTATTAATTGTTATACTGTTGACTGATATTATATTGATGATTGATTGATGTCTGAGAAGCCTGACATTCGTCGGTGCTCAAATAACTATGAGAATAAAAGCCTTAATAAGCTTCATGAGATCCTGAAACAAAGATATTTCTTTTGGAAGTTTTATTTGATTAAAGAATATGATTTGGAAACAAAATATTCAAGTAATGTATTTATTTTGATAGATGAGATTTTTAGAACATGTGTTGAAATATTTTTAAGTTAAAGGAAAGCTACCTTCTCATGAATAAGAATTTTACACAAGAGAATATCTTTTAGAGACGTGTGTTTTATGAAAGAAAAACCTTTGAGAAAAATTTGACTTTATTCTATTTAGAAATGATTTTAAGAAAAAGATTTGATGAAGTGTTAAATTGTTTTGGAAAAACTAAAGGATTTCAAAAGAAAATAGCTTTCCTATTAATGTTTTATAAATGATTTTCTCAAGGAAAGGATTTCCTACTAAATGCTTTGAAAATATTCCGGTAACTTGGATAGGTTACCGAGGTTTTATTTTGGTTCACTGAACGAAAAGTAAGAATATGTGGAAATCGAATCTAGTTCGCGAGACGTCGCTTCTAGTATTCTATAATGTGCACGTTGATCTTTGATCTGTGTCAAGTATTGTGGACCGAGAGTCCTAATCATGGTGTTATGGACTAAGAGTCCTATTCATGTTGAAACAAAACATGGATAAAATTGTAAGATGTTTTCTATAACCACAAGCCTAAGACTGGTGCATCGGTGTAAGGCGTGGTGATTGAGAACTCGGACTGCGTGTCCCATTTTGATGTTGAATAATTTCAAATGATGAAAATTATGGAAAGTCTTTAGCTTCTGAGCTTCGACAACGAATGAGAATGAACACAAAGAAAATATCGAGAACAAAAATGTTTTACATTTGCATTTATGGCAGACGTGCCCGACGTGGTTTAATGCGAGACCTTAATAGAAAGGGTATCATGTGACGATGTATTATCGTTGTTCTCAAAAGGGACAATGAGACGATGTATTATTGTTGTTCTTAAAAGGGACAATGAGACGATGTAGTATCGTTGTGCTTAGCTAGCCAATGAGACGATGTATCGAGCCCGATCAACTCATTTTGAGGATGTTGGGATCTCCGAAGATTAAGCTTTAGAGCCTAAATATTGAAGTGTCATGCATAATCTTCATAAAAGCTGACTGTACGGGTATGAAACGCATTTATATAATACTTGTTGATTCATCTATTAATATTTGGTAATTGTTAATATGTTGATGTGATGCATGTATCGTGCATATTGTTATTGTGCCCAATCCATATATCGGTGTCTCACCCTTACAAATATATCAGGTTTCTTCTGGTTTTGTTGTTGTACCTTGGTACTCTAATACCGATGGTGCAAAGGAGTCTTCCTAAGTAGCTCGAAGACTTAGTTTTAAATGGTTGAAGGAGTATTCTGATTGGGGGATGGCCACTGGGGTCTCTTCAATGAATATTTGATAGAGTGACCGGCTTATGAGTCTGGGTTGGGTCATATATCTGAAGAGGTCGGTAAATGTAGTGTTATATCTATTAGTCTGTAGTTTACGCTTTTCCCTTCGAATTTTGAAACTTTTGCGAGATGTTGTACGTTGTGGCGACTTTGTTCCAAATGCAACTTTACTGTTTAAATGTGTGTATTTTGGTTTTAGAATTATCCATAGAAGAAAATTTTTTATACCCCAGTTTTCTGACTTGAAAGAAAATAATTTCCCGAAAAACAACCAGCAGACTATCTTTTAGTTTAAATCCGTATGTGTTACGTAGTAATGCATAATGGGGGTGTTACACTTTTCTTGATTGCATAATGACTCTACGAGGTTGGCTTTAGATTTAGAAAAATCTAAGAAAATGGTTAAATTTTGCAAAATCAAGTAATTACCTTAGCCAAAGAAAGCCAAGAGCTTTTTTTTTTGGAAACAAAAAAGAAAGCTAAGAGTTAAAGGAAGAAAATTACAGAATTGAGCATATTGAAGCAAATATTGCATGTAAAAAATGTGATGTGTATAAAAAAACAAATTAATGATTTGGAAAACACCCTTGCAAGATTTACCAATGGTAGAGATAATTTAAATGTTCTTTTGGGTAATCAAAAGGGTGTATATGATAAGGCTGACTTAGGATATAGACCTAAAGATCATGAAAACCCTTTTTTTAAAAAAAGTGTTTATGCCTGCTCATACATCAGTTAGTGTTGTTATTAAATGTCATTATTGTGCTAGAAAAGGGCATACTATACAATGTTGTCAAAATCGAGATCTTATGTAAGATTGGGAAGGGAGGGAAACACGTAAAACACAAGATCGTAGCACGGATCGTAAGATTTTATTATAAGTGAAATCTACATTTAAGGTGATATGCAAATAGTGAATAGGTCTTTGATAAAGTAGTACTGTGATATCTAAAGGACAATAATCACTACTACAGAAAAAGCTTTAATAGCACTTTTTTTGCCTTTAGTAGCGCTTCCATGCACTATCTATTCACCCGCTACCGAAGGTGGGAGAGATTCAATAGTGCTTAAAAAAGAACTACTGAAAGTGGGAATAGGTAGCGCTTCCTTAAGAAAGCCCTGTCTAAAGTTAGAAATGAGAAAGCACTGTCTAAAGTATGCAATAAAGTATGCAATAGATAACGCTTTCTCAAATAAGCGTTGTCTATTTATAACTTTAGACAACGTTTTTTCAAGAAAGTGCTACCTATTCCCCTTTTTTTATTTATTAGTATTCTCTTTGTTTTTCTACATTTCCCGCCTGCACTCTGCAATTCACAGTTTTTTTTTTGATAAATCAAATTTGTATCGAAAGAGTACTAGAAGTCCATACATATAATATTGGTAAGTATATATAAACCAAACTAAATATCAAAACCATGCATATAACCAATTAAGTAATATACTTTAACACAATTCACAGAAACGCTTATACATAATCAATTCTAATATTTAAGTCCATAAACCAAAAAGTCGCTAACCTACACTATGACAATAACCATGCACTACTAACAATGTATATAAGCTAACCAACACACTAGTAATTCTAAACAATTTGTGCATGCGGCTTCAATCTTCTGCTTGATCGCACAAAATCCTTGTTGCCGGCCTGCATAAGATACACATACAAATCACTAGCACATACACACAAGTCTAATACTATAGGAAAGACACTAGCTAGCATAATATCAGAGTATAACATACCAACTGGCGTGTTTCTGTATGCCCATGCCAATGAGAACCTTGAGGCTTGTGAGCATAACATAGGTCATTGCTGAAAAAAGCAAAATCCAGAATAGCCTTCATGGAAGGGGATTAGAAGGAAGGTTTGCAGTATATACTGGAGTGAGCAATGAATAACCTAAAAACAAGGAATAAAAGGAAAAGGTACAAACGTTAATCAGCAACCAAAATACCTGAAAATACAAATAGACGCTTAAAATAATTTTTGCTTACCACACACGCTGGAGCAAGGGGGACAAAAGTCAGGTTTTTCTTTAAACACTCAGTTTGCATGTTTAGAGTCTACAGAATGAAAATAATCAAGGGTCAGGAATATATTCTTAAGAAAATCTCCATGAAAGAAACGGGACAAAACTTCAATGCATAGTGATTGTCATAATATAAAGTGTAATCCAACTTAAAGATCCAGAATTATACATCTTTCTTTTCACAGTACTAGTAGGCTTTATAAAGTGTCAACTAAATCCCATATTCTTGCTTTCAGGCAAAAAATGAAAATACAGTTCTATGCTCAAATGCACATTATATGACAAACTGCTACATAGTTAAGTATTTCAGTCTAAAGATGAGTTCACTATGGAATTAAATTATAAAGGAAAACCCACAAAAATCAGAAAATGAAATCAGAGACTTGATGAGAATTGAGAAGAAAAAGACCAAGTTTATTTAATTTACAAAAATTGAACCATATTGCTGTACAGAAATGAAAAATGCATACAAAACATTTCCCATTGGAGCAAATGATTCCAAAAACATTAGCAGTTCAATAATGGAGGGTCTTGGAGCATTCAAGTATGTTGCTCATAAATTAACTCAATTTTTAAGCTCTAAGCAGCGATTTCAATGAAAATACAACAATATCTTATCGAAATGGATCCATCTGTTTATTCCCTTTTAATGGTAAACAACCAATCACACTGCATCGATAATACCCACAATAAGACAAAAATACCTGTTTACACACGTCTTCAAGGAACTCAGAGTATGCAATAGGCTTAATGCCATTGAATTTAGCAATGAATGAATGCTTGATAATATTGATAATCATCTCACATACATAATAAACCAAGAGGAAATTCTGCACCACCCAAAATGTGTCAGGAGGAAGACTTAGCTCATAAAGGAAATGGATTCCCGCATGATAAAATTCTTATATAAGACTTAGCTCAAAATATGTATTACTTGAGAAACTTCAAAGTGCCACCATATTTAAGACTATCCAAAAATATCAACTATCAATGTATAACAATGGATTCAAATAATTAACAATACTATGTAATTTAGGTAGTGATTATTTAATTATTTAATTATTTTAGGTCACTTTTAATGTCATTATTTAATTATTGAGCCTAAAAAATGACAAAAAATTGGAAGTGAATCTTTTTATGCCCCTCAAACTCAGCCTCCCTAGATTACTAGAATATGAGTGTTAGCTCTATTCCACGCATTTCCTCCCCTCTAACACATGTTTCCCTCTTATTCTATAATGTATTATATAAGTATAAAACATGATTAGTATGCATCTCAACTTGAGCTTACCTCATAAGAAGCAACTGATGGTTTCAACGGCCATGGTAGACGTTTGACTAAAATATGAACAAGATAATAATTGATCAGCATCCCTTTTGCATTAAGGGAATTTACAGACCTATAATAGGGAATTACAAGCTTTTGGGTCCTTTGCATGATGATGGGGAGCCTCTGGCTGTTGATGCTTGGATCATCATACGCAGCAGAATCAAAAGGGTGTCCTTTCTGCTACAAGCAATCAGGGAATCAAGTACAAGTAAAGCCACATTCAACATTAATTATAACTATAATTGTAAATTATATCTATTTCAAAGCAACTACTCAAGGAGAAATAAGAGCGGTAAAAGGATAAAAGGAAAACATAGCAATGGAAAACTAAAACTAACATAATATGAGTTTATCACCACCACCAACCATTCAGCAGACTATAATTATCTTAAGGTTTCAACATTGATGCTTTTCTAGGTTGGATAGATTTTAAAGGAAAGAATGAGAAATAATGTACTTTAAGAATGAACAAATCCACCTACTGTAAGAACCTGTAAACTCATTTATAATATACTTTGAAGGTTCATCCACTAAAATCATCACAAATATTGCTAGCAGAAAAGGAGGTAATGTGACATACAACCCGTTCCTTGCTCTAACACCATTCCTCTTGTCAGTTTCTTTCCCATCCTGAATAAAGTCTCCGGTAGCACTTGGCTTCAAGGTTAGATTTGAAGTGGTATCAGTATTCTTCGTATCAAATCCACCTTCCTATAGTAGTTTGAGGTAAAGGACATGAACCCAAATAATTGCAGAAGTTGGCTGAATGCCATCAAAATAGAAACGAAAGTTAAAAACAGGAACACAAATCTAAAATAACACCAAAATAAGAAAATCATAACATATTGGGAAAAAAATTAAATCAATGTAGCAAAAATTTATGCAACATAGTAAAAACAGCATCAACAAATTGCAATAATTGATGGGACTCAGTCAAAATGCAAAAAGGGATTGAGGGGAAGTGGGAAACAGATTGCAGAACAAAATCAAAACATCAGCAGTAAAGAGGATCAGAGAAACATCGCAGCAACATAGAAGAATGGTAAGAGGTGACAACCTTCACGTGAAGAACTGCGATGAGCGGGTGGAAGAATGTCGGAGGAGAGGAACACACATGAACAATAGCAAAGGAGAATAACGTTTTGATTCAAAACCTAGAGGACGAGGATCGCGGCGGTGGCGGCGTAGAAGATGTACAACGGTCGTGAGGCAGTGAGGGTTTCTTTGAGTGAAGAGGGAGTCGACGTGAGGGAGACTGACGGACAGAGGTGCGGGTTTCTCTGTGTTGTCATTGCTGGATAGAGGTGCGATGGAGGATGCCATCACGAGCAGTGAGACCAGCGGTAGCAGGAGGTCGTAAGAGCAGTGAGGGAAGTGGTAACAGGAGGTCGTGCGAGCAGTGAGGGCGGCGGTAGCAGTGAGGCCATGAATGAGCGAGGGTTCCAAATTGCGTAGGAGTTGTCGCGCAAAAGTATATTTTCCAAGAGTGAGGGAAAAATTCCGTTGGAGGGAACAGTATAAGTTCTTGGGAAAGGAATGCACAGCGCTTCATGTAGGAAACATTATCTAAGATAAAGAATAGACAATGTTATCTATTCCTACCCAACAATATTTAATAGTGTTTCCTTAAAGAAATGATGTCTTAAGGTATATTTATGATAGTGCTTCCTCAAACAAACATTATTAAAAGTGTTCCGCCTCTTTTTAAGTAGCATTTTTCACTGAAACGCTATTAAATGTATGTTATTAAAACCTTTTCACGTAGCAGCGACTTCTTTAACTATAGGAAATAAGTTTTAGCATACCCTTCATTCTATTATACATATATAAGCCATTAAAGCAGCAGTACCAAATTATTATTTTTTTTTCAATTCAGCAACTCACATTTCTTCTGCATAGTGAGAACGTGACATTTTTGAAGGAGAAACTTGCATTCATTTATGTTTGTTTGCAACCATGTGGCATTGAAAACTCCTTTTTTTTAAAAACCTAAATAAATCATAATTAAAATTATTATGAAAGGTAAGGCTTGGCTTAAGAAACTATTGTAGCCACAGCCTCAGTCAAGTACTGAGAGACTGACAATAATATGTGGCACTGCCTCAACCTCACACAGTTACACGAACAGAGTCACTGCAACACAGAGCATTGTATTGGACTATTAGTATTTAGTGGTTTGGTACACCACCTACTAAAATATAACTGTAAATGTTACCTTATTTCCCTTCAATTCTTCCCTACCAACTACCACTCCAATCCACAATCTACTTTCAACAAAAGCTTCAAACTTGTTGCAAAGTGCAAAATCTTCTATAAGCGCATATACACAATTCAAACTATGTTGCAACAAGCATGCATGCTTCGGCAGAGACATTTTAGAGGAATATGAATTATGAATAAGCAATTTGAAATGTCTTAGTGAGGCCTCTTAGACTCTTGGTCTCTCCGAATTTAGAAAGTCAAAAAATCAAATAAAGTGGATAAAATGAGTATTTTTAGTGACGGAAAACAATTTGTGTGATTAAACGAAAATATCGTATGGTTTTACATTTATACGTTCCTTCCCGACGATCCCACTCCGAGCTGACATTTACGAGTTTTATCTAGGATCTTGATCGTTCGAGTACTCTAAACTCGTAAGATCTTACGATCTTATGATTTAAATCGTAATCTTAACAACCTTGATATTGTATCTACTTGCAACATGAGAAAGGCCATTGATAAGAAAGTGTGGGTTCCTAAGGGAACAATTGCTGCAACTAACATTAAAGGACCCAAGAAAATTTGGGTACCAAAGAGATATGTTTAAATTTTGTGATTGCAGGTGTGCCTGAAAAATATAACTGGACAAAATATGTGATAGGCACGGGAAGGAATGAGCAAGATCAATTGCATGAGTAGAATTGCTCCTATGGTATTGCTATTTTGATTATAATGCAATTATCTTCGTTTTATATAAAATAGAATGCTCTCTATTTTGAATGAATGATCTATCGTTCAAAAAAAAAAAAATCAAACGTTTAATTCTATTATTTGTTTTATTTTTGAATACGCTTATGAATTTGATATCTGTCACATGTTCTCTTGTATTTTTTTTTTCTTATGCTGAAATTGTGAGAAATAACTCTGAGACAAAAAAAAAGGGAATAAATTCAGGGGGAGAATTAAAAATGGCAAAATGAAATTGACTAAATGTTATTTTTGAATTCACACTAGTTGTCTTGATTATATTTTGATAAAAATACAATACAATATTTGTGGCTCTTGTTGAGATGGTATATAATTTGTTTCTCTATGCTATATAATTCTTGGCTCAAAAAAATAATAATTCAATGTTACTAAATCCTATTGAGCTTATATTTTGATGAATGCAATTTAATCTTTTGATTCTTTTTTATCTTTTCTATGGGCGTCCTTTTTTATCATACCAAAAGGGGGAGACGAAATAATAATTTACAATTGCAAAAAATTAAATCATTAAGGGGAAGCACGCTTAAATAAATTTGCATTGCCTTATAATTTGAATTTATGCCTTTCGATTTCATTGATGCAATTTTTGAGTAATGTGTTTTAGAGAGGGGGAAATCTATCCCACGCTATAGCTGCACATATAACTCTTACACTACATTACTTAGGTAAGAATGTAAGGTTTGTCATAATCAAAAAGGGGAGTATGTAATTACATATTTATATGTAACTCATATAGAATAGGGAAGACAATGTTTGTGCTGATAGGCTTTCTTCCTATGGTCTCCATCACCAAGGTTTTACATGGTGGAACCTTTTATTGGTGAAGTGTTTGGTCGAAATAGGCTAGGCCTTCCCAATTATAGGCTTTCATAGGTTGTTTTCATTTTTGCATGGGTTAAGGTATAATGTCCCCCCATGTCTTTTATTTTCTTTATTTTGTATTCTTTCTTTTTGATTAATAGAATTGTAGTATGCTGCAAATGATAGATAGGGGTGATGGTGCCAGCATAGTCGGGATGATCATCTTCTATGGTGATGCATTAGCATACTACTTTGAGAGAAAAAAATGACAAACACTGACAAAAGGCAAAAGATTTTTTATTATAGCATGCAAGTATCATAAAGAATAAATTCGAATTATTGTAAAATACCAGACCTTGAGCTAAAAGAGAAATGCAAATGCGTGGATCAAGGTCATGAAAAGCAAGGAGATCAAAACTGCTCAAAAGAGAGATGATAGCCTTATAAGAAGTCACTCCCAGAATTAATACCATATATGCAACTTGTATGAAAGATCACTTTGAGACCTGATACCAATTCAAAGCTTCTAAGTATTGCCTTTAAATACCAGAGATTCTGATAAGAGGCTCTACCAACCAATAGAGTATCATCAGCATACTGCAAGTGGGAAATACAATGAGACTCATGAAAATTATAACCAGAAAATCTACACAATTCCACCACATGACTCATCAAGCCACTCAAACCTTCCGCCACGACTAGGAATAAGAAAGGGCAAGGAAAAAGGGAGATTATTGCCTAATTTTCAAAGTTGACTTTAAAAAGGCTTATGACTCGGTCGATTGGGGTTTCCTAAGGTATGTTATGTTAAGGATGGGTTTTGGAGGCAAATGGATGAGCTGGATGGAGGAATGTATTTTCAAAGGTGATGTCTCAATCCTTGTAAATGGTAGCCCCACTAGGGAGGTTCGGTTACAAAAAAGACTTATGCAAGGAGACCCCCTTGCTCCTTTCTTATTCCTAATCGTGGCAGAAGGTTTGAGTAGCTTGATGAGTCATGTGGTGGAATCGGGTAGATTTTCTGGTTATAATTTTTACGAGGCTCATTGTATCTCCCACTTGCAGTATGCTGATGATACTCTATTGGTTGGTAGAGCGTCTTATCAGAATCTCTAGTATTTAAAAGGCAATACGTAGAAGCTTTGAATTGGTATCAGGTCTCAAAGTGAACTTTCATAAAAGTTTCATATATGGTATTAGTTCTGGGAGTGACTTCTTATTGGCAGCTTCCAACTTTCTAAGCTGCAGGTTTCGAGAACTACCTTTTATGTACTTAGGCCTCCCAATTGGGGCCAACCCGAAGAAGGGCTCGACTTGGAATCCGGTGGTGGAAGTTATGAGAAAGAGATTATCAATGTGGAAAGGAAAGCACTTATCTTTAGGAGACCGGATTGTCTTAATTAAATCGGTTCTTTCTAGTCTCCCTTTATATTTTTTGTCCTTTTTTCAGAGCTCCGAGGAAGGTTCTTAAGATTCTAACAAGTATTCAACGAACATTTTTTTAGGGGGGGGGGGATTGTGTAGATAGAAGGAGAGTTTGTTGGATTATTTGGAAGAGGGTTTGTGCACCAAAATTTATGGGAGGTTTAGGAATAAAAAAATTAAACCTTTTTTATTTGAGTCTCTTAAGGAAGTGGCGTTGGAGGTTTTTAGTAGAGGAAGGTGCATGTTGGCTGCTGGCAGCATGTTATTCACTATAGGTATGGTGTCTCGGGAAGATTGGTACATTTAAGAGGTTGGTCATCAAGAAACTCCTCTCAGTGGTGGACAGACTTGATTAGGATTGACCAAGACCCTGCCTATGGTTTGGTTTGGTTCTCTAAGGATGTTGGAAGGAAGGTGGGGAATGGAATAGGCACCTCTTTCTCGAATGAAATCTATTTTGGAACCTCAAGCTTGAGTGAGATTTTAGCTAGGCTTTTCTCCATATCAGATCAAAAAGAGGCTTCGGTGGCAGAGATGGGTTGGTGGGAGGGTGATATGTGGAGATGGAGGTGACTTTGGAGGAGACCATTCTTTGCTTGGGAAGAGGAAGAATTTTGGATTTTTGAAGACACTTTGACTGGAGTGTACCTCAATAGGCTGGAGTTGGACTCTTGGGTTTGGAAAGCGGATTCCTCAATGGTCTTTCACAACTAAATCAGCATATAACTCTCTTCTGTCATTGCAGCAGGCTGTTTCACCAAATCAGGTGTTGGAAGTTGTGTTTAAAAATTTCTGGTGTTGTAAAGCTCCCTCAAAGGTACTTTCCTTCTCTTGGAAACTTATTCTTGATTGTTTGCCAACAAGAGCTAACCTCCTACATAGGTCGGTGCTTGCTGATGTATCCCATTCTTATTGGGCTATGTGTGGTTCTTATGAAGAAAATGCAGCCCGTTTATTTTTTGGATGCCGGGTCTCTGTAAGTGTTTGGGAGTGTGTGTTTAGGTGGATTGGATTTCCTTTTTTACTGTATACAGAAACTGCAGATCATTACCTTCCTTCAATTTAGGAATCTGTTTAGAGGTAAAAAAAAAAGGGAAAGGTATTCGCAATTGATATGGCATGCTATGGTTTGGTCGATTTGGCTATTGCAGAATGATGTTATTTTTTCTGAAGGAAAGGTTGACCAGCTTGTAATCTTTAACTTAGTGAGATCAAGGTCTTGGAGTTGGCTCTCGGCTAATAAAAAACACTTTCTATATCAGTTTTCAAATTGGTGTCAAAGTCCCTTGGGCTGTCTGCAATAGTTTGTCTATTGGCATTGCTGTCATACTTCCTAATTTCCTTTGTGCGAATTGCTTCTGCTTTTGAAGACTGTTTTTATCAAATGGAAAAGGTGCAGATCATGTTTAGGTGGCTGCTACTCTTGTTTTTCCTCCACCTTGCGTGCTATGGTTCAAAATTTGGGAAGGTTCGCGCCTCTGAAGTTTTATTTTGGTTGGTGCAGCTTAATGGGTAGTCTTTGTTCCTGAAATATTTGGTGCTGCATTGCAACAATCTTTTGGTGTTAATTTTTATTTATCTGGATATGTGCTTATAGGCATTTCTTTGTATACCACTTAACACTTAGACAATGTTGTATTGGTCTTAGTTTTACCTTATATATGGGTTTGTGTACCCCCGGTACTCATTTTCAATACAATTTTTGCATTTTTAATTAGTGAGAACAATTTGCAAAGAACATTTTCAAAGTGAGAAAAACATCTTTTGATCTTTGCTTTTGAGATTAAACTTGAGCCATCTTTGTTTCTCCCCTATCATCCCGGAGGCGTGAGGGAGAGTGCTGGAGTTTATTGAGGGTCTTACACGTGGTGGGTGAAGTATCCCAGGAGGCATGGTTAGAGTGCTCTATTTTGTACAAAGGTTGCAAGCACCAGTTTATAAGCTTGTTTACTAGTGGTAGAAAATTCCACAAGTGGGGTGAGGACCGGACGTAGGTCACCGGCGGTGGGTGGTTGAACCAGGATAAAATCAGAGTGCAAGTATTCTCTTCCTTTTCTTTTAAATTATCATTTTATATTCGTTTACGTGATTAATTTTGTTAACAAAAATATCTTTTGAAGAATTAAAAAGAAATTTTTGGACTCAATTCACCCCTCCCCTCTTGAGTCAAAGCCACTTATTCCAACAAGACATGATGCCACGTACTCCGCGACTTGCTTTTTCATTCCTGATCTTGATACGTCTTGGTTGTTCTAGGATGAAGACTTAACTTGCTTTTATGTGATTCTTCCAGAATCATCTTCCTTGCCTCGAGATTGTTAGGTACACAGATTCGTCCATTGCATCTCAAGATGTGATCTATTCCTAAACTAAATTCTGTAGCTTTCCCTTAACCGAGTAATTCTTTCTTTTCTTGAAGATACTCATCAGCAACTTATTGATCTCAGATTTCTTCCATTAAACCACTGGATATCTTGATCATTCCCAAGGTGATTTTCTCTCGATCTACCTCCATAACTAGATTTAGGTCGCGAAACTTTTTCACTCGACGGCGATGCTGGAACAACCATCGGTAGTCCGAACTATGGCGGACATCGTCACGAGTAATCACTGCAACGGGGCCAATCACCTCTGAACTCTGAGCTAGGTCCCACGGGTGGGGATACTGTTTCGCTAGTGGATGCCAAAGCTCATGAAAAAGAATCCTCATCCCGAGCCTAAAGACTCCCATGAAGAAGAATGTTGGGGCGTCACAAAAACGTAGATACACACCGACTGAGCCGGTATATACAGAAAAAAGGTCACTGGGTCAATCTGCCAGCCCCGATGATCGTAAAACTACAGCTCAAAAGTGCCCATGATCGGGACCCTGTGTGGTTCTGTCATCCAAGGATGACTGTTGACTGGCATCATGAGTAACTAGATCTACTCCATGATCGAAGACGAAACATCCAGAGAAAGGGAAAGGGAGACAAGAAACTATTCTATCATCATATACGAAAAAGGAATACATAGCATATGTACAATAACATCACAAAGACATGCATCATTGATAGAACACATATAGATATCAATCAACCTCGAGTTACTGAATCATCCTCCACCCTTCTCTCATTCAGCTAATCCTATATGCTGATGTGGCCACCACAATCCTGTAGCACATCCTCCATCATAATAAGGATGTTAGTCAGTAGTCCAAGCGAGCACTCCCCTCTAATATATATATATATATATATATATATATATATATATATATATATATATATATATATATATATATATATATATATATATATATATATATATATATATAAGGTCCAAAACCACACAGTAGCCTGAAGCTACACATAGTAACATAAGTAGCCCGACGCTACACATAATAACATAAGTAGCTCGAAGCTACACACGGAGTCGCTCGGCAAGGATTACAAGAGTATCAAGGTAGCATCACTAATCAATTTTTCGGTGATATCCTGTATCAGTACTCATAGTATAACCTCGTGTATATCATCCACACGGTTGTGAACAACACCATGCAAACTAGTATGAGTCTCACTAACTCTTACCGGGTCGTTACCTAGTGCCGTAACCTTTCACTACAATCTCAGATATTTCCACAGATCACATCGCATACGTTCATCACAAATTAAATAATATTTTATTAGTCTAGGCACTTCTAAGTCATATGTCAAACTTTCCCCAACATGCATCTCTCTGAAACAGCGTATATCATCGCCTAAAGGCCAACTAAGCATATATCAGCAAATATCGCATGTTATCAAACTAAGCATGTTACACATATTAAAATAACATTAAAATATTCATGTAATCACAATTACCCAAATAGCGCATGTTAAGCAAAGTAAAATACTTCACGTCGAAGAAACGTCGCCACGTGTCACGTGCTCCTTCTACTTCCAACATGTGTATGCCACTCATCAGTCTGGGCGCTCAAGCACTAGCCCCTGGGCACTCGACTGTTCCAGCCTATCCCAAAAGCCCTAATTCCTGCGTCCGTCTGATCTAGAGCCAATCGATCACGTACTTTTCAAACAAGCTTTCAAACACTTAAACATACATCTTAAGCACTTTAACAAGGTTCTAAAACATAGAAGTTACATTACTAACCCTTTAAAAGAAATTTCGTTCTCGGAATTAGCGTACCTCGGAATTTCGTTCTCCAGTATTTTCATCCCAAATGACCTTGACCAAAGGAATCTGTCTACTGTGAATCTCCTTAATCCTTCAATCTGCGATCCTAACAGGTAAAGCCTCATACTCTAGATTCTCTTGCAGTTGTATAGACTCGGGTCCAAGTACATGTGAAGGATCTGGATAATACTTTCTCAACTGAGAGATGTGAAAGACGTAATGAAGGTTAGAAAGGTTAGGTGGTAAGGCAATATGGTAGGCTACTTGACCAACTTGTCGAAGAATCTGGAAAGGTCCAATAAATATGGGAGTAAGCTTTCTATACTTGATAGCTCTGCCAATTCAGTCTTCGGAGTGACTCTCAAGAACATGTGATCACCCTTCTGGAACTCTAAGGGTCTCCTCCTCTTGTTACTATATCTCTTCCGCCTATCATGTGCTTCCTTCATCCTTTATTTTCCTAACCTGTTCTGTCGTCTGCTGCACTGCATCAGGACACAAAACTTGACTCTCACCTGTCACATACCTACATAATAGGGTCCTACACTTCCTGTCATACAAAGATTCATATGGTGCCATCCCGATACTGCTGTGGAAACTGTTGTTATAGGTGAACTCAATCAAATGCAAGAACTCATCCCAACTACAAGTGTGCTCCAATACACAGGCTCTCAAGAGATCTTCGAGTGACTGAATTATCCTCTCTGACTGCCCATCAATGTGGGGATGATAAGCAGAACTCATCCTCAACTTCGTCCCCAAAGCACTATGCAACTGTCTCCAAAATCTAGATATAAATCTAGGGTCTCGGTCGGAGACAATGCTCGACGGCAAACCGTGCAACCTGTCAAACTCTCTGATATAGATCTCGGTCAACCTCTCTAAGCTGTAACTCTCAACAATAGGTAATAAGTGAGCACACCTCACTAACCAATCGATGATAACCCAAATCGCATCATGCCTCTTAGGAGTTCGTGGTAATCCAACAACAAAATTCATAGCTATGTTATCTCATTTCCATTCTGGGATATCCAAGGACTGCAACAAACCAGTAGGCTTCTGATGTTCTGTCATAACCTTCTAACACACTGGGCAAGATAAAAAATACTCCTCTACTTCCTTCTTCATCCTCGGCCACCAAAATATCTTCTTCAAATCCAGGTACATCTTTGTGGCTCCGAGGTGAAAACTCAGTTTACTCTTATGTGCCTCCTCCAAAATCATCTTCCTAAGCTTTATATCCTCGGGCACACATATCTTATCTCTGAACCTCAATACTCCATATGAACTGGTCTGGTATACGGTCCTTGTCTCCATTGGGAACCACTACCCCCTCTCCTCTGAAAACCAGATCGAATAGGGCCTCCACTCCTCTGTTGCCTCTGCTCATCATCTTTCCTCTGATATATGCCCTCTATGTTACTGCATCTCTCAACCAGCTCTAGGAAGCTCTGAATATCAAGAGGCACTATAGCTCTCTGTTGCTCATGCCGCAGGCCCTCTTCAAACATTCTACACTGCCAATCCTCATCTGAAAATCTCTGGTAGAACTCTGAAAACTGAATCAGAGCCTCAAAACGTTCTGCATAATCATCAACAGTCATGTTGCCCTGTCTAAGACTCATAAACTCCCTCTCTTTCTCGTGCCGGACCAATCACAGGAAGTACTTCTCGAGGAAACATTCATGAAACAACTGCCAGCTGATAAGTCTGTCCTCTACCTCCAGTAATCTCCTCTTACCTCTCCACCAGGCTTCTGCTCCTCTAGTCAACATGAAGGCAGCATAAGTCACTTTCCTATCCTCTCTGCAATGCGTGGTATCTAATATCTTCTATAGCTCCTGTACCTAACACTATGCCTTTTCTGGTTCATAATCTGTTCGGAACTATGGTGGCTTCCCTTTCAGGAAGGTAGTCATCCCTGCATCCTCAGCTTTTGCATCTCTCCTCTGCAGTTCCTGCTACTCTTTAGTCATCTGCAGCATCTGTGCATTCTGTTGTGTCTGCTGTAACATAGCAGTAGCTAGATCTCTGATGGTCTTGAGAGTCTCAGATGACTCTCCTCCACATCCGGTATGATCAGTCTCACCATTGCCACCATCGACAATTCTCTCGGGGGTTCTATCACCCCCATTCATACCACGTCCTGTACCTTGAGCCATGATCCTGTTAAAGAAATCATCAGCTCACATTCATATGACATATAATACTACATAAAGCTGGAATATAAATATTACATGTCATATAAATGTTAATTATCGCGTCCGCACTCATTACCCAACTTCTAAGCATAGTCAATATCCGAAAAATTGTTTTCTTTTAAGTCAGAAAACTAGGATATAAAATTTTTCTTTAAGGATAGATCTGAAATGCATAATACATACATTTAAAACATAAAGTCACATTCGTAACAAAGTTACCATGAGACACAACATTTATCTAAGTTTCCATTTTCGAAAGAAAAAGTTTAAACTATGGATGGATGTATATAACACTACATTTACCGACCTCTTCAGATATACAACCCAACTCAGACTCTTAAGCTGGTCATTCTATCAAATATTCATTGGAGATACCCCCCCCCCCCTCTGTGGCCATCCCCCAATCAGAATACTTTCCTAACCTCTAACACTAGGTCTTCAAGTGACTTAGAAAGACTCCTCTGCAACATCGATACTAGAGTACCAAGGTACTACAGCAAAACCCGAAGAGACCTGATATAACTGTAAGAGTGAGACACCGGCAAATGGATATATCATATAACAACCATATACATGATACATACAACACATTGGCATATTAACATTTAAGAATTATTCATAGATAAAACAACAAGTGTTATATCAATGGGTCTCATACCCGAATCAATCAGTTTTATAAAGATAATGCATGACACTTCAATCATCAGGCTCTAAACTTAATCTCCGGAGATCCCAACATCCTCAAAATGAGTTGATCAGGCTCAATACACCGTCTCATTGGCTAGCTAAGCACAACAATAATACACCGTCTCATTGGCCATTTAGGCACAACGATTATGCACACCGTTTCATTGTCCATTTAGGAACAACAATACACGTACACCGTCTCATTGTCCATTTTAAGAACAACGAAAATACACCGTCACATGATATCTTTCCTGTTAAGGTCTCACGTTAAAACCACATGATATCTCTCCTATTTTGCTATATTGTATTTGTTTTGGTTGTGTGATCTGATGAGAAAAGACTCTATGGAGGAGCCATCTACCAAGGATCTGGACGGAACACCGTATGAACTGGATGCTAGAGGACAAGCTGTAGATTCGAGTGGTAGAGTTTAGGGAGTGTGGCCAGTGTGGCTTGTGACCACTTCAACAGGACCTATCACCTCTGAACTCTAAGCTAGGTCCCACGGGTGTTGATGATATCTCGCTGGAGGATGCCAAAACTCATGAAACAGAGGTCTCATCTCGAGCCCAAAGACTCCCATGAAGAAGAATGTCGGGGCATCACAAGAATGTCCATACACACCGACTAGCCCGGTATAAACAGAAAAAGGTCACTTGGTCAATCTACCAGCCCTGATCATCGTAAAACTCCAGCTCAAAATTGCCTATGATCGACACCCTCGGTGGTCTCGTCATCCAAGGATGGCTGTTGACTGGCATCCTGAGCAATTGGATCTACTCCATGATCAAAGACGAAACATACAGAGAAAGGGAAAGGGAGATAAGAAACTATTCTATCATCATATACGGAAAATGAATACATAGCATATATACAATAACAACACAAAGACATGCATCACTGATAGAGCACATATAGGTAGCAATCATCCTCGAGTTACTGATCATCCTCTACCCTTCTCTCATGCAACTAATCATGTATGCTAACGTGGCCACCACAATCCTGTCACACATCCTCGATCATAATAGGGATGTTAGTCAGTCATCCCAGCGAGCACTCCCCTCTATAATATATATATATATATATATATATATATATATATATATATATATATATATATATATATATATATATATATATATATATATATATATATGGTCTAAAACCACACAAGAGTCGCGAAGCTAAATATAGTAACATAAGTAGCCCGAAGCTACATATAATAACATAAGTAGCCTAAGGCTACACATAATAATATTAGTAGCCCGAAGCTACACACGGAGCCGTTAGGCAAGGACTACAAGAGTATCATGGTAGCATCACTAATCAACTATTTGATGATATCCGATATCTATACTCAGATACTATGACCTCATGCGTATCACCCACCCGACTGTGAACTATTAACACCATGCAAACTAGTATGAGTCTCACCGACTCTTACCGAGTCATTACCTAGTGCCTTAACCTTTCACTACAATCTCAGATATTTCCTTAGATCACATCACATAAGCTCATCACAAATAAAATAACATTTTATTAGGCTAGGAACTTCTAGGTCATATGTCATACTCTCCCCAACATGCATCTCTCCGAAACAACGTATATCATCGCCTAGACGCCAAGAATATATCAGCAAATATCGCACGTTATCAGACAAATCATGTTACACATATTAAAATAATATTAAAATATTCATGTAATCACAATTAGCCAAATAGTGCATGTTAAGCATGTCAACACAAACAACACGCAACAAGCAGCTCAACGGGCAAATCACACAACCTCGATATTCATAAAATTAACCTAACGACGATAAACCTACAATCTTTATATCATCGTTTGTACTACGTGGTAGTTACCAATGCGATATTGACATTGTCGATTACTCGCTCACTAGTAGGTTTTAGGTCGCCTTACACCATTATTGTATAAAATTCTACTTGGTCGTTTCCGACGATAGGATGCTTTTTTCTTCCACCTAAGATGTATGTAGCTGCAATAGGTACCACGAAACGAAGATTTTCCTTCTCCTCCTATCAAATCTGCCAAGCGTAGCTTAGTCTCCCATGGAACTCCTAAAATTCACCTGGATACATAAACATGAAGCAGACACGTCGATAACCCTAATACGAAGACGAAACATAAAACCGATAACCGAGCTATGATTAAACCTCAATACCGTCACCGACGGCATGTCGGCATAGAAAGAGCATAGACTTACCTTTGCCTTAGCAAGGAAAATAAGGTAGGGTTAGGAAAACGTCGTCGCCACAATCACAATGGTGTAGCCGGAATAGTAATAGGGTAAATGGTTTGATCAAACCGACCTCCGGAAGTTCTCACCTTCTCTCGGCACTCTCAGTCTCCTCTTTGTTCTTTCCGTTCTTTCCTTTTCGTAGATGGTAACTTAAGTTACCATCTCATATAACTTCTTATTTTTTTTCAAAAATCTGACACCAATGCTTGAGCGTGGAAAACCCCATCGCTCAAGAATCCGAGTGCTTGAGCGCTTGCCTCTGGGAGCCCAAGCGTTGACCAAAGTCAACTACTTCGCATCGAAGAGACGTCGCTGTGTGTCATGTTCTCCCTCTGCTTCCAACACGTGTCTGCCACTCATCAGTCTGGGCGCTCAAGCATTGGCCCCTAGGTGCTCGAGCATTCCAGCCTGTCCCAAAAACCCTATTTCGCTCATTCATCCGATTCTGAGCTAATTGATCGTGTACTTTGTAAACAAGCTTACAAACATTTAAATATACATCTTAAGCACTTAAATAAGGTTCTAAAACATGTATGTTACAGATTTGATTCTTCCATATTCTATGAGTCAATCAATATCTTACCATTAATGCATTAATTTAATTTCAAATATAAAATTTTATTTATTATTTTTTAATTAAAAAATCGGAACATTAATCCTCTTTTAAAATCATATCTCAAGGCGGAAGAAAACCATCTCCATGGATTGGGCATTACAAAACATGAATCACATAACGACTATTATGTTTACCTCTTGAAGCATCCTTTTGTTTGGATCACTAGTGCAACGAAGGTGCGACACCTCTACTTAGTCCACACGAGCAAATGGGCGTCGAAGCAAAACGTCTTGTGCTAGCTAATGGCTACAGGGAGGCATCGTTAATGAGACACCCCGCTGTGCCCCATTGTGTTATTAGATTAAATCCTTATTAATTAATTTCTTAATCGCACTTTTATCGTGAAAATACGTAAAAAAAATTTAAAAAAATTAACTTATAAAGTATACAACTTCATATAGAAAAGCATAACACAATATAAGTATATTAAACATATTACAAAACACTGTTGATGATATCCTATCAGTAGGATCCCTCACAGGCTTATACTTAGACAAAAAGTTAAAAACGGAAAGCATAATAAAAATATGCCTCACGACACGCACTGGCCATAACTAACTAGACCCTAATCACCATGGGTCATAGCTCGTCCTCCGGCATCGGGTTCGTAGGGAGTTCCATTTAACTCCTCCCGGTTAGGCTCATCAACAGGGTCTTCTCGTACGATTCCACAAGGATATAAAATACAACATACAAAAATATATAGGGGATAAGAAACAGTTATATCATAAAAAAAGGGAAAAGAGTCATAGTAAATTATACAATAATTGTCACAGACATACAATACATATAACTAACAGACCATCCTCAAGTTAATATATCATCCTCTACCCCCAATCTCATGCTACTCAAAGACACCATAGCCGCACACCTATTTCCTAAGGTGGAAGTAGTCTCGCGAGAACTCTTGATTTAATGTGTATTATATTACCAATACACGGTGTATTATATTACCAATACACAGAAGTGTTTTACATGTATTATATTACCAATACACAGATGTCCTTGTGTATTATATTACCAATACACTTTTGTCGTTGTGTATTATATTACCAATACACTTTTGTCCTTGTGTATTATATTACCAATACATGGTTGTGGACAACAACACCTATACTTGAATCTCACCAACCCGTTTTAACAACATCCTAGTGCCTTAACCTTCCATTAGAACTTGACACATATTCTATGCCATAACACCTCTTTAACATACATCATCTAGGTTAGGCACTTCTAAATCATTATTATCCTCACACCCAAAACAATCTTCTCTTAGACAACATATATATCTTTACTTAAAAACCACTAAGCATAATAATACAAACCAGGCCGATCATGCATAACACAATATCAATCAAAATATTCCCATATCACCAAGATAGCACAAAATCAATTCAATAAAGGTAATAAATCAAATCAACCATCAACAATATAAAATCAACCTAATATTGATAAACCTACAATACCTGAATCACCATTGGTTTTTCAGAAAAGGTTTCCAATGTGATTTTGGTCTTGTCGATTACTCGACTACTAGTAGGGTTTAGATTGCCCTACACAATTATTATATAATCTACTACTTATCCATTCTGACGATAGGTTGGTTCTTTCCCCCACCTGGGTTATCACCGGATTCCCGAACTCGAAGCTCCTCGTTGTCACACCACAAAGTACTAACTCCACCTTCAACCAATCAACATAATAACCAATAAATCAAACAAACTCATCTATGTTCTCTTTAGGCTAGTTTTAGCCATTTAATTCAAATTACAGTTAGGATTCTTTTCTCAACATAAGCCTTTGGATACTTGTCACTTAGGTTCTAGGTAACTTAGATAAATTGCTATAACTTGATATGGAATAAAAATCATCCAGCTACTTGGGTAGGTTTCAGCCTTGTATTACAAAATAGGCTAGAAATCTTTAAACTTTCCAATCTCTTAGGTATAGCATCCATATGTATTAAGGAGCTCAAAACCATGATCATTTTGGAAAATAAGAACAAAGTATCCTAGGTCCATAACCTTCTAGGTTCGGCCTTCATAGGATCTATAGACTAGAAATCTTTAAACTTTCCAATCTCTTAGACTTAGAATCCAAATATCTTATGGAGCTCAAGTCCATGATCATTTTGGGAAAACAATGGAATCTTAAACATTCCAATCTCTTAGACTTAGCATCCAAATATCTTATGGAGCTCAAGTCCATAATCTCTTTGGAAAAATAAAAATCAAACATCCTAGCCCCAAAACATTTAAGTATCAGCCTCCATAGGATAATGGGGAAAAATATTCTTTGTTTGATAACAACTCTTAGGTTTAGAATCACAAGGTATTAAGAGTTCTAAATCCATGATCATACTGGGAAAGTTGAAACATAATATCCTAGGCCTACTTATACATATTTTCAGTATTCATAGGAAAACAAGCTATCAAACCTTCCAAGATTTATAGATATCAAGGAATAGTTAGAAACTCAAACACATGATCATATTCCAAAAGTTGAAGCAAAAACCTCCTAGGCCACCTATGCATAGCTTCGGCCTTCATAGGAAGATATAGGTAGAGATTTTTTTTTACACAACCTCTTAGTATGTGAAAATATAAGTTAATACAAGACTATAGAAAGTGGTTTCAACTCAAAATGAGTTTTCTACCATTTTAGAGAGATTTTAGAAGTTTAAAGCATATAAAGAACACATAAAGCAAACTAAGAAATAAAAGATGAAACTTGCAAAAAGATTTATATGAGAGCATTACCCTTAATATAAGGAAGAACTTTAATAAAGAACTCAAGTAGAAAAGATGAATAAAAACAAAAGCTTTAAGAGCTTGAACTTTTAAAAGAAAAGGAAGTAGATGAAGTTTTAATGGAGTTTTGGAGAAGGAAAGTGATGAAGTGAAAATGAGAGGTGTATATATAGAGAAGGGAGAGAGTGGCACGAAATTGAGGAGAGAGGAATGAGCTTGGAGAGCAAGTTTTGACCTTGTGCCTTGTTTGGTTTGAGAAGAGAGAGAAAAATAGGTTTTTAGAATATAATATGATATAGTTTGAAAAGTGTGATGATTATGCTTTTGGAGTGTGTCATAACCAATTTCCATCAAGTCCCATCTAGTCACTTCACTTCTTTTGTGCTCCACAATCTGCTCCATTTCGTACAAGATTGTATTTTCCGAACGTAATTCTTCCGATGTTTTAGCCCAAATAAATATTTTATTTTATTTCTGAACTCGAATTTTCGAAAATTTCCAATATCATACAAAACATCACAAAAACACTAACTGTTTCGTTCACGGTTCAAAATTAGGTTTTCTGCTTAGTAAACTGGTACCGACAGTGAAAACGCATACCGGCTTTCGTATGAATTTTCAACCGAAAATTTTACCATAACCATCTACCATAAAGTAGAATATGAATATGATTTATTTTAATCAAAAACACTTTCTAACTCTCAAATTAAAATATATTTAATTATATTTTAACCGGTTGAACAACATAATTAAAATCAGGCTGTTACAGTTAGCAATTCTAAGTAAGAGGGATAAAATTTCTATTAAATGGAACTTCAAGTTTTAATTTTCAAATCTCTCATGTATTTAGAGAGGCCAACCATTATGCTAATAAGTTGGAAAATTTTGGAGTAATTTCAAAATGCTTTTCTTGGTAGAATTTGATCCCAAGTTTTATATAGATAGATTTCTTTTGTAATAGCTGGGGTCTTCCCAACTATAGGTTTAAGTAGTTCTTTATCCTCATGGGTTTTGGTTTATAGCCCCCATGATTTTGTATTTCCTTTATTCTTTTTAATAATACTTCGGTATGCTGCAGATGATTGGTAGTGGTTTTGGTGCCAACCTAGTTGGGATGATTACCACTACAGTGATGCTTTTGCATACCAATTTACCTTTTTTTTTTTAAGTTAGAGGGGATATCACTAGCCTATTTATAAGCTATCAACTCCCTTTGACCTAACTGCTTACCCTATTGAGCCTTTTACACTACAAGCTCAATTGTCCTTCATATTAAATAAATCATGTTTAATGATGAGTGTGATTTCACATCATAATTCATCATCATTTTGCATGCATTTTCACGTAGATTAGGCATTTTATTTTGTTATTTGTTAGTTTTTCCTTTGGAACGAGTGAGGTGGTTTTGTGGTGTTTGTGTGTAGGAATTTGTGATGAAAATGCTTAAAGCCAATTGATTTGGAGTTTTCTTGAAGTTGGAACTTGAAAAGAAAGAAAAATGAGCAAGGCAGAAGACATCACGGCCTAAGGGTGATAACCATCATGGCCATGATCGCGTAAGACTGAAGAAAAATAAAAAAGCAAATCTCAGAGACTATCACGGCCTAGCAGTGACAGGCCTCACGGTCGTGATGCGCCATCAGAATGAGGAATATGAAGATTAGAAGCTGTCACGGCCTGGCCGTGACATGCAGAATTTGGGATTTTGTTATCTAATTTGATCTGATTTGTAATGGCTTTAATCCCAAGTTAACCTAGACTATAAATAGGATAATTATGCTCGAAAATAGAGATCTTTTGGCTGCTACATTGGAAGCTTTGGCTTGATATAGGATTACTTTCCTCTTCTCCAATTTATTCTCTCTTTCTCTTAGGATTTTTATGTTCATTTAAATCAAGATTGCTATCACCATGGCAATGCTTGAGTAGTTCTCTTATTTCTAGTAATTGGTGTAACACCCTGTTTTTTATATACGTTGTATTACCGGTAACGATATATCTATTTATATTTTTACCCGAGACCCAGAAAATGTTTTTGGAGAAAACAAAAATCATAGCTAGAACATACTATATTTTAGGAAGTTATGGTTAAATTTTGGTTTCAAAATTCAGACGGAACCCGGTCTGCATTTTCGCTGACAATACAATTTTGTACTTGTCAGAAAAACCCTAATTTGACACGAAAATGAAAAATCTTAGATTTATCACTATTTTAGTGATATGGCCTATTTCTATAATTTTGGCTAAAAAATAAAATATTTTATTTTATCTGGCCGAATTTTCGAAGAAAACTACGAAAAACCTAAATCGGGTAAACGACGAAGCCGGATAAGGAACTACAGAGATAGAACTGGATGCTGGATTGATAGGACAACTTGCCACCTTATGGGGTGAGTCATGTGGTGAGTCACCACCATGACTCATCATGCCATTAATGCTTGAAAGAAAAATATCTAGATATTTTTCAAATAAGTTATACATGAAATGTCCATTTTGCCCTTAAGTTGTTGTTACCTTAAAAACATATATCTTTAAGCTTGTGCAATTATACACAAATCACAGCAAGTAGTATAGAAAGTAAGTCAGATATCGTTCCCACTAGGATTATAATGTTGTAGTAAAATTCCAATTTAGACTATATGCTCTAGCAGTTAGATTGGTAACAAAAATTGGTTGTGTGTGTAAGATAAGTGTAAATTAAGCTTGAGAAAGTTAAAGCTTTAGAAAATGTAATTTAAAATATTTGTGTTGTCAAATCTGGGAAAATAGCCCTAGGTATGCTCTTTCATAAATCATGCTTAGCCTATGTTATGCTCTGCGTATGCTCCAACATTTAACTTTAGGAAGTAAAGATATGTTTTCTAACACTTAAGGATTAGGTTCATTAACTACTTTCTATTCCTAGATTCAAATTAATTACATCATCCTCTTAATAAGCATGTTCCAGTTAGTTTAGGGAATTGAATAACTATTCCTAGTCTATTCAACATCATTTAATTTTCCAATTAATGATTTAATCCTTATCCTTTATTCCTTTCCACTTTACTCAATTGTTCCAAACGGAATAAGCTTTATATTCAATTAAGTTGATCAATCTTAACTAAACAACATTCAACGCATAATAAAGGAAAATGCAGAATCATAACATTGCATAAAAATCATCTAAGTATTCATTACAATAGCCTACCTAAAGCTTAGAAAGTTTAGCTCATGTTGAGCTTACAATAAACAAAATATAAAAATGAGCAAAAGTTCATTACAATGGAGAAGAAAATAGAAATGGCAGTAACTTGGAGGTTGAAGAAGTGCTTGACACTGCTCTCTAGGTCAGGACAAAGGAGTGTGTCACTAATGTGTCCAAAAGTCCCCTACTTTAGGATTACCAAATTGGTTATATACTCCCGCTCTCTTTGATCCATTTTAGGCCAACAATAAACATTATTAAATACAACCCTGGTCCATTTCCAAAAATGCAGGAGAGCTGATCCCTAGGTGCATGGGCTCCACATTTTCAGAGGTACCAGCGCCTGTGAGGAGAGAGAAAAGGTGTCCATGTCAGCTTTGTCTTCTAGTACAGAGCTACTGAAATTTGGCTTTGCTGCTACAGTCAAGAACTCCTTACTCCATGCTTTAATCATGGTCCAACAATTCTCTGCTTGAGCACGTAGAAAAATATAAGACAATGATGAAGCCAATAAGATCAAATAACTGACATTCAAATGTTTCAGTACCATTACTTACAAGCTAGCAAAAGATTTACATAAATGCAAACTTAAACCTATAAGACAGCAACAATTAAGGGTATAAAGGTAATGAATAACTCTTCTTTCAAAGAGTTATCAGTTGTATTTGAATTCCATTTATGTCCCAAAAGTGTATTATCACCTCACACTTAGAATAAATTTCATGCAGCCTCTATCACACACACATGCCCTTCATTTCATCATACTTCTTCACCTTATTCATAAGAAAACACTAAGTTCATATTCAAGGTTTCCATTGGAGCTCCAAGCTCTTGATCATTTCTTCATTTTCTAGAGGTATATCCTCCATCTAAATGACCTAAACATCCTTTCCCTTTATGAAATTTATGATCATCCCCTTGTTTTCTCAAGTTCAAGTGTCTACCCATTTTCTTGATAAATTTCTAGAAAATCATAGAAAAATGATCTTGATGGTTGTGATAATTTTTATGAGATATCTAAGACCTCTAGACTCTAGATCCAAAATGTTAAGAGCAAAAGAATTTTCTACCCTATTTTTATATTGATGGCCGAAACCCTTAAAATAAAATGGGTCAAGTGGTTTTTTCATTCTTTAACTTGTTTGGTTGTTTGATGGGTGAAGGTAATGGTGATGGAGTTGATTTTGTGGCTTTGTGGAACAAAGAGGATGCCTTTCTTTTGAGAGCTACAAGAGGTATGGGGAGAATAACCTTCATCTACCATTTAGTGGGTGTATGTGTGGTTTATATTGTGATTGTGTTGTTTTGGAAGCCCTAAGTATTTGGGTTATGACTTTGTGTATATGTGATCCTCTAAGAGGAATTGATGTGATGATCGTGTTATTCATGTGGTGAACTTGTGATTTGTGGAGTATATGCTTATTTGATATATGCTGGTTTGAAGAAAAATGATGATTTAGTTTACTTGAACTTTGGTAGGAAAGTATGATTAATGTTCTAAAATATCATGCCATGATATAGTGTATTGATATATGAATAAGTATGTGTGACCGTGAGTTTGTTAGTGAAGTGAAAATCTTCACTTTGTTGATGCTTGGTTTCGGCCAATGCTAGAAGAAATGGCATGACAACTTTAACTTTCATCAATCTATGTAACTCTAACCTTGTTTAAAGGTTTAAAAAGGAATAAAACCAAGAAGAAAATAATGTTTTCCAAAACTTTTTTCATGGTATTTAAATCTGAATTTTGGGGTGTTAATGCTCCAAAATAGTTTTAATTTGAGTTTAGGACTTAAGAGAACAAAAATCATGTTTTAGTGGACTTAAAACGGAATTTTCATGAAATTGGACACATAAAATGAATCAAGGTTCCAATTTCTCCTCAAACTGTTTTAGACAGTTTGAAAATGTTTTTGAAATCTATTTAAGTGTCCTAAGACTCTATAATGAGTTTTGGACAGTTTGGTTTAAAAATCGTTGAAAAAGGAATTACACGATTTCTGAACTTAGCGAAGTTCGGTCGAGTTTTAGGGTTTTTGAGCAAACCATGACGGGAAGTTTCAAATCAGTATTTTAATACCTTGACATTGGTATTGTAACTTAGGAAGTGAAAAATTCAAGTAAAAGGATTATATTTTTGAAAATATGGAGTTTCGGCCCTAAATACGGTAAAAAGGGGCAAAGCCGTCTTTTAAGTATTTCAAGTATTTTCGAGAAACTATTTTGAGAAGTTTGGTACTGATGTACCATTGATTGACTTATGTTCAAAATTATTTGATTTTATCTAAAGGTTTTGGTTTTAAGCCAAAAAGGATTTTAGTCTTCAAGGACTAGTATTTACAGTAAAATGTAAAACCTAAGTCATAGATGACTTAGTGAAAATACGAACCTAATGATTAATGACTTATGGTGAAGCAAAACCATTTGTCATAAATTATGGATAATTCAATATCCATACATCCATAAGACTTAATGGACTCAATAATTTGATTTCTTGGAAGCCAAGCAAAAGGTTCCATTAGAAAAGTGTAAAGAAATAAGTGATTGGACTATCGATCCAATTTCATAATGTGTTAGGACTTGTAAGCAAATGCCTTAAAACATCTTTACACAAACTACACAAACATGGAAAGTCTTCTTGGGAACTGTGGTTCAGCGAAGGGCTGGTGATTCGGACCCGAGAATATCGTCCGTCAGAGATTGACATCAAATGGATTCCGGTGGAATCGCGAGGTTATCCAGTGGATAGACCAATTGGACATATTCCAGCAATTTTGCCCAAATACATAATTGATACTATGTTCAGTTAGGTCATTGTGCCTAGGAAGCCAAGCTTTCCAGTTGTAGAGGTTTCATAAAGAGCCCGATGTTTTAGAGAGAGTTTGAGATCACACGTGATTACGATTGTATGTACATTATGATTTAAGCCTTGTGTGCCATGATAGCCACACATGATGCCTGAGGTGGGCGTATGTGAAACCTATACTAACCATTTCCTTTCGAAAAATGTCAATTAGCTCCGGAGTTCAGATAAAGAATTCCTTGAGGATGTCTAGGTATGGGACTATATAGTTTCTACCAGTTTTCTCTCTATTCTCGTCCCTCAGTGGACAAACCGTGTCTGGTATGCTTGATAAGCTTACGGTTTAGTTTGGTATTGTATACTCTTGGAGTTTTGATATGTGAAATGAGAATGCAAGATAATATGAATATATGTATGCTGTAACATGGATGTGGGTCGTACCACTGCATACCTGCTATATGTGTATGTTGAATGGGGATCTCACCTCATTTTCTGTGTTTTATGGTCTTATGTTTATTTTATGTTCTGCAACAAAGACGGTAGTACTGCTTCATTATCATAGCCAGCTTTGGAATATGAGATGGACCGGTCTTGAGGACGCATCTTCTGAGATTAGTATATGGAAGATGTGAGAGCTCAACCCCAGTGTGACGATGTATCGTCCTCAATTGTTATTGTTGTACAATGATGACACCTTGTCATCCTTTTGTACAGGCCAGCATGATGAGTCACTGTGTTTAGAATTTTTTTTATGGAGCTGCGTCTCCAAGCTTATTTATGTTTTTGTTAGTCATGTTATTTTAATGGCGTTGTTATTTCAGCCTGTTGTTGTTTCTGTCTTTACATGACTTTTATCTTTTGAAAGAATTTATGAGAGTACTATGTAAACACGAAGAATGTATGATTATTTACTACTTATTCTCCATTTTCTGGATGTATGTGTTTTAGGCCTGTTATTGGTTGGGGGAAATTTTAATAAATGTTAAGAATTATCTAATTTCTTATTTGCGATAACGAATAGCGAAAATTAAACTCATATCTTTAGTAAATTTATTTTCCATGTTAAACGGAATTGAGAAAATGTCACAGACAATGTAGTGCCTGAGAAGGGTGTTACAATTGCTTTAGATTTCATTCATATTGAATGAATTACTTGTGAATTCGGTGGCCACTTATTTGCATGTCATAGATACTCTAAGGATGAACTGAGAAGTGAACTTAGGTATTGGATCTGTAGGGATTGAGCTTAGGACTTAAATCACGAGAGTGGGAGCGGTCCTTCGAGGGTTAATTGAATTGTCATAAACCTCAATGGGTTCGATTCAAATACAATTACCACGAGAGTAGGGGTTGGTTTAATTGCGCTCAGTTCCTGTATCTCTAGAGAGAACATTAACTATATTAGGATAAATTCACCTTCAAAGCATTTTGATAATTAACAAAAGGGGTAGTCAATTTAGTAGCATAAGCAGTCTTGTTGGTAACCCAATTCCTGAAAATCCCTTTTGATTTGAAAACAAACCGATTTGATTTACTTTCTATTTTGTTTGATTGCGATTGATTTGTTACTTGATTCTAATTTCAAAAACCAAATCATTCCATTTTTAGTTTAATTGATTTGACAGTTAATTGGTGTTCAAAATCACTATCCCTGTGGATTCGATCTTTTTATTACTTGACGATGAAGCCGTACACTTGCGGATTCACGCTATCAAGGTTTTGGAGCCGTTGCTGGGGACTGTGCTTTCTTGAATATCAATTTAATTTTTAAATTTATTTTTCTAAACATTTTTTTCTAGTATCTATTTCTCTATTTGAAAGTGATTTTTCTCTTTTATGCGATGATCCCAAAGTCTTGGAACTCTTATTGAAGTTGATCACGAGATCGAAAAAAATTTTAATAGTCGTAGAAGACTACAAAGGAACCGAGCGAGAGAAAAGTTGATCCCGATTCCACTCATGGCCGATCAACCGGATATCAAACTGTTGAAGGGTTACGCATCCCATAATGCTAAGGGTTTACGAACTGGGATTGCTAGGCCATAAATTGAGGCACAGAACTTCGCTATACCGCCGTAGTTAATTGGCATGATTAGGCAACATCAGCTTGGAGGATTACCCTCGGAAGACCTGACTGATCATGTGGAGACATTCTTGGAATTCTGTGATACAACAAGAATTCAAGGTGCCCCGGTTGATGCTATCTGCTTGAGGTTATTCCCCTCCTCTTTGACTGGAAAGGTAAGAGCTTGGTTGAAATCAGTGCCTGCTAATAATTTGTCAACATGGGACAAACTGGAGAAGACATTCTTGGAAAAATTATTTCCACCCTCCAAGATTTCTTACCTACGAACTCAGATCACCGATTTCTTCCAAATGGACGGAGAATGCTTATCCGGAGCTTGGGATCGTTACAGAGGATTGCTAGAGTCTTGCCCACATCATGGGCTCAAGAAGTGGCTATTAGTGCATACTTTATACATTGGATTGGATTATTCTTCGAAGGTGTCACTTGACTCCATAGCTGGTGGAGCATTGATGAATAGACCACTAACCGAAGCATCAATATCATTGAAAGCGTAGCCACCAACTATCACCAATGAGGTTCAGAAAGAGGTAATAACCCGAAAAATATTTCGTGAGGTAAGTTTGATGTAAATGGTGCAAATTTGATTATGTCTAAGTTTGATTCATTGAGTAAGTGCTTTGATAAGGTTGAAATAGCTAATGTGAGTTCAATAGGTGCTACTAATGTTGCTTATGAGATTTGTGAAGTGTAGGGACATGACTTCGTAGAGTGACCACATGGTAGTGTTCCTGGATTAGGCACTTCGGGTGAACAAGTAAATTCATGTCACAATTTTTATGACACGAACCCGAAGTTGCCAAACTATGTTCCCACAAATTCTTACAACCAAGGAAGGACAAATAGCCCTTATCTCTCCTATCGGAACGACAACAACAACACGTTGAGCCACGAATTCCAAGAAGGTCGAGGTAATATGAAACCCGCATTAGGGTATCCTCACGTACAAAAGTCTAAACTTGAGTCTCTTATGGAAAATTTTGTTGCAACTGAAACAAAGCAAAATGAAGTGTTTAGGCAACAAGGTAGGGCAGTCAATAAGGCAATAAAGGAGTTAACATCTAAGGTAGATAACTTAGCCATCCATAATTATATGTTAGAAACCCAGATTGCCCAACAAATGGGCAATTGAAATAGGCAACCGGCAAGTTTCCTGGACAACCTGAAATGAATCCAGGTAATGAACAATGTAAAGCTGTGAGTTTGAGGAGTGGTAAATAACTTGAGGATCTAAAGTCTAAAGGGGAGAGTGATAAAAAAAAGTGTAGATGAGGTAGAGGAACCTACTAAGACACAACCCTTAGATGAGGAAGAACCTAATGAAATAGTGTCTAAGTATGTAGCCCCTAAACCAGACCAAGTTAGATAAACAATTTGAGAAATTTCTAGAGGTCCTTAAGAAATTGTATATTAATGACCCTTCACTGAGGCGTTGCACCAAATGCCTACATATGCTAAATTTCTTAAGGATATCTTGTCAAATAAGAGAAAGCTAGAGGATTATGAAAAAGTAGTTTTAACTGAGGAGTGCAACACTTTAATTCAAAATAAATTGCCTCCTAAACTAAAAGATCCTGGTAGCTTCTCTATTCCTTGCTTGATTGGCAACACTAGTTTTGATAAAGCTCTTTGTGATTTGGGGGCTAGTGTTAGTCTTATGCCCCTCTTGGTTTGCAAGAAGTTGGAGATGGGTGAACTAAAACCCATAACAATCTCCCTTCAATTGGAGGATCGGTCCGTCAAATACCCGGTAGGCATCTTGGAGGATGTTCCTATTATAGTGGGTAAGTTTTTCATTCCTGCGGATTTTGTGGTACTTGAAATGGATGAGGATTCCCAAATCCCCATTATTCTTGGTAGGCCTTTCTTGGCTACCGCATGAGCAATTATTGCTGTGAAAAATGGAAAATTGACTTTAACTGTGGGTGATGATAAAGTTGAATTTGATTTAGCTAAATCTATTAAACACCCTTCGTTTGAGGATTCTTGTTGCAGGATTGACTTAGTGCACCAAGCGATGAAAGAAGAATCTGCTAAAGCTTGTATTGGTGATCCATTGGAGATGTGCTTGATTGGTGGAGACTTAACTGCTCATGGAGGAGAAGTGAGGGATTATGTCCGCCTCTTGGAGGCTAGTCCGGAAATTTCTCCTTACAAAGCAAAGATGTAACATCCCTGTTTTTGCTTATATGTTTAATTGCTTTATTAAGAGTGATTAATTTTTTTAAAATGTTTATTTTTTTTATTATAATGTTTGGGTTGAGTAATTTTATGTACTCATTTAAAAATATTTTACTGAATAGGTTAACACTGCGTTATTACAGTGTGTGCGCGCTTACCAGATAATAGCATTATGCTATTATTCTTTGTTTAGAAAAATACCATCTAAAATTATTTTGGTTGAAGAAAAATTATTTTCATAATCTCTAAAAGAATTTTTTAGCATCAGAAAAACAAAAGAGATCCGTTTTAAGCCTTTTTTTCCTTGGCTATGCTCCTATCCATGTTTTCAGCTCCTCTTCCTTTCATTTTTTTCTTCTCTCTCTTCCTTTTCTCTTCTTTCACGATACCTTCTTTCCTTCATGAGCATAACACTTTCTTCTTCCGCCTGTCAAAACTTTGAAACTTCTAGCTCTCCCATCCTCCATTCCTGCACAGTTGCGCGCCGCCCAACCCCTGCCCAGCCGCGGCCACTGATGTGATAAAGGATTGATCACTAAACATTTGAGGATCTTTCTTTGATTTCAAGTGCTAATAATTCAAGATCAAACACAACTAAAACAATAGAATGAAGCTTGATTCTCAAGTAAGAATCAAGAGAAACAAAAAGGAGTAGAAGAGCACAATTATATATGAATTGAAATGACAAGAACAAGAATTAAAGTGCATAATTTAAATAGCAAGAATTAAAGAACAAAGTTGAAAATGAAATACGAAGAAGATGAAGGGGAAGGCGCCACAAATGCATTCTTCTTGGAGAAGAAAATTGAATTTGACAAGCCAAGGGAAGATTCACCACTTGAATAAGGATATTCAAGATATGAATCAAAGGTTCAATTCATGAACCAAGAAGAGGAGAACTCTCAACTCTCTCTAGCAATCTCAAGTGTGAGAAAACTTAAATGTATTCAAACTTGCAAAATGAGTTACATGGAGCCTATTTATAGATGAGCAAAAGTGCTCATCCTCCCTAATGGTGCAAGTTGTGCCTCCTTCCCTCTTAATCCCAAGCGTGGGCCTCTCTTGGCCC
The DNA here is from genome assembly GCA_030762895.1 of Sophora flavescens. Classification (NCBI taxonomy): domain Eukaryota; kingdom Viridiplantae; phylum Streptophyta; class Magnoliopsida; order Fabales; family Fabaceae; genus Sophora; species Sophora flavescens. The sequence goes on along the minus strand of CM061063.1, from coordinate 136,488,381 downwards.
AATGTAGGATTCCTATATTGGGCCTATTTGGTACAAGAGGCCCAATTAGCCTAAGCCCAAAGAAAAAGCCCAAAAGCCTAAACTACCAAAGTGTTGTTTTTTTATAAGCACTTTTATTACATGAACTCTACTCTATACAAGGTTCCTAATCCCTACTTTTATTACATGAACTCTACTCTATACAAAGGTCCAAAGTCCTATCCCTAACTAGGTATCTTGGACTCTTCTTTAGAGTATTTTGGACTCTTCTTAGCCTTGACATTGTCATGGGTCCATGTGAGTCTTCAATGCTTGGTCCTTTGCTTTGTGCATCCATGTTCATATCATCCCATCCTTCTTGAGGAAATTCATCCCCGAATTTTAATCCTACATTAAACAGAAGATGTTAGGTTTATTCTTGATAAAGTTCCTAAAAGAAAAAAAGTTTTTGGGAAGGAAACTCCCATATTTGGGAAGGCAACTCCCTTATTATTGTTGTAATTCTAGACCCATCCTCCCGGGTCAAAAACCACCCTTTGGAAAACAAGTTTTGCCAACAACCCTTTCAAATATCTTCCATAAGATGTAATCTCTTGAAGGTTGCTTGGTAATGTTGGTCCATCATTGCGAGAAACGTACAATTGGAAAAATATTTAATAGGTGTTTTAGTTCTCTCAATGAATGGGAACCTTGATGGATGTGCATTAGTTTCTTTTGAGTTTGAAAAATAGGTGCAATCCACATAGGTAAGGTAGAAGTATTGGTAGGCAAGAAAACATCATCATGTTTAAATCATTTATTGGTTGCCTTACTAAGAAAACTTCACTTACCTCACTTGTAACCTTATCAATATGCACACCTTTAGCACTTTCAACATAGCCCATGAATTCCACTTTGGTGGTGCAAAAAGTGTATTTTTCAATATTAGCAAAATGTTTTTCTTTCATAAGTAATAACAAAACACATTTTAATTGTTCAAGAAGACTTTCTTGTGTTTTGTTATGTACCAAGATAGCATCTTTGTAGATAACCACAAGCCTTTGAATTTTTTTTGTTTCTTTAGAAGTGACTTGAAGTTTATCCAAAAGAAACACAAAGGTAGTAGGTAAAGAAAAAGATGGAAGATACTTGTTACAAAAATTGTTGGAGTAAATAAAACACAATGGAGGTGTATCCAAAAGTCTTTTCTTTACTTCTTTTTTCCTTTAAAACTATGCATTCTTTGCCATCTTGTTCTTTAACCTTATGGTTTTCATAAAAGTTTTGCTCACTTGTGCCAATTGCCTTTTCCATATTATTTTGTGCCACATTCGTTTCTTTTGCATTTATTTCTTTTTCTTCTTTGTCACTCTTGGATTTTCCCTCAAACTCCCTTTTCCCTCTAATTTTTGTTTGATCTTCACCAATTTCTTTAGGAGGGAGGGGTACAAGAGTATTTGAAGAAAAGATAGAAGTGGAAGGTTTAGAGTTAGGAATTGTGGCCTTTGTTCTACTTTTACCAACAACTTCAAGTTGTTTTGATGAGTCACCCACCTTCTTGGAATTATCCTTCCAAGACGAGTTGTTGTTGTTGAAGAAGGGTTTCTTGAAGGACTTCTCTCTCTTCACTTGTGCTTCAACCCTGATTGCATGGTGTAGGTTCCTAGTGTAGCTTGAAGGCACATACATTTTTCTTAAAATCCTCTTAATTTCTCTCCAAATACTAATTGGTTCTTCATCATACCTTATTCTCTCCTTACACAATTGATCCCACCAAATTAAAGCATAATCATAAAATCCTAGAGTAGCTACCTTTACTTTTTTTTCTTCACTATAGTAGTAGCAAGAGAATATGTGCTCCAATTTGGTCTCCCATTCCAAGAAAACATCGGGATCACACTTCCCATGGAAGCTAGGGATCTTCACCTTCACAATATGCAACTTGTCATCCTTCTCATGGCTTTTTCCTCTATGCTCATGTCTAGGTCTCCATCTATCACATCTAGGTCTATCCTCATGGTTGTCTTCCAAATTTGATGAGCCTATATGTGAGTTGTCATGCCTTGATCCTTTTTTGTTCTCAAGCACTTATAATCTTTCAAACACTCTCTTTAAGTTCCTTGTCATTCTATCCAACTTCCTATGCAAGTTCCTTGTTCTTGGTGATGATGGAGGAGAATGTTCTTCATGTTGTGAGGTCATGGTGCACTTACAATTTGAGAAATTGCAATACAAATTCCATAAAATTTAAAATTACACAAATCAAATGAAGATTACACCAACACGAACAATTACACCACCAAAAATAAAAATAATTAAGTACAATCCAACAAGGAACAAATCTTAAAGAACAAGTGAAAGAAAAGATTACAAGTCAAAAATGAATATAACAAGGACCTCACCACTCACTCACCATTCACTAAAAGATTGTCACTCGTGTATATCACTCAACGTAGACTTTTACAAGATGATTTCCTCTCTTGTCTCTTTCCACTCAAAAGTTTCCTCTTCAAGGGATCTACAAATTGAAACAAGATTCTCAATCAATTAGTCTCCATTAAACAAATAACAAATCAACCAATAGGCAATCAATTCAAAGAGGTCAAGAAATTTGAAAACAACTAATATAAAACTAATGGAGTTTAGAATACAAGCAAGAAATGGTTCAAGAAGAATTGCACACTCAAATTGATATGCAAAAAGACAAGTTGAAAGAGTTCAACAAAATGTAATTCAAATTTAATCAAAGTGTTGGTGAACAATTAATGATCAATGTGAAATGTTCTACACCAATTTGTGAAGGATCTATAAAAATAAAATAATGTGAAATGGTGGCAAGTCTTTTACCTTTTGTTGGAATTTTCCAGAATTTACACTTTTACCCCAAAACTTTGTATATTTACGGTTTTTACACCAGATTTTTTTTTTAAACTTCAGCCACTTGACTTTTTCTAATTACAATTTCACAACAATTACACTTAAGTTTTGAATTTACAAAAATATCCTTCAATCATGAACAAATTTGAACATAATTGGTGTAATACTTGGAAATATGAACAATTTGAGTAGTGTAAAAAAATTTCCAAGTAATGAAGCACAAATCAATAGATGAGAGACCTAGATCTTTCATTCAAGTGGATGATAAACACATCATTTCCACAATTTGAATTTCATGAAGATCTATGAGATTCTAATAATATGAAATCATTGAAGCACTTTTGATTAAAATTTGAATCAAGCTTACTATTGTGAATTGAAATTTGAATTTGAATTTTATAATTGTTCAAATTCACAAAGTAAGTAAAAGAGTTTTATGCTTGAATTTTCAATAAGCAACCAAAATTCAAATGTAATCTATGAATACATTCAAAAAATGGAGCCTAAAAGCAAGAGGTGAAAAGTGGAGGGAAAAACAATTTCACCAAAATTCAAGTAAAATCAATTCAAACTCATTTCAAATTCTAGATCTATGATCACATTTGGATTCAAATTGAATTTCATCATCCAAATTTCAATGACTAATGGCGCCAACTACATGTGAATTTTCAACATGAAAATGGCTCCAACTCAAAGATCATCATAGAATTTGAAAATATTTTTCAAAAATTCAAAACAATTGAAGATCGAAGAACTAGCTCTAGATATCACATGATGTGATCAAGGATTGATCACTAAACATTTGAGGATCTTTCTTTGATTTCAAGTGCTAAGAATTCAAGATCAAACACAACTAAAACAATAGAATGAAGCTTGATTCTCAAGTGAGAATCAAGAGAAACAAAAAGGAGTAGAAGAGCACAATTATATATGAATTGAAATGACAAGAACAATAATTAAAGTGCACAATTTAAATTTCAATAATTAAAGAACAAACAAAGTAGAAAATGGAATAGGAAGAAGATGAAGGGGAAGGCGCTTCAAATGCATTCTTCTTGGAGAAGAAGATTGAATTTCATAAGCCAAGGGAAGATTCAATAATTGAATAAGGATATTCAAGATAAGAATCAAAGGTTCAATTCATGAACCAAGAAGAAGAGAACTCTCAAATCTCTCTAGTAATCTCAAGTGTGAGAAACTCAAATGTATTCAAACTTGAAAAATGAGTTACATGGAGCCTATTTATAGATGAGCGAAAGTGATCATCCTCCCTAATGGTGCAAGTTGCGCCTCCTTCCCTCTTAATCCCAAGTGTGGGCCTCTCTTGGCCCAATGTAGGATTCCTATGTTGGGCCTATTTGGTACAAGAGGCCCAATTAGCCTAAGCCCAAAGAAAAAGCACAAAAGCCTAAACTACCAAAGTGCTGTTTTTTTATAAGCACTTTTATTACATGAACTCTACTCTTTACAAAGGTCCAAAGACCTATCCCTAACTAGGTATCTTGGACTATTCTTTAGAGTATTTTGGACTCTTCTCAGCCTTGACATTGTCATGGGTCCATGTGAGTCTTCAATGCTTGGTCCTTTGCTTTGTGCATCCATGTTCATATCAACCACACCGCCTGCATCGCTGCTGGAGCCCATGCCACCACTGCGTCCGGTCCGGCCAGCTTCGACTAGAATCCCTGCTCGCGGAACTTCTCCTCCACCGTGCTAAAACGCGCTCCACCACGGTGAGCTCAGTTCGCCGCCTTTCCATGGTGGTTTTCCACCATATGAGCTCATCTTAAGCTTCTTCTACTTCTTCCCTTGGATTTGATCTATCCCTCTCTCTCTTTTTGTTGTCACAGTGAACGAACCGCCGTTCTCCGCTATGAGCCACCGTCCGTCGCCGCCACAGCACCACCACAAGCTCTTCTTTCTTCTTTGGGTGAGTGGTTCTCACTTTCCCTTGTTCATTTCTTGAACCCCAATTTTTTCTCAAACCCTATCCCTAGGTTTTCATTTCAGTTCTCAAAATATGAAATTAACTGGTATTTTATGAAATTGGGATCATGATTAAGTGTTCCCCTAAATCAATGTTGTCAATCTCTTGTTAAATTGATTTTCCCCAAATTTTCATCTCGAGCCTAAAACCCCAAATCTGTTTTCATTTAAATCAATGAGGTTTTTGAGAAATTAAGTATGTTAGTGAGTTAAATTTATAGTGTTGACGTTGAGAAATTAATTTAGTATTTTGTCTGGTTATTTCTATGCTTGGATCGGCTCTCTGGGATGTTTTTCATGTTCATGCTTGCTCTGGGGAAGCAGAAATTACTTTCTGAGAACTGTTTGGAGCTAACTGCATCGCTACCAAGTGCTTGGAAAACTCTAAAGACCTTTAAGGTGGGAGAAAGAACCATTCCATCGTCGGAACGGATAAGTAGTATATAACTCATAATAATGGTGTAGGGCAACCTAAACCCTACTAGTGGTCGAGTAATCGACAATACCAAAATTGCATTGGAAACTTTTCCGCAATACCAATGCTGATTTGGGAATTGTAGGTTTATCGCCTTAAGTTAATTTTTGTAATATTTGAGGATGTCTTAATGATTTATTATTGACTGTTGTGATACGCTGGTTGAGGTATTCTACTACATGTGACATTTATTTTGATGTTTGAATATTTTATTGATTATTGTGTTATGCATGATATGCCTGGTTTGATAAATTGTTTAGTTGATTTTAAGTAAAGATATATGTTGCTCGGAGGTATTTTGTTTGGGTGAGAGATTGAATATGAATTAGAGGCGCCTAGCCATTATTTTATAGAAGTGATGTGATCTAGAATGCGAGTGGAGGCTATGAGGAAAGCTTGAGGCACTAGGTTGTTATTGATACGAGTCAGTGAAGTTCATATGTATTGTTGTTCACAATCGTGTATTAGCAACACACGAGGTCCGAAGTTCTTGCGGGGTTGTCCTAATTTAGTTTTAGATTATGAAGCTATAGTGTCATTGCTTTGCGTGAGCCCCCTTGAGAGAGAGTCAGGGTATGCACCGACTGTACCGTGTAGCTATAGTGTCATTGTTTTGCATGAGCATTCTCAATATGGATGAAGGTGTACACTGGTTAATGGGGATGCATCGCTTGGACGACTGACTAACATCCCTCAGCGGGCAAGGGATGTGTGATAGGATTGGTGGTTGCCACGTCAGTATATAGGATTAGTTGCATGAGATTGAGGGTAGAGGAAAGTATTGTGAATTAAAGATGATTGTTAATGATGAGTGTTGTTTGTCTGTGACTGCTATTATGTTATATGCTATGAGTCTTTTCCGCTTATGATGATAGAACTGTTTCTTATCTCCCTATTTCTGTATTTTTGTGTATGTCTACCTTATTACGTTAGAAGACCGATGGAGGAATACGTTACTGAGGAGTTGGATGAAACTTCGTATGAAACAGATGTTGCTGAGGAGTTGGAAGGAAATCCGTTTGAACCGGATGCTGGAGAACGAGCTGCGGATGCTAACGATATAGTGTAGTAAGTTTAGGGCCGGTGAGTCTTAAAAGACGTTCTATTTTTCGCTAGTTATCAACAGTTTGTATAATTAAGTACCTGTGAGGGATCCTACTGATAAGATACCCTAAACACTGTTTTGGTAATGTAATGAATAAACATGTGTGTATTTATATATTATAACGTTGGTGTGTTTAAATTTGCAAAAGTTATATGTTTTATAATTAAGTTTTAATATCTTCGTATTTTTGGATTATGTCTAATGTTAATTACGTGTTTAAGTAAATAATTAATAAGCTTTTAATCTTAATATTACAATGGTGCACCACGGGGTGTCTCAAAAGAAAGAAAAACTTGAGTCGAAACCAAAACATGAAGATTGGAAAGATGAAAAAGCTCCTAAGGTAGAATTAAAACCTCTTCCTTCCACATTGAGATATGATTTTTTTGTCCTAACTCTTCCTATCCGGTAATTGTGAATGCTAGCTTGAATGAGTTGGAAGCTGAGAATTTGCTTAGAGAGCTTAGAATGCATAGAAAGGTGATAGGATACACAATTGATGATATTAAAGGCAAAAATCCTTCCTTTGGCATGCATCACATTTTAATGGAAGATGAGTATAAACCATCCATTGAGCATCAACATAAATTGAACCCATAAATGAAAGAGGGGGTTAAGAAAGAAGTGCTTAAGTTGTTAGATGCAGGGGTCATTTATCCAATCTCAGACAGTGAGTGGGTTAGTCCAGTGCATGTGGTTCCTAAGAAAGGGGGGTGATTGTTATTCAAAATGAAAATAATGAACTAATCCCTACTAGGGCGGTAACCAGTTGGAGAATGTGCATTGACTATTGGAAGTTAATTAAGGCAACAAGAAAATATCACTTCCCTCTCCCATTTATTTGATCAAATGCTTGAAAGGTTAGCTAGACATTCATACTTTTGTTACTTGGATGGTTATTCCGATTTTCATCAAATCCCTATACATCCTAGTGATCAAGAAAAGACCACGTTTACTTGTCCCTATGGCACTTTTGCTTATAGGAGAATGCCTTTTGGTCTATGTAATGCACTGGCTACTTTTCAAAGATGCATGGCTGCAATTTTTTCTAAATTTATTGAAAACGTCATGGAGGTTTTTATGGATGATTTTTCCGTTTATGGAACTACTTTTGATGATTGTTTAACAATTTTGTCTAAGATTTTGCAGCGTTGTGAAGAAACTAATTTGGTGTTGAATTGGGAAAAGTGTCATTTTATGGTAAAAGAGGGTATAGTGCTTGGGCACTTGATTTATGGAAGAGGTATTGAGGTGGATAGGGCCAAAATTGATGTTATTGAAAAATTGCCCCCACCGGTGAATGTAAAGGGAGTTAGGAGTTTCTTGGGACACGTCGAGTTTTACTGGCATTTCAGCAAAGATATTTCAAAAATTTCTAAACCTTTATCTAACTTATTGATGAAAGATGTTCCATTTTATTTTAATGAGGAATGTTTTAGTGCATTTTGTAGGTTGAAGGAAGCTTTGACCACCGCTCCCATTTTGCAAACCCCGGATTGGAATGAGCCATTTGAGGTTATGTGTGATGCTAGTGGCTATGTCGTGGGAGCGCTGTTGGGGCAAAAGATAGACAAGAAGGTTCATGCAATCTACTACGCAAGAAAAACTCTAGATGGAAGTCAAGCTAATTATGCCATCACTAAGAAAGAGTTGGTCACGATTATCTTAGCATTTCAGAAGTTCAGATCATACCTTGTGGGGTCTAAGGTCATTATGTACACCGACCACTCCGCACTGAAGTATCTGATGAGCAAGAAGGAAGCAAAGCCTAGGCTCATCTGATGGATCCTTCTCTTGCAAGAATTTGACTTGGAGATTCGGGATCGAAAAGGGACAGAGAACTTGACTGCTGTGACACCCTCTACCCCGCATATTATTTTTAAAACATTTACTTAAAAGAGGTAATATAAATACATGAATTTATTTCATTAAAATAAAAACTGGGTAAAAGATACCACATTGTAACAACTCAATGCGAAAACAACATAAAAGTTTAAAAGACAAAACATAAACATATCCTAACCCCGATGTCACATACAGAGCTTGTATAACCGTTCCGGAATAAATCCTCGAAATACAACTGAAACAGGGAAATTGTAACTACGAGTGGCGGCTCCACAGAGTCACTCCTCTCCCGACTGCTCGTCATCCTCTGCATAAAATCATACCTGCCAAACAAGTAGACAGAGAATGGGATTAAGAAAGCATGTCAACACAACATAATGGAAGTAGTTAAGCAAGATGTGAGACACCCCGTTGTGCCCCATTGTGTTATTAGATTAAAACCTTATTATTCAGTTGCTTAATCGCTCTCTTAAAGTGAAAACACGTAAAAATTTAAAACCTAACTTATAACGTATACAGCTTCATATAGAATACACATCACAATATAAGTATAGTAAACATATTACAAAACACTGTTGAGGGTATCCTCTCAATAGGATCCCTCACAGGCATAAACTTAACTAAAAGATTAAACTTAGCGGAAAATACACGAGACGCACTGGCCATAAACTAACTAGACCCTAATCACCATGGGTCACGACTCGACCTCCGGCTTCGGATTCATAGGGAGTTCTATCCAACTCCTCTTCGTTCAGCTCGGCCACAGGGTCTTCAAGCACGATCCCATAAAAGATAAAATAAAACACACAAAAAGATAAATGGGATAAGAAACAGTTTAACGTCAAACAAGGAAAGGGTTTAGTAACATTTAAATCCATAACAGCACACTAAACATACGCCTCCATATATCTCTGTATATATACATATATAAACACAACCATCCTCGACAACGTCTATTATTTTCCTCTACAATCCATCATGATGCAATGCAACGTAGTATGTATAATCAAATGCGGCCACATATCCGGATATCCATCTCTTGTCAACCAGACTATGTTTCAAGTCCACCATGTGAAAATATCACAGACCATGTTTCAGGTCACCCCTAGTGCCGTAACCTCTCATCACTATTTCATAAATAACCTCAACAATAATCACATCTCATCAGTTTCATCACTATATCACAATAATCATCTCGGTTAGGAACTTTTGAACTCAGATATCATTAACCCCCTCATACATCATCCTACTCATCATGTATCAATACTCATAAAATCTCTAATCACATTGATCACCCATCATATCATCAGTCCAATTATCTCCACATATAATATAGACTAAATAATTAGATAAATACATAAATAATATAACAACAAGTCCACTGATCATAATATTTCTAGACAATTCATCACATATCAAGCAGCATATCAAAGACAGTCAAATAGTCAAACAGTATAATATTTCCAGACAATTCATCACATATCAAGCAGTATATCAAAGACAGTCAAATAGTCAACCTCAGTAATAAAATAATATATTTTTATACACATCGACGATAAACATACAATTCCCATATCATCATTGGTACCACTAAGCAGTCGCCAATGTGATATTTGACATTGTCCGTTACTCGCTTCCTAGTAGGATTTAGGTCGCCCTCGCCATTATCGAAATATGTCAATTCACCATTTCCGACGTTAGATGGCTTATTTCCCCCACCTGGCATTGATGTCATAGGTTCCTTTAGCGCTTCACAGCACACACATGCAATTCCACGACAACTCCAAAAATTCAAATCCTATCCTTCCAAGCATGAACGTAGTCACGACCATCACCATAGGGAAAGGGTCCGAGCAATTCAATCAGAAATTAATCAGTAACGTCTTATGAACACAAAATCAACTTACCTATATGGAAACCTGATATTGTTTCCATCAGATTCATTGCTCAAACAATGCAAGTAAGCAAATATCATCCATGTTGTCCGCAACCATGAACAGTTATCACAATCTCATAGTCACATCCACGACATACACCTACCCTTTCATGTTTACACCACAATATGTTTATCTTAACCATATCAATCCTCTCTTTATTTTTACATCTCCTTTATCACAACTTGCATTCTCATTACTCAAACTATCTGTGAACACCCATTTTTGTCTGTCTTCACTTTATTCTAATTTTTATGTTATTATGTTTCAGGGAGACTAATAATAATAGTGAAGAGAAAAAGAAGAAAAAAAAATAATGAAGAGAGGAGGAGGCTCGTAACTAATTTGCTATTGGACGGGGAGGTCCAGTCCATTGCACTTGATGTTGGACGGGGAGGTCCCGTCCATTGCACTTGCTATTGGACGACTGTTGACACGAAAATCTGGGCAAGTATACCCAGTCGTGCAAGTAATACGGTGGTGAGACCGGTTATCGTATCCACGGGGATTGGATGTCAAGTACCAATTCACAAACACAGCAACTATCTAGACTATGAAGAGAAATCAAAACAAACAAAAGAAAAGGAAAAGTTCTTTGAGGATTTCTATCGAACACTTGGAGTGCGAAAGGGATATGTTGGGACTAGACTTCACCAAACCTCTGTCTCATGTACTACCAGTACTAGATACCTCCCATTCATGCTTCAGATATTAAAATCAATCCACTAAATTACTCAAGCCCCGATTCCTCGGATGGCAAGAGCCTAAATCCACTAATAGGCCCTAATTCCTTAGGTGGCCTAGATTAATGAATTTGCATTAGGATTAGGGATTACGCGATTACTAGTAAACCGAACTCCATTCCTAGATGCAAGGGTTACTAGGTGATTAAATTCAGTTCCGGTTCTAATACGAATTTCCTAATTGCATATCAAAACACTAATCGAGTCATGGGGGTGCTAGACACAACAAGCATTAAGCATGGAAAATTAATCACTAATACGAAGGCATGAACACAGAATAATCAGTCAAGGCAAATACATAATAATCAGTTTGATTATATCTAATCCCAACAAACTGGGATTAGCTACTCATAAAAGAGAAAGCCAAACCAGAAAAGCAGTAGAGAAAGGAAGAAAGGGAGAACTCCATTGAAGCTTCCCACTGTCGTCACAGCAACCCCCTAACTCAGCTCCCTTTTAGGGTTGGTACCCTAGCCCAGCCGCAGCCTCCAAGTGCCTCCCTCAAACTCTCCAAAACTCTAAAAACTCCAAAAACTCCATCATTCTGCCCTAAAACAACAATTTATACCAATCAGACTCCGCGCGCTTGCGAGGCGAGACATGTCTCGCGAAGCGAATGTTAAAAATCTGCTGTTTCAAAGACAGGATCTCTCGCGAGGTGAGACAGTAAGGGTCTTCTTAAATACGCCCGTGATGAGTATCAGGGCCTGGGCGTGATGGCTTCTAGTCCACAGTCTCGCGAGGCGAGTAGCCTCTCGCGAGGCTAGGAAGAGAAGATGACATTTCTGGCACAGGCTGGTCTTCAGGCTCGCGGGGCGAGTAGCCTCTCGCGGGGCGAGCATTCCCAGAATTGCTTCTGACTTTTGCCTTCTGCTCTGCTTGATCATGGCCGTGATGGTCATCACGGCCAGGCCGTGATGGTCATCACGGCCAGGCCGTGATGGTCATCACGGCCAGTCCGTGATGGGCTCTGTTTGGCTCATATTCTTCACTTTTCAAACTCTGTTTCATCCAGGCTCCATCATGGCTGATTTTGATCATTTTTACATTAATTCCTGCAAAACAACACCAAGAAACCGCTTCACCCGTTCCAAGGGAAAATCTAACTAAAATCAAATAAAGAATGCCTAATCTATATGAAAAATGCATGCAAAAGTGTACAGAAAACATGATGTAAAATCACACTATCAAATCACCCCAAGCTTATTCAATTGCTTGTCCTCAAGCAATCACCAAGGCCAGAAGAGATAAATATTCAATGCATGCATATTGAACCAAGAACCCGAGTAAATACTAATCCAAGTAATAGGCATTTTAAACAATTCAGCAAGAGACAATCAATTCAAGTCCAATTAGAGGCTTAGGTTCTCTAAATTCATATTCTCACTGATTCGGGCACTCTTTCTCACCTGACTGTCACCCCAAGCTTAATACTTTGCTTGGCTCTCTTTCTCACCTCACTCAAGTGTTTAGGGGAATAAGACAATTCGCTCCATTTTCCTCAAGTAATGATTTCTACCATAGGCTTGACTATCAACCAAATCTCTACTTTATTAATGAAAGCAATTAAGAAACAAGAGGTCTTTTGCTTTGGTTGTAACGGGGCCATGTGATTAATCGTTAGGTGGGGAAATCAATAAAAGGACATTTCAAAAGGCTACACAAAATATCAATCATTGCAAACATGACACCTTCTAAAATACCCTTTTGGGTTTTAATTCCTTATTCCACCTTTCTTTTCTTTCTTTTTATTTCATTTCTCATTTCTTTTTGTCATCCCTTTCTCTATATATTTTTTTTGTTTTTCTTTTGCTTGGAGAAGGGGAGATTTTTCAACTCAAGAGAAATATTTTCCTGATTCTTTCATCCCAAATTTTTTTTCAACTACCTTTTTACCCTTTTTGTAATACTTTAGAAGGTCCTATCAAGCATATTTATCAAAATATTTCAGGGTACCAAGAAAAGTATTTCATTCTTTCAGGCTCAAAATTGGGTAACTAAGGGGTAGCATTTAGTCATTCAAATCTCAGAAGGCCAGAAAAATACCTAGTGCCTCAATCATTTTCAAAAATGTTTTCAAAAATTTTTAAGCTTTGAAACGTTTCAAGTCAAGTTCTAGAGAAATACAATCCAAGAGGAATAAACACTCTATCAAAGAATGGGGTAGATTTAGTGAGTACCCCTTTTTGGCTCAAATATCTCACATTTAGTAGTTCAAAAATCAGTGAGAAACACAAATCTATGGAACCATATGCTAATTATCAACTATCCAAGATTATCTCAAGCATTTTTCATTTGTAGCCATATCACAAGAATGAAAAAATTGGGTTCAAGAATTCACTATCTCAATTTAATTGGCACTTAGTTCTCACAATTGGATGCAAAATCTAAACAAGTGCAATCTAATCATGTGATCATGCAAGACTATATGGATGCAACATGCAAAATGCAAATGCAAAATACCCCTACCCCAAGCTTAAGAATTTACATTGTCCCCAATGTAAACAATCAAGTTGGAGAGAGGAGAAAAATGGAACGGCTTACCGAGGCGGTAGCGGGTGTTGGCTAACATTCCAGTCAGAAACTTGTTGGGAAATGCATCATGGCCGTGATGGGTGCTGACTTTGCTTTTTCTTGTCTTCTTGCTCTTCCTTCCTTCTTTCCCTGAAATCACTTGGCAATTTTATTAGCAAAAGAAAACTCTTGATCTTCTCAAATTATCCAAGAGTTAAAAATCAAAATCAAAAGGGAAAAGGAAAATAAAAATTGGGTTGCCTCCCAACAAGCGCTTCTTTAACGTCACTAGCTTGACGTTCTAGGATCCTCCTCCCGGATCCCATGGTCTGTGGAGTGGAGATTGCAGAAGTAATATGACTGTATCCTCAACTCCACCCAGCCATTGTGTGAAAACTCCATTGACCTTTGAAATTATGAACTCACTTCCTCTCGGGTCAAGTGGAATTTCCAAGAGGAAGTTTGACAGGCAAGTGGGAGGGACCAACTTAGCAGTGTCCACACATGCGTGTAAGCCGACATATTTGTCTAATGCAGCAAATTCAGCAAGCATGGTGGAGGGAATGCTTTCCAAATGCCCTGCCTCCTCACTTGTTCCTCCCCAAGGGTGCATGAAAGGTAATTCCTCTTCTTGTGACTCGTCCACCATCACCACTTCATCTTCAATTTGATCCATTCCCACAACCAGATTCTGCTCAATTTCTGCTTCATGTGGCTCTATGGGAATCATACATGGTGGTGGAGGTGGTAGATACGAGCAAAAGGTTTCCCAATCCTCCTCGGAGATATTATACATAAGCCTACCCGTCACACTATCAACCTGTGATGGAGTAATATGATTCAGCAAATCCATGCAGTCTCCCAAACACCAGTCGTCCTCCAAGGTGTGACTTGAGGCTTCCTCATCAGGTGGATAATAGTGATTGTCCATGAATTTCGTCCACCTGGCACAACCAAAACTCAAAACAAAAAGATCAAATATATACAAAAAAATAAAAGATAAAAATGTCTAAATTAGTTGCCTCCTTTGTTACTAATGATATTGGCAAAACCAATCCCCTACAACGGCGCCAAAAACTTGTTGACACGAAAATCTGGGCAAGTATACTCAGTCATGCAAGTAATACAGTGGTGAGACCGGTTATCCTATCCATGGGGATTGGATGTCAAGTACCAATTCACAAACTCAGTAACTATCTAGACTATGAAGAGAAATCAAAACAAACAAAAGAAAAGGAAAAGTTCTTTGAGGAATTCTATCGAACACTTGGAGTGCGAAAGGGATATGTTGGGACTAGACTTCACCAAACCTCTGTCTCATGTACTACCAGGACTAGATACCTCCCATTCATGCTTCAGATATTAAAATCAATCCACTAAATTACTCAAGCCCCGATTCCTCGGATGGCAAGAGCCTAAATCCACTAATAGGCCCTAATTCCTTAGGTGGCCTAGATTAATGAATTAGCATTAGGATTAGGGATTACGCGATTACTAGTAAACCAAACTCCATTCCTAGATGCAAGGGTTACTAGGTGATTAAATTCAGTTCCGGTTCTAATACGAATTTCTCAATTGCATATCAAAACACTAATCGAGTCATGGGGGTGCTAGCCACAACAAGCATTAAGCATGGAAAATTAATCACTAATACGAAGGCATGAACACAGAATAATCATTTAAGGCAAATACATAATAATCAGTTTGATTACATCTAATCCCAACAAACTGGGATAAGCTACTCATAAAAGAGAAAGCCAAACCAGAAAAACAGTAGAGAAAGGAAGAAAGGGAGAACTCCATTGAAGCTTCCCACTGTCGTCACAGCAACCCCCTAACTCAGCTCCCTTTTAGGGTTGGAACCCTAGCCCAGCCGCAGCCTCCAAGTGCCTCCCTCTGAAACTCTCCAAAACTCTAAAATCTCCAAAAACTCCATCATTCTGCCCTAAAACAGCAATTTATACCAATCAGACTCTGCACGTGCTCGCGAGGCGAGACATGTCTCGCGAGGCGAATGTTAAAAATCTGCTGTTTCAGAGACTGGATCTCTCGCCAGGCGATAGTGGCTCGTGAGGCGAGACAGTAAGGGTCTTCTCAAATACACCCGTGATGAGTATCAGGGCCTGGGCGTGATGGCTTCTGGTCCACAGTCTCGCGAGGCGAGTAGCCTCTCACGGGGCGAGGTAGAGAAGATGACATTTCTGGCACAGACTGGTCTTCAGGCTCGCGGGGCGAGTAGCCTCTCGCGGGGCGAGCATTCCCAGAATTGCTTCTGACTATTGCCTTCTGCTCTACTTGATCATGGCCGTGATGGTCATCACGGCCAGGCCGTGATGGGCTCTGTTTGGCTCATATTCTTCACTTTTCAAACTCTGTTTCATCCAGGCTCCATCATGGCTGATTTTGATCATTTTTACATTAATTCCTGCAAAACAACACCAAGAAACCGCTTCACCCATTCCAAGGGAAAATCTAACTAAAATCAAATAAAGAATGCCTAATCTATATGAAAAATGCATGCAAAAGTGTACCGAAAACATGACGTAAAATCACAATATCAACGACGAGGTCCAGTCCAGTCCATTGCATTTCCTGTTGGACGGGGAAGTCCCATCCGTTGCACTTGATGTTGGACGACGAGGTCCAGTCTAGTCCATTGCATTTGCTGTTGGACGGGAGGTTCCGTCCATTGCATTTGTTGTTGGATGACGGTGAGGTCCTGTCCATTGCATTTGCTGTTGAACGATGAGTTCCAGTCCAGTCCATTGCATTTGCTGTTGGACAGGGAGGACCCGTCCATTGCACTTGCTGCTGGACGATGAGGTCCAGTCCAGTCCATTGCATTTGCTGTTGGACGGGAGGTCCCGTCCATTGCATTTGCTGTTTGCTGTTGGACGGGGAGGTCCCGTCCATTGCACTTGCTGTTGGACGACGAGGTCCAGTCCAGTCCATTGCATTTGCTATTGGACGGGAGGTCCCATCCATTGCATTTGCTGTTGGACGACGGGGAGGTCCCGTCCATTGCATTTGCTGTTGGACAACGAGGTCCAGTCCAGTCCATTGCATTTGTTGTTGGACGGGGAGGACTAGTCCATAGCACTTGCTGTTGGACGACGAGGTCCTGTCCAGTCCATTGCATTTGTTGTTGGACGGGAGGTCCCGTCCATTGCATTTACTATTGGACGGGGAGGTCCCGTCCATTGCACTTGCTGTTGGACGATGAGGTCCAGTCCTGTCCATTGCATGTGCTATTGGACGCGGAGGTCTCGTCCATTCCATTGCATTTGCTGTTGGACGGTGAGGTCCAGTCCATTCCATTGCATTTTTAACTTGCTGTTGGACGACGAGGTCCAGTCCAGTCCATTGCATGTGCTGTTGGACGGGGAGGTCCCGTCCATTCCATTGCATTTGCTGTTGGACTGCGAGGTCCAGTCCATTCCATTGCATTTTTAACTTGCTGTTGAACGAGTAGGTCTTCCATTGCATTTTTAATTTTCTAATGGACGAGGAGGTTCCGTCCATTGCATGTCTAATTTTATGTTGGAGGAAGAGGTTTCGTCCATTGCATGTTTAAACTTCTGTTGGACGAGGAGGTCCTTCCAGTGCATACCTAATTTTACATATCTAACTTTCTGTTGAACAGGGAGGTTCCATCCACTACAATTTTATTTTCTGGCTAGAGGCTAAAGAATAAAGAAAGAAGAAGAAGAAGAAGGTAATGAAGAAAGGGCGAATAAAAGAAGGAGAAAAGAACAATCAGCGTAAAGAAGAAAGGAGATGGAGTTACTTCTCCTAACCCTAACCTAAACCTAAAAAAAAACCTATTTTACATATCAGACAAGACCTCTCTTCCTCCTCTCCAACCGTCTCTACGCCTCCTCTACCCGTTGGTTCTTTTTCTTCCTCATCTCCTCCCTGATTTTAACCTAGCAGCCCCACTCCTAATCCTAAAAAACCCATCTACATATCAGACAAAAACCCCACCTCCTTCTCTCTTTAAACACGCAACCTTCACATCAAATCACCTCCTTTCCGCTGTTCACGCCGCCCCCATCTGGACACACGCTATTTCTCTGCTCAGAACCACCCAAGCCCCGGATTTCGTGAAGACCAACCTTGAAGCCACTGGGTAAGAAGAAGCATGAAGCCCTCTCCTCCATCTATAAAAGGGGAGAAAAAATCAGAGAAGAGGGGACGAAGACAGAGGGAGAGAGAATTTTTATCTGATATTTTCTTTGTGAAGAAAAGAGATTAGGGATTTGAGTTTTTTTTCATTCCACTGTCATTAGAGTGGGTCTAAATTTTCAGAAGAATGGAGAGTTAAAAGAGTCAGTGAAATTGAAATGTAAGGGTTTTGATCTTGAAATCTTACCACTGGGAGAAAACAAAATCATTGTTATTCTGCTCTCATTTGGTAATCCTTGTTCTCTTTGTTGATATTATTCATAAGTATCTCTTGACATTCTTATTTTTGTGTCTCTGTTTACTGAATAAGTTAGTAAAACGTTTCATTTCTACGTTTCATTTCTGTTCTATTTCGAAGAGGTAAAATTATTTATTTTACATAAAAATAGAAGATGATTACTTAATTAAAACAATATTATTTCTTGGGTTGCATTATGACAAGTGTCATGTTCAACCTTTTAGATTTTGAGGTTGCCCTGTGGACTTACGTGCCATGTTCAACCTAATTTATGTTTAATCCAAAATTTCACAACTAAAGATGTTTTTTTAAAAAAGCGATCTTTGGGGTAAAACAAATATTTTCAAAGTTATTAATAATTCACACGACTAATTTTTGGTAACCATTTTTATGGATGTTCTAGGGTGTCGTGGGGTTAAGTCTCCATGCCTTCCCTAGACGTAATCGACTCCCGAACCCAAATCTTTTTCTTAAAGGGTATTCTAACTTTCCCGAAATTAAATAAAGTTGGTGGCGACTTCATTTTTTTTTTCTCTAAAAGGAAAAACAAGTTTTTCTTTTTGGTCACGACACTATCTACATCCAATTATCTCATATTTAAATATACCTCTTACTCATCACATCTTCATTTTCACAATCTGTATTGTATTTAGTTGTTTCATAAGCAATTCCATTAGCCATTAAGCTATACTCCAGGTAAGGATCAAATGTCAATTATACATATGTATATATATAAAATAAAATGTCAATCAGCCACTAGATGCAGAAAACATTATTCCAATTATATATACATAATCTATCCTATTAAGAAATCCATCCACGCCTGAGAGTCGGGAAAACGGTAAACAAATCAATGGTATATTTAATATATATTAAGCAATCTGACACAAAAAGGCGAGGAAACATAAAGCCACGTTTAGCACAATTATACAAGAAAAGAAAAGAGCAACACACCAACCCCAACTCTTTGAAATATACTGGTATGTGAATAACTCATCTCATCCAATCAATAAATATAGCAAGTATACAAATTAAACATTTATGCACCATTAAAAGAACTCGTACCGTGAAAACAACAATTTAAGTCATTCCATTCATTTGTCTTATATTACTTAAAATATATATCAAACTCCTCAAAGAAAAGAAAGGTTCCTCTTTTCATGATGGTTCCCTCATGGTTTCACATAAATTGTTCTTAAGAAAGGAACAAACTGAAATAAGAAAAAAATAAACAGCAAGCATTTCAGAAATACATATGTATAAGGACAAACCAGCAACGCAACCCATCAAAACATCAATCAACGATTATATAATTATTCAAATGCATTTTAATCCCAACAACATAAAATCTAGTCTAACATAAGAAGAAGGAAAGAGAAATAATGCTTCCCTTTTATGCTCTGAAAACAAAACGATCACAAACCCAGACCCCAAGAGAAGCATACAAAGCATGTGATCATAGTTTCATAGAACTACTAGCCATATCAAAGCCTCAACCATGAAATAAAACATGTATCAAGGACCCTACTATATCAGATTTCAGACCATCATGAACTGCCAGAACCTAAAATCATACATGTTCCTTCTATTACATATAGAAATAAAAATAAAACTTAATAGATGTTCATACATCAGCCAGCCAAGGTACACATTTTTCATGCTCAACAAGAAACCCACATCATTTAACAAGAGATTTCAAATTGGAGATTGGGGGTTTAGGGTTTCAAATGAGAAATTAGAGAAGCAAGATAAGAGAGAAAAGAGAAAAGAGGGAATGAAGTCCTCTTACCAAAGAGGAATAGGACGTGGTGGTGTTGGGATGTCTGGCGTGGCGGTTGACGGTAGCGATGTGGCGGTGACAACGTTTCTGTGACAACCATGGACCAAAAGAGAGTGTAAGCTTAAGGAGAAGGAGAAGAAGCTTAAACTAGGAGGATTAGGTGCGAACGTAACCATGGATGATATTCACTTAAGGGTTTTGTAAAGACATCTGCACACTGTGGTTACAAACTTAATTTCAACAACAACCCTTTGAACATAATCTCTAGTAAAATGATGCTTAATTTCTATATGTTTTGCTCTAGAATGCTTTATGGGATTCTTAGACAGATTAATAGCACTAGTATTATCACACCAAACAGGTATATTATGCTCAAACATTGAATAATCCTCAAGTTGATATTTCACCCAAAGCAGATGTGAACAACAAATGGCTACAGATATATACTCAGCTTCAACAGTTGATAGGGCAATGGTACTTTGCCTTTTGCTTGACCGGGAGATCATATTTGCTCCAATGAAGTGACATCCTCCACTGGTACTTTTTCTACAAATTCTATATCCAGCAAAATCAACATCACAGAATCCAGCTAACCTGAAATCTTCAGCTTTCTTACATAATAGACCAAGGTTAGTAGTTCCAATCAAATATCTCAAAATTCTTTTAATGGCCTTATGATGAGTTTCTTTAGGGTCTGATTGAAATCTAGCACAAAGACAAACACTGAATTGAATATCAGGTCTGCTAGCAGTCAAATATAGAAGAGATCCAATCATACCTCGATAGACAGTTTGGTCTCCCTTTTTACCTTCCTCATCCTTGTTTAGAACAATTGATGGATGCATATGAGTTCTCATAGGCTTTGAATTTTCCATTTTGTACTTTTTTAGAAGTTCCTTGGTGTAGTTCTGTTGATGAATATATATTCCATCACTTGTCTATTTTATTTGAAGACCAAGGAAGAACTTCAGCTCTCCCATCATGCTCATTTCAAATTCATTCTGCATCAACTTAGAGAACTCTTTGCAGAGCATTTCATTAGTAGCACCAAATATAATATCGTCAATATAAATCTGTACTACTATGAAGTCTTTCTTTGAGCATTTCTTAAAAACTCTAGTGTCTACTTTTCCTCTAATGAAATTATTTTCCATTAGATATATGTGCTTAGCCTATCATACCAAGCTCTTGGAGCTTGTTTGAGTCCATATAAAGCTTTCTTAAGCTTATAGACATGGTGAGGATTTTCAGAGTCCTCAAAACCAGGAGGTTGCTTCACATACACTTATTCCTCAATTATTTCATTTAGGAATGTACTTTTAACATCCATTTGATAAAGAGTTATATCATTTTGAGCAGCACATGACATGAGAATTCTAATTGCTTCTAATATAGCTACAGGTGCAAAATTTTCAGTAAAATCAATACCTTCTTGTTGATTATGACCTTGAGCAACTAATCTTGCTTTGTTTCTTACCACTTTTCCATCTTCATCTAGTTTGTTTCTAAATACCCATCAGGTTCCAATAACATATTTCTCCTTGGGTTTAGAAACTAGCACTAGTGCAATAAGTGCTTTTACGCCGCTTAAAATTGATTTTTTATCTCGAATCATGGATCGCGTAAATACAATGACGTTAAAAGTTAAAATTTTAACGCCGGTTGAGAACTGACGTTAAATATAAAACTATTAACGCTTCGGTTCTTTAACACAATCGACGTTAGTTTTGTCAAAATTAACGCCGGTTCTTTAACACAATCGACGTTAATTTTGTAAAATTAACGCCGTTCTTTAAGAACGGACGTTAATTTTGTTAAAACTAACGTCAATTGTTATAAAGAACTGACGTTAAAGGTCTTAATTTTAACGTCAGTTGTAATAAACAACTGACGTTAACAGTGTACTGTATATTTTATAAAATACTATTAATGTCAGTTGTATCATACAACTGACGTTAATAGTATTTTTTTTTTTAAATCCAGTTTTAAAATATCACTCCCTTCAGCTATCCCTGGATTCAGTAAATATCCCAGTAACACAGAATATCACACACATTACAGAATTACAAAGGAAAAATGGAACAATGATCCATATGTATGCCTGTTCAGAAACAATATATATTTATTAACATAGGTTATAACTCAAACTAAATACAGAAATATAAATAAAAATAAATGTATACTAACTTTAAACTACCTATATCAATATCCCTTCGTGATGATCATCACGAGTGGCATGTACATCGTCCACCTGTGTCTCCTCGATTATAGAAGGCATGTTTGTTGAAAAAGAAGGAGTCTCAGGAATATCAAGATTTGAATCTTCATTTTCATCACTACCATTATACCTGCTTTTTCCATGGAGAACCACGAACAACCTTTTGTTAGAAGGATCAGTGATGTAGAACACTTGTTTTGTTTGGGAAGCCATTATGAAAGGCTCATTTATATGACCTAACTTGTTGAGGTCTACCAATGTGAACCCCAATTCGTCGGTTTGTACACCACCGTTACTATCAACCCACTTACATTTAAATACCGGCACCGTAAGATTAGTGTAATCGAGCACCCAAATATCTTCAATATATCCAAAGTAAGGTCTCGGCGCTTTAACGGGTTTTGTGTCATTTGTACTAGAGAAGTGCATTGCTTCGGCCACAATCATAACCCCACTATTTTGCATGGTACTCTTGTTATCTTGTTCCTTTGTATAAAAGGAAAAGTTATTTATGTCGTATCCGCTCCAACATATGACGTTGAATCTAGGCTCACGTGCTAGCCATCTTACATAATCAGAAGCAGTACTACCATACTTAAGCATTTCTTCCTTGAACCATGGTAAGAAAGTCTTGTTATGCTTGTTCAACAACCACCTTTCGCTCATTCGAGGGTTTTCTTGATTGACTTTTCTTTTACGTTCAAATAAGAAAGGCTGAACACATTCGATGTTGTTCAATACATACAAATGTGCTTGAAGCACTTCCTCCCGATCCTTCCTATTAATTCTTAAGCCATGTGTACCCTTACCTTGACATATGATCTCATCATGCCGAGGCTTAGGAACCCCTATAGGATCCGTGTTATGAAGGTAGTCCGAACAAAACTCAATAGCTTTTTCTGCAACATACCTTTGAACAATAGATGCTTCCGGACGATGAGGATTCTTCACGTACCCTTTCAAGATCTTCATGTAGCGCTCAACTGGGTACATCCATCTCAGAAAAACTGGCCCACATAATCTAATCTCCCTCAAAAAATGAACAATTAAGTTAACCATTATGTCGAAAAAGGAAGGAGGAAAATACATCTCCAATTGGCACAAGATTGTAGCAGCATCAACTTCCAAGTCATCCAACATACGGGGGTCAACGACTTTGCTACATATAGAATTGAAGAATGAGCACAACCGAGTAATGGCATGTCTCACATTTTTTGGAGCAATACCACGAATAGCAACAGGCAGAAGTTGTTGCATCAAGATGTGACAATAATGAGACTTTAAGCCAACCAATTTAAGATCACTAGAGGCAAGCCTCTTCATATTTGAAGAGTAACCATGTGGAACTTTGATGCCCTGAAGACACCCGCAGAAACTTTGTCTCTATTTTTTTGACAAAGTATGACATGCTGGCGGCAAATAAGTCCGCTTACCATCCTCAACAACTGGAGCTAACTGCTCTCGTATACCCATAGCAACGAGGTCGAGACGAGCATTCACACCATCCTTTGTCTTGCCCTGAATGTTGAGAAGCGTCCCGATCACACTATCACACACATTTTTCTCCACATGCATCACATCAATGCAGTGTCTGACATCAAGCTTGCGCCAGTATGGAAGATCAAAGAATATCGACCTCTTCTTCCATATGTTTTTCGCAGCAGCTTTACCTTTCTTTTTGGACTTTCCGAATATAACATCGATGCCCTTTACCCTCTGATAAACATGCTCTCCAATTAAGGCCACTGGAGCTTCTTCTGTCTCTTGGCATCCATTAAAAGCTTTTTTCATCTTACGATATGGGTGATCGCGTCTAAGAAATCTCCGATGCCCAAGGTAAACCATCTTCTTTCCATGATGCAACTGAGTGTAGCATGTGCCTTCTTCACACATAGGGCATGCTTTATGCCCCTTGACACTGTACCCGCACAAGTTACCGTATGCTGGAAAGTCGTTGATGCTGCAAAATAACATGGCACGAAGCTTGAAAGTCTCATGAGAATACCCATCAACTACATCAACACCTTCCACCCACAGCGTTTTCAAGTCTTCAATCAAGGGACCTAGATAAACATCTAAGTCATTTCCCGGTTGCTTTGGGCCCGAAATCATCATAGACAACATCATGTATTTGCGCTTCATGCACAACCAAGGGGGCATGTTGTAAATTACCAACAGAACAGGCCATGAACTATGAATACTACTCATGTTACCATAAGGATTCATTCCATCCGTAGCAAGTCCAAGACTTAGGTTTCTTGGCTCATCGGCGAAATCCGGAAACATAGTATCGATATTCTTCCATTGAATAGAATCAGCACGATGACGAACCTTTCCATCACGTTTCCTCTCATCATTATGCCATTTAAGATTCTTCGCATCTTTCGCATTGGCAAACAATCGCTTGAACCTTGGAATTATTGGAAGATACCACAACACCTTCGCAGGAGGACCCTTTTTTCTCACATCATCAAGATCATCATCATCATCACCACCCTTCACTTTGTATCGTGATAACCCACATTTGGGGCAATCGTGATTGTCTTCATGAACACCGGTGTACAAAATGCAATCATTGGGGCATGCGTGTATCTTCTTATACTCCATACCCATAGGACACAATACCTTCTTGGCCTCATAGTTACGGTCAGGCAATGTGTTGTCCTCCGGAAGCAAGTCTTTCAACACTTCAAGCAATTCCGTGAAGCTTTTATCGGTCCAACCATTTCTCGCCTTCACACAAACCAATTTTAGCACCGCCGACAACCGTGTATGAGTAGTACACCCTGGATATAAAGGCCTATCCGCATCACCACACAACCTATCATACACATGAGCTCGATGAAAAGATTATTGTCCAATATCATGGATCATGTCCTCTACTCGATCATCCTCCATATCTACGTCAACGTCCTCACTTTGGGAGACACTTGCCGTACTACTCAACAACACATCACTATGACACATCCATCTTGTATAACTCAAGCAAATCCCTTCACAAATCAAATGAGTACGTATATCCTTCACCGTACATTTCCTCGTATTCAAACACTTGACACAAGGACAACAGAACATTCCATTACTATTAGGAACATTCCTTTGAGCAAATTCTACAAATTCTCCCACCCCCTTCAAATACTCAGCACTAGTACTCTTACAAACCATCCAACTACAATCCATAACTAGATAGGTCCTGTAGATATACAAAACATATATCCAATATAAGGACAATACGGGAGATTGAAAACTATAGTTTTTGAAGATTGCCAAGCACTGGTCATGGCCTAGAAGTGATGTCCATCACGGTCGTAACGTGCCAACTGAACCAGACCATCACAGGCAGAACTGATCACGGCCTAGCCGTGATGAGCATCACGGCCGTGACAGATCAACCAGCAGAGCAACATGCACTCAAAACCAAAAATAGAGACGTAGATGCCAAACAACTCAAACTCACGGTTTCAAGTTTCAACTACTAAGACTACAGTTTCAACATACACTCAAAACCAAAAAGAAAAAAATGTGCCCTAAAGACTCACCAGAAATAGGTGCTCGCGTGGTGGTGGGGAGGGGAGCTCAAGTGGTGGCCAACATTCGATGTGGTTACTGAGAGCAGAGGGACAAGGAGAGTTAGTGCGCGGGAAGGGGAAAGAAAGATGTAAAGTTATTGCAAAGAATGAATGGAAAGACAGAGTTAGGGTTAATAGTGTACCTCACAGTGGTGGTGAAGAAGCCCTCGCGGTGGTTGCGGTGGAGATGAGCTCGCGATTAGGGCAGAGTGAGAGTGAGGGTTGAGAGTGATGAAAAGAGAAAAGAGACGTACAGAGCGAAGTGCAAAAGGCGCGCGGGTGTAAACCAAAATAAAACAACATTTGACATCAGTTGTTTGTAAAGACTGACATTAAAGGTCGTATATTTAACGTCAGTTGTATTAAGAAACTGACGTTAAAAGTGTATACCTTTATCCAAAAACATTAATTACTTTGACTATTTATTTAATTGAAGTAAAAATAAAACTTTTAACGTCAGTTGTATAAAAAACTGATGTTAAAAATAAATATTTTTTATTTTAAAAGCACTTTTAACGTCAGTTTTTGAAGACAACTGACGTTAAAAGTGTATATCTGCAAAAAAATTCATTCCTTTGACTATTGTGCTAACCCATGCACCTTGAAACTTAATCCTCTTAATGAGCATTAAGTTTATAGATAAGTTTTCAAGAAAATCAGAGAGAGACTATTCTCTATATAAAGTGTCATTCTTTTGTATCAGTATGTAAGGGTCTTCTCAAATACGCCCGTGATGAGTATCAGGGCCTGGGCGTGATGGCTTCTGGTCCACAGTCTCGCGAGGCGAGTAGCCTCTCGCGAGGCGAGGCAAAGAAGATGACATTTCTGGCACAGGCTGGTCTTCAGGCTCGCGGGACGAGTAGCCTCTCGCGGGGCGAGCATTCCTGCACTGCTTCGACTTTTGCCTTCGCTTCCGCTTGATCATGGCCGTGATGGTCATCACGGCCAGGCCGTGATGGGCTCTGTTTGGCTCATATTCTTCACTTTTCAAACTTTGTTTCATCCAGGCTCCATCATGGCTGATTTTGATCATTTTTACATTAATTCCTGCAAAACAACACCAAGAAACTGCTTCACCCGTTCCAAGGAAAAATCTAACTAAAATCAAATAAAGAATGCCTAATCTATATGAAAAATACATGCAAAAGTGTACAGAAAACATGATGTAAAATCACACTATCAACGATGAGGTCCAGTCCAGTCCATTGCATTTCCTGTTGGACGGGGAGTCCCATCCATTGCACTTGCTGTTGGACGACGAGGTCCAGTCCATTGCATTTGCTGTTGGACGGGAGGTCCCGTCCATTGCATTTGCTGTTGGATGACGGTGAGGTCCTGTCCATTGCATTTGCTGTTGGACGACGAGGTCCAGTCCAGTCCATTGCATTTGCTGTTGGACAGGGAGGACCCGTCCATTGCACTTGCTGTTGGACGATGAGGTCCAGTCCAGTCCATTGCATTTGTTGTTGGACGGGAGGTCCCGTCCATTGCATTTGCTGTTGGACGGGGAGGTCCCGTCCATTGCACTTGTTGTTGGACGACGAGGTCCGGTCCAGTCCATTGCATTTGCCGTTGGACGACGGGGAGGTCCCGTCCATTGCATTTGCTATTGGACGACGAGTTCAGTCCAGTCCATTGCATTTGCTGTTGGACGGGGAGGACTCGTCCATTGCACTTGCTGTTGGACGACGAGGTCATGTCCAGTCCATTGTATTTGCTGTTGGACGGGAGGTCCCGTCCATTGAATTTGCTATTGGACGGGGAGGTCCCGTCCATTGCACTTGCTGTTGGACGATGAGGTCCAGTCCAGTCCATTGCATGTGCTATTGGACGTGGAGGTCTTGTCCATTCCATTGAATTTGCTGTTGGACGGCGAGGTCCAGTCCATTCCATTGCATTTTTAACTTGCTGTTGGACGACGAGGTCCAGTCCAGTCCATTGCATGTGCTGTTGGACGGGGAGGTCCCTTCCATTCCATTTCATTTGCTGTTGGACTGCGAGGTCCAGTCCATTCCATTCCATTGCATTTTTAACTTGCTGTTGAACGATTAGGTCTTCCATTGCATTTTTAATTTTCTGATGGACGAGGAGGTTCCGTCCATTGCAAGTCTAATTTTATGTTGGAGGAAGAGGTTCCGTCCATTGCATGTTTAAACTTCTGTTGGACGAGGAGGTCCTTCCGGTGCAAACCTAATTTTACATATCTAACTTTCTGTTGAACAGGGAGGTTCCATCCACTACAATTTTATTTTCTGGCTAGAGGCTAAAGAATAAAGAAAGAATAAGAAGAAGAAGGTAATGAAGAAAGGACGAATAAAAGAAGGAGAAAAGAACAATCAGCGTAAAGAAGAAAGGAGATGGAGTTACTTCTCCTAACCCTAACCTAAACCTAAAAAAAAAAAAAACCTATTTTACATATCAGACAAGACCTCTCTTCATCCTCTCCAACCGTCTCTGCGCCTCCTCTACCCGTTGGTTCTTTTTCTTCCTCATCTCCTCCCTGATTTTAACCTAGCAACCCCACTCCTAATCCTAAAAAACCCATCTACATATCAGACAAAAACCCCACCTCCTTCTCTCTTTAAACACGCAACCTTCACATCAAATCACCTCCTTTCCGCTGTTCACGCCGCCCCCATCTGGACACACGCTATTTCTCTGCTCAGAACCACCCAAGCCCTGGATTTCGTGAAGACCAACCTTGAAGCCACTGGGTAAGAAGAAGCATGAAGCCCTCTCCTCCATCTATAAAAGGGGAGAAAAAATCAGAGAAGAGGGGACGAAGACAGAGGGAGAGAGAATTTTTATCTGATATTTTCTTTGTGAATAAAAGAGATTAGGGATTTGAGTTTTTTTTTCATTCCACTGTCATTAGAGTGGGTCTAAATTTTCAGAAGAATGGAGAGTTAAAAGAGTCAGTGAAATTGAAATGTAAGGGTTTTGATCTTGAAATCTTACCACTGGGAGAAAACAAAATCATTGTTATTCTGCTCTCATTTGGTAATCCTTGTTCTCTTTGTTGATATTATTCATAAGTATCTCTTGACATTCTTATTTTTGTGTCTCTGTTTACTGAATAAGTTAGTAAAACGTTTCATTTCTACGTTTCATTTCTGTTCTATTTCGAAGAGGTAAAATTATTTATTTTACATAAAAATAGAAGGTGGTTACTTAATTAAAACAATATTATTTCTTGGGTTGCCTTATTACAAGTGTCATGTTCAACCCTTTACAGGTGGTTACTAAAGATGTTTTTTTAAAAAAGCGATTTTTGGGGTAAAACAAATATTTTCAAAGTTATTAATAATTCACACAACTAATTTTGGGTAACCATTTTTATGAATGTTCTAGGGTGTCGTGGGGTTAAGTCTCCATGCCTTCCCTAGACGTAATCGACTCCCGAACCCAAATCTTTTTCTTAAAGGGTATTCTAACTTTCCCGAAATTAAATAAAGTTGGTGGCCATTTTTTTTTCTCTAAAAGGAAAACCAAGTTTTTCTTTTAGGTCGCGACACTATCTACATCCAATTATCTCATATTTAAATATACCTCTTACTCATCACATCATCATTTTCACAATCTGTATTGTATTTAGTTGTTTCATAAGCAATTCCATTAGCCATTAAGCTATACTCCAGGCAAGGATCAAATGTCAATTATACATATGTATATATATAAAATAAAATGCCAATCAGCCACTAGATACAGAAAACATTATTCCAATTATATATACAAAATCTATCCTATTAAGAAATCCATCCACGCCCGAGAGTCGGGAAAACGGTAAACAAATCAATGGTATATTTTATATATATTAAGCAATCCGACACAAAAAAGCGAGGAAACATAAAGCCACGTTTAGCACAATTATACAAGAAAAGAAAAGAGTAACACACCAACCCCAACTCTTTGAAATATATACAGGTATGTGAATAACTCATCTCATCCAATCAATAAATATAGCAAGTATACAAATTAAACATTTCTGGACCATTAAAAGAACTCGTACCGTGAAAACAACAATTTAAGTCATTCCATTCATTTGTCTTATATTACTTAAAATATATATCAAACTCCTCAAAGAAAAGAAAGGTTCCTCTTTTCATGATGGTTCCCTCATGGTTTCACATAAATTGTTCTTAAGAAAGGAACAAACTGAAATAAGAAAAAAATGAACAGCAAGCATTTCAGAAATACATATGTTTAAGGACAAACCAGCAACGCAACCCATCAAAACATCAATCAACGATTATATAATTATTCAAATGCATTTTAATCCCAACAACATAAAATCTAGTCTAACATAAGAAGAAGGAAAGAGAAATAATCCCTTTTGTGCTCTGAAAACAAAACGATCACAAACCCAGACCCCAAGAGAAGCATACAAAGCATGTGATCATAGTTTCATAGAAATACTAGCCATATCAAAGCCTCGACCATGAAATAAAACATGTATCAAGGACCCTACTATATCAGATTTCAGACCATCATGAACTGTCAGAACCTAAAATCATACATGTTCCTTCTATTACATATAGAAATAGAAATAAAACTTAATAGATGTTCATACATCAGCCAGCCAAGGTACACATTTTTCATGCTCAACAAGAAACCCACATCATTTAACAAGAGATTTCAAATTGGAGATTGGGGGTTTAGGGTTTCAAATGAGAAATTAGAGAAGCAAGATAAGAGAGAAAAGAGAAAAGAGGGAATGAAGTCCTCTTACCAAAGAGGAATAGGACGTGGTGGTGTTGGGATGTCTGGCGTGGCGGTTGACGGTAGCGATGTGGCGGTGACAACGTTTCTGTGACAACCATGGACCAAAAGAGAGTGTAAGCTTAAGGAGAAGGAGAAGAAGCTTAAACTAGGAGGATTAGGTGCGAACGTAACCATGGATGATATTCACTTAAGGGTTTTGTAAAGACATCTGCACACTGTGGTTACAAACTTAATTTCAACAACAACCCTTTGAACATAATCTCTAGTAAAATGATGCTTAATTTCTATATGTTTTGCTCTAGAATGCTTTATGGGATTCTTAGACAGATTAATAGCACTAGTATTATCACACCAAACAGGTATATTATGCTCAAACATTGAATAATCCTCAAGTTGATATTTCACCCAAAGCAGATGTGAACAACAAATGGCTACAGATATATACTCAGCTTCAACAGTTGATAGGGCAATGGTACTTTGCCTTTTGCTTGACCGGGAGATCATATTTGCTCCAATGAAGTGACATCCTCCACTGGTACTTTTTCTACAAATTCTATATCCAGCAAAATCAACATCACAGAATCCAGCTAACCTGAAATCTTCAGCTTTCTTACATAATAGACCAAGGTTAGTAGTTCCAATCAAATATCTGAAAATTCTTTTAATGGCCTTATGATGAGTTTCTTTAGGGTCTGATTGAAATCTAGCACAAAGACAAACACTGAATTGAATATCAGGTCTGCTAGCAGTCAAATATAGAAGAGATCCAATCATACCTCGATAGATAGTTTGGTCTACCTTTTTACCTTCCTCATCCGTGTTTAGAACAATTGATGGATGCATATGAGTTCTCATAGACTTTTAATTTTCCATTTTGTACTTTTTTAGAAGTTCCTCGGTGTACTTCTGTTGATGAATATATATTCCATCACTTGTCTGTTTTATTTGAAGACCAAGGAAGAACTTCAGCTCTCCCATCATGCTCATTTCAAATTCATTCTGCATCAACTCAGAGAACTCTTTGCAGAGCATTTCATTAGTAGCACCAAATATAATATCGTCAACATAAATCTGTACTACTATGAAGTCTTTCTTTAAGCATTTCTTAAAAACTGTAGTGTCTACTTTTCCTCTAACGAAATTATTTTCCATTAGATATATGTGCTTAGCCTATCATACCAAGCTCTTGGAGCTTGTTTGAGTCCATATAAAGCTTTCTAAAGCTTATAGACATGGTGAGGATTTTCAGAGTCCTCAAAACCAGGAGGTTGCTTGACATACACTTATTCCTCAATTATTTCATTTAGGAATGTACTTTTAACATCCATTTGATAAAGATTTATGTCATGTTTAGCAGCATATGACATGAGAATTCTAATTGCTTCTAATATAGCTACAGGTGCAAAATTTTCAGTAAAATCAATACCTTCTTGTTGATTATGACCTTGAGCAACTAATCTTGCTTTGTTTCTTACCACTTTTCCATCTTCATCTAGTTTGTTTCTAAATACCCATCAGGTTCCAATAACATATTTCTCCTTGGGTTTAGAAACTAGCACTAGTGCAATAAGTGCTTTTTACGTCAGTTAAAATTGATTTTTTATGTTAGAATACTGACTGACGTAAATACAGCTGACGTTAAAAGTTAAAATTTTAACGTCAGTTGAGAACTGACGTTAAATATAAAACTATTAACGTCGGTTCTTTAACACAACTGACGTTAATTTTGTCAAAATTAACGTCCGTTCTTAAAGAACTGACGTTAATTTTTACAAAATTAACGTCAGTTCTTTAAGAACGGACGTTAATTTTGTTAAAACTAACATCAATTGTTATAAAGAACTGACGTTAAAGGTCTTAATTTTAACGTCAGTTGTAATGAACAACTGACGTTAATAGTGTATCAGATATTTTATAAAATACTATTAACGCCGTTGTATCATACAACCGACGTTAATAGTATTTTTTTTAAAATTCAGTTTTAAAATATCACTCCCCGCCTATCCCTCGGATTCAAGAAATATCCCAAAGAATACGTAATATAACACACATTACAGAGTTGCAAAGGAAAAATGGAACAATGATCCATATGTATGCCTGTTCAGAAACAATATATATTTATTAACATAGGTTATAACTCAAAATAAATATAGAAATATAAATAAAAATAAATGTATACTAAGTTTAAACTACCTATATCAATATCCCTTCGTGATGATCATCACGAGTGGCATGTACATCGTCCACCTGTGTCTCCTCGATTATAGTAGGCATGTTTGTTGAAAAAGAAGGAGTCTCAGGAATATCAAGATTTGAATCTTCATTTTCATCACTACCACTATACATGCTTTTTACTTGGAGAACCACGGACAACCTTTTGTTAGAAGGATCAGTGATGTAGAACACTTGTTTTGCTTGGGAAGCCATTATGAAAGGCTCATTTATATGACCTAACTTGTTGAGGTCTACCAATGTGAACCCCAATTCGTCGGTTTGTACACCACCGTTACTATCAACCCACTTACATTTAAATACCGGCACCGTAAGCTTAGTGTAATCGAGCACCCAAATATCTTCAATATATCCAAAGTAAGGTCTCGGTGCTTTAACGGGTTTTGTGTCCTTTGCACTAGAGAAGTGCATTGCTTCGGCCACGATCATAAACCCCACTATTTTGCATAGTACTCTTGTTATCTTGTTCCTTTGTATAAAAGGAAAAGTTATTTATGTCGTATCCTCTCCAACATATGACGTTGAAGCTAGGTCCACGTGCTAGCCATCTTACATCATCAGAAGCAGTACTACCATCCTTAAGCATTTCTTCCTTGAACCTTCGTAAGAAAGTCTTGTTATGCTTGTTCAACAACCACCTTTCGCTCATTCGAGGGTTTTCTTGATTGACTTTTCTTTTATGTTCAAATAAGAAAGGCTGAACACATTCGATGTTGTTCAATACATACAAATGTACTTGAAGCACTTCGTCCTGATCCTTCCTATTAATTCTTAAGCCATGTGTACCCTTACCTTGACATCCGATCTCATCATGCCGAGGCTTAGGAACCCCTATAGGATCGGTGTTATGAAGGTAGTCCGAACAAAACTCAATAGCTTCTTCTGCAACATACCTTTGAACAATAGATGCTTCCGGACGATGAGGATTCTTCATGTACCCTTTCAAGATCTTCATGTAGCGCTCAACTGGGTACATCCATCTCAGAAAAACCGGCCCACATAATCTAATCTCCCTCACCAAATGAACAATTAAGTGAACCATTATGTCGAAAAAGGAAGGAGGAAAATACATCTCCAATTGGCACAAGATTGTAGCAGCCTCAACTTCCAAGTCATCCAACATATGGGGGTCAACGACTTTGCTACATATAGATGTTGGGAATTTGCGTATAAAACAAAATAACGCAGCGGAAAAAAATTCCCATCGAAGGATCCTTGCGAATGGTCATGATTCATGGTTAGAAGATTTACCTCTTGGAGCGATGAGAATTGATTGAAATCGTCTATCACGAACATCGCACGAACGGTGTCTCTAAGGTATCCACACGAGCAGATCTCGTGAACGTCCAACGTCACGAACACGAAGCGTCTCTGCCTCACAGTGCTAGCTTCGAAAATCGAGACCTGCTGCTCACTGTCACTCTTTATGTACGACTAGGGTAAAAACCGTGTAGGCACAATAGCTTAAGTGGTCTACTTATAGCAACACCTCCTTAAGTGAGTTAGTGAGCAACGTTTGACCTAAGCCCATGTACTATGCGCTAGGCCCAATAGAAAAGTCCAACTCTCCTTTTAATGCTTCTTTTAATCCGCTCTTATGTGTGTGACCCTATAGGTTCCCAAAACGTTAGTAGTAATATTAAATCCCATTTAATATTACAAACAGTGAGCGGTATCTAGCAATACATCACTGCCACCTAAGTAGTGAGAAAGTCAGTGATTTGTTGAAACCTTTCTGTGACAAATATTCATGTGCATTATTATCCCTTTGTCCATATATCTATATTGAACACAAGACATAGAATGTGTCACCCTTGTATGGTTCAATATCATGTTCCCTGATACCCGAGTAGACTTAACAACAAATGAGGTCAATATCTCATATTGACTCATTTCAGCACGACCATGCATTTTACAGTCTCACTCTATTAGGGGGCCCACAGATATTACTCCTGTTATGTAGGAGGGACAAATTCCATCTAGGTCACTCACATCCCTCTGCATGGCTCGTGGTATGCCCAATGGTCGTCTTTATAATCATCCTATTACAGATGACGTTTGACGATATTAAAGCACACGACTCCTCATGTAGGGATCGTAGCGATTTCAGGTCGAAGGATTGCATAGACTATTGTCACTATGAGAACTACTTATGACACTCACATAACGCTCCATGAAGTGTTCTCATGGTGGGTCAATCCAGTACATCATTACTCTAATGTGTACCTATGTGGCGACTCGATATCTCATATCCATGACCCGTGAGATATGGTCATCAGTCTGCACACATAATAGTCTCAATGTATTATTATTGTCCTTATTAATAACATACTCGACTATGGATATTTAAGAATAGGATTTCATTGTTCAATAGTGTCTCACGATCAAGTCATGTACTTGATATTCTATTAAACTGAAATTTCTATTCTAAGGACTTTATTATGGTTAAACAAGTAACACAATAAACTGGAATGCCTCATATATATATATATATATATATATATATATATATATATATATATATATATATATATATAATGGCAAGATACAAATGTAAGTCTAAGAAATACACTGGCCTCTAGGGCTTACACCAACAATCTCCCACTAGCACTAGAGCCAATCAGGCATAAATCTAATGCCCATCGATCTAGTGTGACCTTCGTGCTTCTGTTGAGCAAGAGGTTTCGTAAGTGGGTCAGCAACGTTATCAAGTGTTGGTACTCTGCATATTTTCACATCTCCTCTATCGATAATCTCTCGAATGAGATGGAAGCGCCTAAGTATATGTTTGGATCACTGATGAGATCTAGGTTCCTTAGCTTGTGCAATGGCCCCATTGTTATCACAATAGAGATCAATGGGGTCCACAATACTAGGAACTGTACCAAGCTCAGCAATGAACTTCCTGATCCAAACAGCCTCCTTTGCTGCATTGGAGGCGGCAATATACTCAGCCTCTGTAGTAGAATCGGCGACTGTCTCTTGCTTTGAACTCTTCCAGCTCACCGCCCCGCCATTCAGGCAGAACACATAACCAGATTGCGATCTAGAATCATCCTTATCGGTTTGGAAGCTAGAATCGGTGTAACCTTTTACAGAAAGCTCTTCCTCGCCTCCATATACCAAGAACGAATCCTTAGTTCTTCTCAAGTACTTAAGAATGTTCTTGACAGCAGACCAGTGACTTTCACCGAGATCAGACTGGTACCTGCTCATTATGCTTAAAGCATACGATACATCTGGTCGAGTACATAACATGGCATACATGATAGATCCAATTGCGGATGCATATGGAATCTTACTCATGCGATCCCTTTCTTCTTAAGTGGAAGGGGATTGTGCCTTTGATAGGCATATACCATGTGACATAGGCAAGAGTCCTTTCTTGGATTCATGCATGTTAAAGCGTCTCAACACTTTGCCTATGTATGTACTCTGACTTAGGCCAAGCAATTTTAGCGATCTATCCCTATAGATCCTGATTCCCAATACATAGGTAGCTTCACCCAAATCTTTCATAGAGAAGCAATTCCCTAACCATGTCTTTACATTTTGTAGTGTAGGGATGTCATTTCCAATGAGTAATATGTCATCTACATATAACACCAGAAAAACAACAATGCTCCCACTAACCTTCTTGTAGACACAAGGTTCATCTTCATTTTTTATGAATCCGTACTGTCTTACAAAGATCATCAAAACGAAGGTTCCAACTTCTGGAAGCTTGCTTCAATCCATAGATTGATCGCTGCAATTTACATACCTTTCCGGCATCCTCTGAAATGCCAAAGCCTTCAGATTGTGTCATGTACACATCCTCAATAAGCTTTCCATTAAGGAAAGCAGTTTTGACATCCATCTGCCATATCTCATAATCATGGTATGCAGCGATAGCAAGTAAGATCCGGACGGATTTAAGTATCGCAACAGGCGAAAAGGTCTCATCATAGTCGACACCATGAATTTGCTTGAAACCCTTAGCGACCAATCGCGCCTTAAAGGTGTGTACCATACCATCCATGTCAGTTTTCTTTTTGAAAACC
Organism: Sophora flavescens; assembly: GCA_030762895.1. NCBI lineage: Eukaryota > Viridiplantae > Streptophyta > Magnoliopsida > Fabales > Fabaceae > Sophora > Sophora flavescens. Next base: position 136,451,957 of record CM061063.1, on the reverse strand, counting down.
CACTTGCACCCTATGGGTTTCACCCCTTCAGGTGGCTCTACCATGGTCCATACCTGGTTGGTGTACATGGAATCCATCTCAGATTTCATGGCCTCAGCCACTTCTCATATTCTGGGCCAGTGATGGCCTCTTGGTAAGTCACAGGCTCATCTTGATCCATGAGCAATACATCACCTTGTGGAGTCATGAGAAATCCATATCTCTCAGGCTGGTGACGTATCCTGTTAGACCTACGCTGGTCTTGTGCTACTGAAGCAGGTTGTTCCTCCACAGCATTTTGTGAAGGTTGCTCATGTTCCACCAATGGTAGGTCACTACTCTGCGATTCTTGAATTTCTTCAAGTTCTATCTTCCTCCCACTGGTTCCTATGGAGATAAACTCCTTTTCCAGGAATACACCAGTCCGTGCGACAAACACCTTGCCTTCGGAAGGATTATAGAAATAGTACCCCTTGGTTTCTTTGGGATACCCCACAAATAAGCATTTATCAGATTTGGGATCAAGCTTATTAGAAACTTGACGTTTTACGTATGCTTCACAACCCCAAATCTTCATAAAAGACATGCTGGGTCGTCTACCAATCCATATCTCATATGGTGTCTTTTCTACCGCTTTGGATGGAACACGGTTAAGTGTAAAAGCTGCTGTTAATAGAGCATGTCCCCAGAAAGAGTTTGGAAGGTTTGCATGACTCATCATAGACCGAACCATGTCCAAAAAGGTTCGATTTCTCCTCTCAGAAACACCATTCCATTGTGGTGTTCCAGGTGGAGTGAGTTGAGATAAAATTCCACACTCTCTCAGATGATCATCAAACTTTAGGCTCAAATATTCACCACCTCGATCTGATCGAAGAGTTTTAATATTTTTACCAAGTTGGTTTTGTACCTCATTTTTGAATTCCTTGAACTTTTCAAAGGATTCCGATTTATGTTTCATGAGATACACAAATCCATATCTACTGAAATCATCAGTGAATGTGATGAAGTACTGAAAACCACCTCTAGCTAATGTGTTTAGGGGTCCGCATACATCGCTATGTATAAGACCCAAAAGATCGTTAGCACTTTCACCTTTTCCGGTGAATGGAGCTTTAGTCAACTTTCCCAATAAACAAGACTCATATATCTCATGTGATTCATAATCAAATGAGCCCAAGAGTCCATCTTTATGGAGCTTCGAAATGCGCTTCTCATTTATATGGCCTAAACGACAATGCCAAAGATAAGACGGGTTCAACTCATTTGGTTTGAACCTTTTAGTATTTATGTTATAGATGGGTATTTCAAGATCAAGGACATAAAGCCCATTACTTATGTGTGCACTAGCATAGAAAATATCATCCAAATAAATAGAACAACTTTTGTTCTTTATTATAAAAGAAAAACCAATCTTGTCCAAACAAGAAACGGAAATGATATTCCTGCTAATTGCAGGCACAAAATAACAGTTCTCTAACTGAATAGTAAGCCCAGTGGGCAAAGTCAATACATAAGTCCCTACAGCTAAAGCATCAACCTTTGCTCTATTTCCAACTCGTAGGTCGACTTCGCCCTTTGCCAATGGTCTACTCCTGTTTAGATCCTGCACATTTGTACAAATGTGAGAACCACATCCAGTATCTAATACCCATGATGCAGAAGTAGATAAATTGACTTCTATAACAAACACACCTGAAGTGGAAGTCTCACTTCCCTTCTTCTCACTAGTGGAAAATATACATTAGACGGTAAAGGTTTACGTCAGTTAACCAAAAGCTACACGTTAAAAAGGAGGCGGTGGCAGTTTTGTAAATATCAGGCTTCATTAATTCAATTTTAACGTCAGTTGTTTTAATGACTGACGTTAAAAGTGAAGTGACTCACTTTTAACGTCAGTTCAATAAAAAACTAACGTTAAAAGTGAACATTTTAACGTCAGTTCGATAAAGAACTGACGTTAGAAGTAAGTCTCTTCACTTTTAACGTCAGTCCCTACATCAACAGACATTAAAAGTTATTTTAATAATTTTTTTTATCTAGTATACGATTCCTTCCGCATTGTCTTCCTCAAAGTTTCAGTTTCACATGAATTGCTTTGATGTTTTGTGTTTCTGTTTTGAAAACTAAAATATATGTGCGAAGTATAAGTTGAATCAATAACCCAAACCAGATCTCATTCATGAAGTGTAATACAGACTGATCGATACAGAAGATTGAAAGGGTTTAAAATCCTATAAAAAGTTACATTGAAAGGGTTTAAAATCCTATAAAAAGTTACATTGAAAGGGTTTAAAATCCTAAACATTAAAGCTACATCCCATCAGAGAGTTTTATGAAATATCCCAAAGGTAAAACTCTATATACTCCGAAGACCTCGAAAACCTGGGGGCATGAGAGAGCTCAAGAGAGAGGCAAAAACAGGTGCACCGAGATCCGTTTCAAGCAAAGGCGGTGGTTCCAGAGACTTCCAAGACGGTCACTTGCTGCCAAAGCTGAGGTTTTGGAACTGTGACCCCGAGCACTGATTAGCCCTCCAAAGAAGATTCTCCTGGAAGGTGATAAGGTGAGCAACTCACACAATGTAATTTACTCGGACTTATCACCCATGCAATGTAATTTACTCAAACTCGAAGTTGTTTGACCATTAAAACAAAGACCTTTGAGTCTAGGAATAGGAAGAAAGAGTGATGAAGTTAATCTCACACTACAGAGCCATATTGTGAAGCGAGAAAATTAAAAGGATGGAAGGAAGCTATTTATAGGAGCAGGGGATGAAGTTACTAAGCTATTCTGATTTTGTTGAAAATTTACCTATAAACTTAATGCTCATTAAGAGGATTGAGTTACAAGGTGCATGGGTAAGTAGCACAATGATACAAAAGGAATGAATGTTTTTGCAGATATCTATACACTTTTAACGTCAGTTTTTTAAAAAAACCGACGTTAAAAGTGTTTTTAATAAAAAATATTAATTGTTAACGTCAGGTTTTTATACAACTGACGTTAAAAGTTTGATTTTTACTTCAGTTAAATAAATAGCTGACGTAAATAATCCTATATATTATACACGTGCAGAATGAATATTGGAAATAATGTAATTAATATACGGGAACTTGGCAGTCATCAAATAAGTTGACGTTAAAAATGAGGTGGTGGGTAAACTATTTGCGTCAGTTCTATAAATAACTGACGTAAATAATTATGAAACTCATTTCATTGGTTGTCATGTCCCTGTTGTCCCTCTTAACGCAGATCACTCCATAGAGTACTGCAGTTTATTTCTAAACTTTTTTTTATACAAGTTTATTTTTAATTTTTATTAATTAGCTTGAATTAGTAAACAAATTATTGTGTAAATTAAAATAAATAAACACTTAACATAAAACAAGTTATATGTATAATCAAATCGTATGACATTGAAGCGATTCATAAGTTAAAATTACATGATTAAAATATAAAAAATTTATGCAACATAGCCCTAAAATATAAAAAAGTTTCTACATCAACATCATTTTCTTCTCAGTCCTGTCATCAGAAACTCCAATGGATGCATCACCTCCCTCACTTGAATTCCAAGATGCAAAGTAAATCCTCAGTCACTAGCAGCGAAAGCAAAGTGAAATGGATCTTTGCATCTTTCTTCTTCAGTGGAGTTCCTTGATGCATCATCTTGAATCCACAATCACTTGCTTCCAAAGCAAAGTGAAAGGGGTGGCGGGGATGAAATAAAGTGAGAGAATCACATTACGTGATTCACCCAACCTTAATATCCATGCAATGTAATTTACTCAAACTCAGAAGTTGTTTGACCATTAAGACAAAGACCTTTGAGTCTAGGAATAGGAAGAAAGAGTGATGAAGTTAATCTCCACGACAGAGCCATATTGTGAAGCAGAAAATTAATTAAAAGGAGATGGAAGCTAGGAAGCTATTTATAGGAGCAGTGGATGAAGTTACTAAGTTATTCTGATTTTCTTGAAAACTTATCTATAAACTTAATGCTCATTAAGAGGATTAGGTACAAAGGTGAATGGGTAAGTAGCACAGTAGTCAAGGGAATGAATGTTTCTGCAGAAAGTAATAAACCTTTAACGTACGTTGTGTAATACAACTGACGTAAGAAGTTGTGAGTGTTTTTAACGTCAGTTTCTTAATACAACTTACGTTAAATATATGACATTTAACGTCAGTTATTACTAACAACTGACGTAATAAGTGTGAGAGTTTTTAACGTCAGTTTATTAAGACAACTGACGTTAAATATATGATCTTCAACGTCAGGTTTTACCAAAAATTGACGTAAAATGTTGTTTTATTTTAATTATAACGTTTACCCCCGCGCGCCTTCTCCACTTCTCTACGTCTTTTCTCTTTTCATCACGCACAACCCTAACTCTCGCTCTCACTCTGCCCTAATCGCGCGCTCATCTCCACCGCAACCACCGCGAGGGCTTCTTCGCCACCACCGTGAGGTACACTCTTAACCCCTAACTCTGTCTTTCCCGCTCCTTCTTTGCAATAACTTGACATCTCTCTTTCCCCTGGCCTTCCCGCGCACTAACTCTCCTTGTCCCTCTGCTCTCAGTAACCACATCGAACGTTGGCCACCACTCGAGCTTCCCCCCCACCACCACTCGAGCGCCTATTTCTGGTGAGTCTTTAATTAGGGCACATTTTTTTATTCACGGTTTTGAGTGCATGCATGTTGCTCTGCTGGTTTGAAACTGTAGTCTCGATGGTTGAAACTTGAAACTGTGAGTTTGAGTTGTTTGGAATGTCTCTATTTTTGGTTTTGAGTGTATGTTGAAACTGTAGTCTCAGTAGTTGTAACTTTAAACCGTGAGTTTGAGTTGTTTGGAATGTCTCTATTTTTGGTTTTGAGTGCATGTTGCTCTGCTGGTTGATCTGTCACGACCGTGATGCTCATCACGGCTAGCCGTGATCAGTTCTGCCTATGAGGGTCTGGTTCGATTGGCACGTTACGGCCGTGATGGACATCACGGCCGAGGCCGTGACCGAGTGCTTGGCAATGTTCAAAAACTATAGTTTTCAATCTCCGTATTGTCCTTATATTGGATATATAGATGTTTTGTATATCTACAGGACCTATCTAGTTATTTTTATTTATACTTCTGTATTTATTTTGAGTTATAACCTATGTTAATACATATATATTGTTTTTGAACAGGCATACATATGGATCAGTCGAATAGCCCACATGCACGGGAGGACACTGTTGGGGTTTCGCAGGACCCGATCACGCCTACGCCTGCTGATTCTAGTGTAAGTTTACATGCATGTTATATACTATCTTTAGTCCTTCTTGTTAATGTAAGTTTATAATGTTACAACCCTCTATTTTATCATTTTTTTTGTCCATACAGACATCACAGGCTCATAGGAAACGGGGTAGAGGAGCCACCTCGTTGAAGAAACTAGAGAAGGACAAAAGAGCGGACGAGAGCTTGAGGTATCCTTCGATGCTAATCTAAATGCCCGGGGACCCCGTGCTAAAGAATTTAATAAGTGGGTGTTTCTACAAGTGAAGCAAGACGTAAGCATCAACTACAACCATCTGGAATGACGTTCCACAGAACGTTAAGGATCAGATTTGGGAGGCTATCACGGTATTTTACCTTTACATTCATTTGATTTACATTATTAGATAATTATCCGAGTTATAATCCATCCAGTTGTTATATATGTATCTAATGTGTAGGTAGCTTGATCGTGCCAAATGACGAGGATCATCGTCATAAATGTATGAAAATGGCATCAAAGCGTTGGAATGGGTTCAAGCATGATCTTACCAGTACTATCTATCCGGGAAGAAGCGGCTTGATAAAATGTTCTCGGATTATCCCCGGATTGATCGGGATACTTGGGATATGTTTGCCAGGAGTCGAGCAGGATGAAGAATTTCAGGTTGGTTGATTAAGTTAATTTTGTATGCTTATTATAGATCATTTAACTATATTTAATTATGTGTTTTTGTTTGAATAGGCTAAGGCAAAAAGGGTCGGCAGAATCGGGCGAAGAACGCCCACCGCCACACCATGTCTCGGGGTGGGTACCATACTCGGATCCAGCAGATGATGGTGGATAGGGCTGAGGCGAAGCGGGAAGAGCACTCTGCTAGGATTGAAAGAGGAGAGGTGCACGAGGGCACACCATCAAGTCCTCCGTCGGACATCGACCGCGAGGATGTCCGGTTAGCCGCCGCATGACAAAGGCGGGATCTTTTAAAGTCGATGCCACTCGCGAAGTGGCGAGATAAGATTGTAAGTAAATAATTAACTTGATTTCAATTGATATTTGTATAGTACTTGCAACACTTTTCACTTGCACGTTTTTTCATTTTTTTCATTATAGATGGATCTTAAAGCAAAATCCTCCCGGGCGCATTCGTCCCTTCCGGGTGGCAGGGGCGTCTTGATGACTGCTCTAGGCAAGAAAGACCATCCTGGTCGGGTTCTCGGTGTTCCCGGGAACGTGACCATCAAACAATATTATGGCAAGTCTTCTTCACGAAAGCGGGTGGTCAATGAAGCATCAATTTTGGCTGACATTACTCAAGACACCTCATGACCAACCCGGATATTACATCACATCTCGATGCAAGGCTTAATAGCCAACCCGAGAATTCAAGCGGCGCTTGCCAGAGAGAGCTTTCCTCCGTCGGTACATCCCAGGACACCGCAAGGCTTGCCAACGCTTCACATGTGAGCACAAAAGAGAGTTTTAGTATGGCACATGTGGAGGACGATGAGTTGGCAGCTAGGGAGCGGGAGTTGGAAGTCCAGCGCCATGAGCATGAGTTGGAAATGAAAAGGCGTGAGCTTGAGTTGGACTCCAAACTACGTGAGATCGAAATGTTAGCAAAGGTATTTATTCATTATTAATGTCCAAAATAGTCAAATAATTACTTGTGTTTTTTTTAATTATCAAAACTTATATATTTTATTTTCCTAAACTGAAGGCCAAGTCGACGTCGGTGTCGCTGTCACCTATCACTCGTTTGTTCTCACTTGGTGAGGATTATGCGTATGAGATTTTTGCATGTCCATTGGAGCACGATGGATGGGTGGCACGCCCAAATCAACAGAGGATGTTTTCCTTCGTTGGTGACGATCTCGGGAACGCCTGCATAAATAACGTCTGGATGAACAGCAATGTCATCAGTCTTTGGTGCACGTAAGTTAATTTTAATTTTATAACTTATTTATTTTTGGTATTTTTCCATTTAGTAATTTATTTTAATTTCAATATATATATATTATGTAATTAACATCCACACCCTTTTCATATCTTAGGTATCTCCATCGTCTTCAGCTTGATAAGGGCATTGCATCAGTTTACGGTTTCTTAGATCCGTCAATCCTTCTGCCCGAGTTCTTTGCTGGCGATGCATTGAGTAAATACATAGGGAAGGTGTTGGGAGACAATCCGAAAGAATTATATCTGGCTCCCTACTGTATGAATGACCATTGGCAGTTGTTGGTACTTCACCCGTCTAGGCATACTGTCATATTCTTCTGCTCTCTCCACCATGATCCGCCACCGAAGGTGGTGGAAGTCAGAAATATGTAAGTAACTAATCTTAAATTTAATTTAAGTTTTAATATCAGTTGTTTTTAGTTTATTACACACATGATAAATGAGTTTGTTAATTGATCGACATGATTATTTGTTTATGATAAGCGCCAAGGCGAGTAGCATAAGTTGCGTCAACGGGAGAAGTAGGACTTCTAAGGCTAAAGCAAATCCTGTATGGAACATCCTCAAGGTTTGGTAGTTTATTTATCAAATAATTATTATTATAATTACTAATTTATGTGTATATTCAACTGACGTTGAAATTAATTTTGTTGGTAGTCTCGATTTCAACCTGACAGTTGGTCGTGCGGCTATTATGTGATGCTTCATATGCTGAACATAGTCTCCGCATCTATTACGGATGGATGGAAGAAGGTAATATTTAAACAACTTGTTAAATTATATATTATAGTTTTGAAGATGACTTGCATTGATGTTATTGTTATTATTTGAACGTGTCTAGGCATTTATCGACCAATCGCCTATTGAACAAGATGAGTTAAGAGACTTGAGGATGCACTTCGCCGAATTCTTCTTCAAGTATGCGGCTGAAAAAGGAATTGCCAACATACCTCCGCACTACTTAGATAAATAGTTTTTTTGTTAGACTTTAGAAACTAATTAATAACATGTATATATATATCCTTAGATAGTTTTGTTTTTTAGACATTGGAACTAAAATTTATTTATATATATACATGGGTTTTGGTTTTAAGTCCGCCATTGTTCAATTTTCCTTTGCAATTCTGTAATGTGTGTGATATTCGTATTCTTACCGGACCGAATGCAGGGATAGCTGAGGGGGGTGATATTTTAAAACTGAATTTTAAAAAAAAACTTATTAACGTCAGTTGTATCAAACAACTGACGTTAATAGTATTTTATAAAATATACAGTACTCTATTAACGTCAGTTGTTTATTACAACTGACGTTAAAATTAAACCTTTAACGTCAGTTCTTTAAAACAACTGACGTTAGTTTTAACAAAATCAACGTCCGTTGTATTAAAGAACTGACGTTAATAGTTTTATTTTAACGTCGGTTTTGTTAAGGAACTGACGTTAATAGTGTTATATTTAACGTCAGTTCTCAACTGGCGTTAAAATAGTAACTATTAACGTCAGTTGTATTTACGTCAGTCAGTATTCTGATGTAAAAAATCAATTTTAACTGACGTAAAAAGCACTTATTGCACTAGTGTCTTCTTGATTTCTTCCATGTATTTTGGGCAGTTCGTCTTCCAATGTCCGGTCCGACCACAATGGAAGCAATTGCCTTCCTTAGCCACACCACCCACAGGCTTCAAGCCAGAAACATTGGGCTTGATCTTGTTGATGGCCTTGCCCTTGCCCTTGCCCTTTTGTTTGTGTGTGGGCTTCTTGGGCTGCTTCTTGCTATTTCCAGCCTGGACCATCAAAATGGTCTTCCCCTTTCCTTTGTTAATATTTTGTTCAGCAGTTCTCAACATGCTCAACAATTCTGGCAAAGGTTTGTCAAGATCATTCATATTATAGTTCATGACAAACTGACTATAGCTCTTAGGCAATGATTGCAGAACTAAGTCGGTGGCCAACTCTTGGCCTAAAGGAAATCCCAGTCTCTCGAGATTCTCAATGTACCCGATCATCTAGAGTACATGAGGACTCACAAGGCTTCCTTCTGCCAATTTACACTGGAAAAGGGCTCTGGAAACTTCGAACCGCTCATGCCTTGCTTGCTCTTGGTAGAGCAGCTTGAGGTGCACAATCATATCGTACGCCTCCATGGTCTCATGTTGCTTTTGCAGCTCAGAGGTCATGGTAGCAAGCATAAGACAGCCGACGTCTAAGGCGTCATCCTGATGCTTATTATAAGCATCCCTGTCAGCCCTAGGAGCACTTGAAGCCGGTGGCTCCTCAGGAATAGGCTCCTCAAGAACATACAACTTTTTCTCATGTTTGAGGACAATCCTCAAGTTTCTGTACCAGTCCAGAAAATTTGTTCCGGATAGTTTGTCCTTCTCAAGGACGGATCGCAAAGACAGGTTACTTGATGTGTTTGATGCCATGGTAATCTACAGAGATAAATATGCAAAATATAAGTATCATGCCATGAAGTTATTTAATAACGTCTTTAATTAAATACGCCTCCCACTATTTTACTCAAAACAATGACCCTCATCATTGATTCGGAAAATCCTGTTGGAAGATTTTCTAGTGGGCCAAGATCCATATTTCACCTAGCTTTAAGTCAGCTTTGGCTGATCACTCAAAATTCGGTTATATAGGTAGGAAACACTTTCCGATTGCATCTCATGCAACTCTTGGACATTTGGGTGAATAACTCTTATTCTAATCCATCACATGGACTAAAGCCCAACTTTTAAGCCTCTAAGCCTTTCAATCCTATTGAAGTTGGCTTAGTTAGGTCAGACCCAATGGATAGCAGTTGAATATTACATTTGTTCCATCGCGTCTTACTAGTATAGATAAAGGTACCCCGCTTTGGCGGACCCACACTTAATCGATCATAGTCTTGACGATTGCCATGCATTGGAAGGCCTTTAAATGTGACTTAATATTTCCTTTTGAGGGATTTGATTAAAATTTGATCTCATCATTTGTTAAACTCTTTAACTTACTATTTACATACATGCATCTCATACATATATTAGTTAAACCCCTTTTAACATACTATATACATACATGCATCTCATACATATATAATGCAAATAAATGTGATATGGTTATGGCCCCTAACGCATTGATTCTCCCAAGCCAATGAGAGAATCTAAACTGAAACCTAGGAGCGTCCAGGCTTCTCCAAGCATGATCTCCCACAGGATAACGTCTTCTTGTCTCCATCATTACATTACATAAACAGAAACCTCATTTTACATATGAGGGGAGTGAGATGAGAAAAGAATATACATATGGAATATAAGAGAAAGGAACGGCACGCAGGACGTATTTCAAAATATAAACCAAAAGATTAAAGGACTAAGGCCATAACCATTCACCATACATTACCAAATAAAAAGTAACAACCAATAATAATACACAATTATTATTAGTTACTATAAATCACATTTATTGTAATTAACGTTACTATAAATCACATTTATTGTAATTGATGTTACTATAACTCACATTTATTGTAATTGATATTACTATAAATCACATTTATTATAATTGATGTTGTTATTAAATGGTGACATAAAAGATTTAAAAAATTGAATTTCGAAATAACACACTACGCAGAGGTAGCACGGGGTTCCCGCTTCCTTGGCGGCTAGGGCTTCAACCTCTCAACCCTAAAACCGCAAGTCCCGTGAACACTTCACGCTGCAAGGAACGACGGCTAGGGTTTCAACCCTTGGAACCTCAGCCGCGAGAACATGAACTTTTCATGTCTGACACCCTTTAACGCCGCCAACAGAGAACTGAAACCGATCATGTTTAACATCAACACTTGACGCCATCGCAGAACATAATAAGGATTCCATAACCAATGTACATATCGCATATATATACATAAATATGCTATAGACGCATATATCATATACATACGAAAATTACAGAAACAAGGTTTCGCAAAAACGGATGCAAACGATTTTCAGAAAACAATTTTCAGAAAAATGATTCACATTATTAACATGTTATCATACATAACAGGTAAACCACGTAACATAATCATGGTTTCGCAAGCGGTTCTGATACCACTGTTGGGAATTTGGTTATAAAACAAAATAACGCAGCGGAAAAAAAATCCCATCGAAGGATCCTTGTGAATGGTCATGATTCATGGTTAGAAGATTTACCTCTTGGAGCGATGAGAATTGATTGAAATCGTCTATCACGAACACCGCACGAACAATGTCTTTAAGGTATCCACACGAGCAGATCCCGTGAACGTCCAACGTCACGAACACGAAGCGTCTCTGCCTCACAGTGCTAGCTTCGAAAACCGAGACCTGCTGCTCACTGTCACTCTCTATGTGCGGCTAGGGTAAAAACCGTGTAGGCACAATAGCTTAAGTGGTCTACTTATAGCAGCGCCTCCTTAAGTGAGTTAGTGAGCATCGTTTGACCTAAGCCCATGTACTATGCGCTAGGCCCAATAGAAAAGTCCAACTCTCCTTTTAATGCTTCTTTTAATCCGCTCTTATGTGTGTGACCCTATAGGTTCCCAAAACGTTAGTAGTAATATTAAATCCCATTTAATATTAAAAACAGAGAGCGGTATCTAGCAATACATCACTGCCACCTAAGTAGTGAGAAAGTCAGTGATTTGACGAAACCTTTCTATGACAAATATTCATGTGCATTATTATCCCTTTGTCCATATATCTATATTGAACACAAGACATAGAATGTGTCACTGGTCGCGCACGCGCCAAAAAGAACGAGCGGTTTTTATAAATGTAGTTTAGGGCGACAACTCGGATGTCGTCTCACAAGGACTCTTGAAGTGTTATTTGTCACAAAAATCAGTTTTTTTTTGGGGGGGGGGGGTGTTGGATTGGACTGGACTGCAAATAAGAAACAAAGCAAAATAAAGCAATGAAAACAGAGCAGTTGAAAAGGTTATCAAATAGCTAAAGATGATTAATCTATTGTTCTCGATTTCCCAACTATCATAGGTTCATGCAATTTCCAAGCCCTAAGCAGATTCTAATCCCCTCCCGGTTGTAGCAACAATTTACAAGCGAAACCACTACTACAGATATATGTCCCTATTCCCGAATTAAGCAAACGGGGTTAAGCCCTTCGTGAACTAAGCGAACACGAAACGAACACACGCGAATTAAGCAAACGCGATTAATTATAGGAACATACTATCACCGAAAATAAATCAACACAACACAATATACTCCTGAATTAAGCAAACAGAAATATATAGCATGGCATTGAAAAGGGAAAAGCATACAAAACAGGAAATACAAGAACCTCAAGTGTAGTGGAAATCGATTACAATAGATTAATCCTAGAAAGTTAGTTCTCCATGGAAAAACGAAAACACACAGAAAAATGTAATGACAATGGAGAAGCAAAAGTTCTTTCAATCTGTCCAGAACAGCCTTTTATACTATTCAGAAATTTAGTCCACTCGCGAGGCGAACCCTCATTCGCGAGGCGAATATTGTGAAGAGTCAGCAACGTTTGGTCTTCTCGCGGGGCGAAGTACTACTTGCGGGGCGAGGAATGGAACAGTCATGGATTCTGGCCTTCAGTCTTGCGAGGCGAGACATGTATCCGCGAGGCGACACAGAACGGGTTGCATTTTTCTGGAACAGTCAGCTTTCAGGGTCGCGAGGCGAGGTGTTGTTCGCGGGGCGAACCAGAGAGGATGACATTTTTACTGTTCTGCTGGCTTTCAGGTTCGCGAGGCGAGGTGTTGTTCGCGAGGCGAATCCCCTGTTTCTTTATTTCCTCAACTTCCACTTAACCTGAAAACAACAAAATAGCCATAAGTGCTTTATTTGACTCAAAACTGGCTAAATTAACCTAAAACTACTTTAGAGACTCAAAACCTTGCTTGAGGACAATCTAATCTAATTTGGGTGAAAATAGGATATAATTTGTACAAAACCCTGGTCATACTAGCCATAAAACTAGATGAGCCAGAGGCTTATCAAAATACCCCAAACTTAAACTTTGCTTGTCCCCAAGCAAACTAAAACTCAAAAATCAAAAAGACTCAAGACCTGGCAAGCTTAAAAGATTCAATCAACCTTGCACAAATTCAAGCAGTTTCATCAAAACAGTTTTCTTCAATGTTCCCCCCTTTCAAGCAAAGCAATCCCCACAATCATTCATTCCAAACAATTGAGAATTTCATCATTCAAACAATCATTAATCTAAGCAGGGGATCCAAGTTACACACAAGAGGGAGATCACCAAATTCAAACAACTGCCTTCCTCACAAGGGCATTTAGTGTTCACTCAATCGCTCAGTTTGTGTCAGGCTATCAACATTGCACTCAATTCACTTTTCAAGAACACTTCCCATAAATTTGATTTTCATCTCCAAATGATTCCCACAGAAAACATGCAAGCAACATCAAAAGGTCTTTTATGGGTTGTAATGGGGCCTGGCTAAGGGTAGGATATACAAAGGTACTAGGCTGAAGACCCTAGGAACTAAGAGAGCATGATCTTTTTACACCTTGAATTTAAACTCAAGTTCCTTTTTTTTTCACTTGCCTTGGGTGACTACAGCCTTTTTATTCGAATAGCCTTTTTTGAAATTTTTGTACTTTTTTTTTCAATCCCAAACAACACATTACACCTTGCAGTCACCACAAACTTAGTTTCTTGCACCCATTCTCTTTCTAATATTCCATGCTCTCCTAATCCTAAGATCGGGTTAACATGGTTTTCCATATTTTTGGGCTCATAACATCAGGTTATCAAGAATTAACAAGCTAATTAGGCTCAAAGGGGCTAACTAGGGAACATGCATTAGGGATGGTTATTTTAGGCCAAGTAGCTATTTACAAAGAAAATGCCTAAATCATTTGAAGCAAACACATAAACATGCAAACCAAAAAGAGATTCAAGCAAATTCAGGAAAGTGAAACTTAAAAAATGATTCTCACAGTCAAAAACATGTTGGAGGCTCAAAACCTCACCTGGACATTTTTGCAATTTGTTTGACAGAGATTCTATCCCTAGTCTGTGCTTCCTATCACCCCAAACTTATCATAAATCATGCCATCACAACAAAATCCCAAAGTTCAGTTTTCAATCATATGGGGATCACTTTCCAAAAACAAACAAAAAAATTCCAACCTAGGGGGAATCATCATATCAAACCAAAAAGAGATTCAAGCAAATTCAGGAAAGTGAAACTTAAAAAATGATTCTCACAGTCAAAAACATGTTGGAGGCTCAAAACCTCACCTGGACATTTTTGCAATTTGTTTGACAGAGATTCTATCCCTAGTCTGTGCTTCCTATCACCCCAAACTTATCATAAATCATGCCATCACAACAAAATCCCAAAGTTCAGTTTTCAATCATATGGGGATCACTTTCCAAAAACAAACAAAAAAATTCCAACCTAGGGGGAATCATCATATCAATCATGCAATCAATCTGTACAAAATCAATCAAATTCAATCAAGCTCACCGACCAAAGACTCACGCAATTTATTCAAACACTAAAAGAAAGACAAGACCAAACAAAACTACAACTAGTTCCCTCCCCCACACTTAAAACATGCATTGTCCCCAATGAACAACATAACTATAAAATCAGAGTGAAGGAAAGGAAAGGGTACTCCCTGATTAAGTGGCAGTGTAGATGGGAGCTTCCGCCTGGATCCCATTGCATGTAGCATAAAACCAAGGAGATAGAGTTCATTTCAAGGTCCCATAACTTGCATCCTTGATATATGAGTGAGCACTTGACAATGATGGTGACCTTGCTCAATGCGGCGTACCCATCACTTCCTCTTTGTGCAAAGATGACCGCTTTCTCAACAAAGTCCTCCCAATAAAATTGGGATTCAACCCCTTGAACTAGTCATGGTGCAAAATCCAGTCCTTCTGGTGGTTTCGCAGGGGGAGGTGGCAGATAGGTAGGGAGGGTCTCCGGCGCTGCTTCATCTTCTGCATGTTCCTCATTCACTGCACTGATAAATCTATCACCTGCTAAACATGCAGCAATTTCAGTACACACCACACAATGGTTAGGTTAGTACAATCAGGACATGAAGAAATATTATCATAGCCAGAAACAAATAGAAAATCAGAAAACAAGTCCTCATGGGTGTCCTCAATAGTCTCAGAAAGCAGCTCTATGTGGAAAACGGAGTGCTCTTCCAATGGATGTTTCCCTGCATCAAAGATGTTAAACTTTGCCACAATATCACCAAACTCCATAGACATGGTCCCATCATCAACATCAATTTTAGTCTTAGCTGTCTTCATGAATGGTCTGCCCAGGATAATTGGTGTTTTACTAGAATGTGTCTCTCCTGCCATGTCCAGTATGTAGAAGTCAGCAGGGAAGATCAACTCATCAACTTGCACCAGCACATCTTCTACCATTCCCATGGGGCGGGCACTGGTCCTGTTGGCCAACTGGATGGTAATACCTGTATACTGCAAGGGACCAAGATCAAGGTTATTGAAAATAGATGTAGGCATGACATTTATAGAGGCTCCCAAATCCAACATGCAATTCTCAAATTTTTTGTCCCCAATAATGCATGGAATAGAAAAAGTGCCTGGGTCCTTGCACTTCTGTGGTAGTGCCTGAGTAGGGGCTGAAACAGTAACTCTATCTGGTGCAGGATTAGACTGGATAAGAGCCGAAACATTTCTTCCCAGATTAACTCTCTCATTACTCTTCAACTTCCTCTTGTTGGTGCATAGATCCTTCAGAAATTTTGCATACTTGGGCACCTGTTTGATCACATCTAGAAGGGGAATATTCACTGCTACCTTTCTGAACACATCTAAAATTTCCCTCTCCTTATCTTCACTACCAATCTTCTTATTTTTCTGCAATCTCTGTGGGAAGGGGATTGGTGGTCTGTACACTTTCTCAACTTCAACATCGACTGACGGCTCAGGAGTTACCTCAATAGTTTCTTCAACTTTTCCAGAGGCTGCCTCAACAACTTTTCCAGATCTCAGAGAAATGGCACTCACATTAGGATTGGAGACATTGGGATTTATCACTGTTTGTGCAGGCAATTGACTTGTTCTTTGAGCTTGCTGTATGTTATTTATGGAGGTGGCCAGTTGTCCAACCTGTGTCTCTAAATTTTGAATGCTGGCATCTGTTCGCTGCTGATACTGTGTTTGTGAGGCCTGGAGATGTCCAATTTGTGCAGTTATTTGTGAAGTCATTTGTTTGAACATGTCCTCTAGTGA
Organism: Sophora flavescens; assembly: GCA_030762895.1. Lineage (NCBI taxonomy): Eukaryota > Viridiplantae > Streptophyta > Magnoliopsida > Fabales > Fabaceae > Sophora > Sophora flavescens. The sequence goes on along the minus strand of CM061063.1, from coordinate 136,435,511 downwards.
AGGTCCAGAAGGTGCATAAGTGGTCACTTGAGGAGGATTCTGAGGTGCTGCCATCGGTTGTTGTTGGGATGAGTTCCCATACCGAAGGTTAGGATGATTTCTCCAGTTTGGATGGTACCTATTTGTGGAGAGGTCTGAAATGTTGTACCGATTCTGACTGTTTCCTTGATTATAGGGATGAACTGCATAAGCCTGAGACAAATCAGTGACGAACTCTTCCTTCGGAATGGGGCATGCATCATACAGGTGCTCAGGAGAGTTGCACATGCTACACAACCTTGCAGGCTGAACCCTATCTATTGCCAATTGCCTTACAAAAGAAGTGAGCTCATCCATTCTATTCTCAAGGGCCTGGTTGGACGAAGAGCTATGGACCTCATGCACACCTCTTGTCTCAACAGAATTTCTCCTGGTAGTAAACTGCTGGGAATTCAGTGACATATTTTCAATGAGTTACTTGGCAGCAGCTAGGGTTTTATCAACAAGTGCTCCCCCACTAGCAGCATCCAAAATATTCCTTTCCATCGGCAGTAACCCTTCATAAAAATACTGGATAAGAAGCTATTCAGAATTCTGATGCTGGGGGCAACTGGATATCAAATGCTTGAATCTTTCCCAATATTCAGCCAACGACTCATTTCCTTGTCTGATGCCACATATTTCCTTCCTTATTGACGCAGCTCTGGAAGCAGGAAAATATCTCTCTAAGAAAACCCTCTTCAAATCATTCCAGGTGGTGATAGAGTTTGGCTCAAGATATAACAGCCAATCCTTTGCAGCTCCCTGGAGTGAGAACGGAAAAGCTTTCAGCTTGATGCTATCCTCAGTTACTCCCTCTGATCTCGAGGTTGTGGAGCAGACAACCTGGAATTCCTTCAAGTGCTTGTGTGGATCCTCACCTGCAAGACCATTATACTTTGGCAACAAGTGAATGAAACCAGATTTTAATTCAAAAGGAGTATCAGCACCAGGATATGCAATACACAAGCCATTGTAATTTACATCAGGGGCAGCAAGCTGTCTTAATGTCCTTTGATCACCCATGTTTTCAAAAACAGTTTTAGAATTAGAATGACTACTAGTGCTACCCCGAAATTCTCTACGGCGTGTGTGCAGTGTTCTTTCAATTTCAGGATCAAAATCACACAATTCAGGGCAATTAGACCTAGTAGCCAGACCAATTCAAAACAAAAACGAAAATAAAAGAAAAAGAAAATAAAGACAAAAAAAAGGGAAAATAACAAATAAGAGTCCCCGGCAACGGCACCAATTTTTGGTCGCGCTGTCGCGCACGCGCCAAAAAGAACGAGCAGTTTTTATAAATGTAGTTTAGGGCGACAACTCGGATGTCGTCTCACAAGGACTCTTGAAGTGTTATTTGTCACAAAAATCATTTTTTTTGGGGGGGGGGGGGGGGGGGTTGGATTGGACTGCAAATAAGAAACAAAGCAAAATAAAGCAATGAAAACAGAGCAGTTGAAAAGGTTATCAAATAGCTAAAGATGATTAATCTATTGTTCTCGATATCCCAACTATCATAGGTTCATTCAATTTCCAAGCCCTAAGCAGATTCTAATCCCCTCCCGGTTGTAGCAACAATTTACAAGCGAAACCACTACTACAGATATATGTCCCTATTCCCGAATTAAGCAAACGGGGTTAAGCCCTTCGTGAACTAAGCGAACACGAAACGAACACATGCGAATTAAGTAAACGCGATTAATTATAGGAACATAATATCACCGAAAATAAATCAACACAACACAATATACTCCTGAATTAAGCAAACAGAAATATATAGCATGGCATTGAAAAGGGAAAAGCATACAAAACAGGAAATACAAGAACCTCAAGTGTAGTGGAAATCGATTACAATAGATTAATCCTAGAAAGTTAGTTCTCCATGGAAACACGAAAACACGCAGAAAAATGTAAAGACAATGGAGACGCAAAAGTTCTTTCAATCTGCCCAGAACAGCCTTTTATACTATTCAGAAATTTAGCCCACTCGCGAGGCGAACCCTCATTCGCGAGGCGAATATTGTGAAGAGTCAGCAACGTTTGGTCTTCTCGCGGGGCGAAGTACTACTCGCGAGGCGAGGAATGGAACAGTCATGGCTTCCGGCCTTCAGTCTCGCGAGGCGAGACATGTATCCGCGAGGCGACACAGAACGGGTTGCATTTCTCTGGAACAGTCAGCTTTCAGGGTCGCGAGGCGAGGTGTTGTTCGCGGGGCGAACCAGAGAGGATGACATTTTTACTGTTCTGCTGGCTTTCAGGTTCGCGAGGCGAGGTGTTGTTCGCGTGGTGAATCCCCTGTTTCTTTATTTCCTCAACTTCTACTTAACCTGAAAACAAAAAAATAGCCATAAGTGCTTTATTTGACTCAAAATTGGCTAAATTAACCTAAAACTACTTTAGAGACTCAAAACCTTGCTTGAGGACAATCTAATCTAATTTGGGTGAAAATAGGATATAATTTGCACAAAACCCTGGTCATACTAGCCATAAAACTAGATGAGCCAGAGGCTTATCAGTCACCCTTGTATGGTTCAATATCATGTTCCCTAATACCCGAGTCAACTTAAAAACAAATGAGGTCAATATCTCATATTGACTCATTTCAGCACGGCCATGCATTTTACAGTCTCACTCTATCAGGGGGCCCACAGATATTACTCCTGTTATGTAGGAGGGACAAATTCCATCTAGGTCACTCACATCCCTCTGCATGGCTCGTGGTATGCCCAATGGTCGTCTTTATAATCATCCTATTACAGATGACGTTTGACGATATTAAAGCACACGACTCCTCATGTAGGGATCGTAGCGATTTCAGGTCGAAGGATTGCATACACCATTGTCACTATGAGAACTACTTATGACACTCACATAACGCTCCATGTAGTGTTCTCATGGTGGGTCAATCCAGTACATCATTACTCTAATGTGTACCTATGTGGTGACTCGATATCTCATATCCATGACCCGTGAGATATGGTCATCAGTCTGCACACATAATAGTCTCAATGTATTATTATTGTCCTTATTAATAAAATACTTGACTACGGATATTTAAGAATAGGATTTCATTGTTCAATAGTGTCTCACGATCAAGTCATGTACTTGATATTCTATTAAACTGAAATTTCTATTCTAAGGACTTTATTATGTTTAAACAAGTAACACAATAAACTGGAATGCCTCATATATATATATATATATATATATATATATATATATATATATATATATATATATATATATATATATATATATATATATATATATATATATATATATATAATGGCAAGATACAAGTGTAAGTCTAAGAAATACACTGGCCTCTAGGGCTTACACCAACAATAGAATTGAAGAATGAGCACAACCGAGTAATGGCATGTCTCACATTTTTTGGAGCAATACCACGAATAGCAACGGGCAGAAGTTGTTGCATCAAGATGTGACAATCATGAGACTTTAAGCCAACCAATTTAAGATCACTAGAGACAAGCCTCTTCATATTTGAAGAGTAACCATGTGGAACTTTGATGCCCTGAAGACACCCGCAGAAACTTTGTCTCTCTTTTTTTGACAAAGAATGACATGCTGGCGGCAAATAAGTCCGCTTACCATCCTCAACAACTGGATCTAACTGCTCTCGTATACCCATAGCAACGAGGTCGAGACGATCATTTACACCATCCTTTGTCTTGCCCTGAATGTTGAGAAACGTCCCGATCACACTATCACACACATTTTTCTCCACATGCATCACATCAATGCAGTGTCTGACATCAAGCTTGCGCCAGTATGGAAGATCAAAGAATATCGACCTCTTCTTCCATATGTTTTTTCTCAGCAGCTTTACCTTTCTTTTTGGACTTGCCGAATATAACATCGATTCCCTTTACCCTCTGATAAACCTGCTCTCCAATTAAGGCCGCCGGCGCTTCTTCTGTCTCTTGGCATCCATTAAAAGATTTTTTCATCTTACGATATGGGTGATCACGTCTAATAAATCTCTGATGCCCAAGGTAAACCATCTTCTTTCCATGATGCAACTGAGTGTAGCATGTGCCTTCTTCACATATAGGGCATGCTTTATGCCCCTTGACACTGTACCCGGACAAGTTACCATATACTGGAAAGTCGTTGATGGTGCAAAATAACATGGCACGAAGCTTGAAAGTCTCATGAGAATACCCATCAACTACATCAACACCTTCCACCCATAGCGTTTTCAAGTCTTCAATCAAGGGACCTAGATAAACATCTAAGTCATTTCCCGGTTGCTTTGGGCCCGAAATCATCATAAACAACATCATGTATTTGCGCTTCATGCACAACCAAGGGGGCATGTTGTAAATTACCAACAGAACAGGCCATGAACTATGAATACTACTCATGTTACCATAAGGATTCATTCCATCCGTAGCAAGTCCAAGACTTAGGTTTCTTGGCTCATCGGCGAAATCCGGAAACATAGTATCGATATTCTTCCATTGAATAGAATCAGCAGGACGACGAACCTTTCCATCACGTTTCCTCTCATCATTATGCCATCTAAGATTCTTCGCATCTTTCGCATTGGCAAACAATCGCTTGAACCTTGGAATTATTGGAAGATACCACAACACCTTCGTAGGAGGACCCTTTTTTCTCACATCATCAAGATCATCATCATCATCACCACCCTTCACTTTGTATCGTGATAACCCACATTTGGGGCAATCGTGATTGTCTTCATGAACACCGGTGTACAATATGCAATCATTGGGGCATGCATGTATCTTCTTATACTCCATACCCATAGGACACAATACCTTCTTGGCCTCATAGTTACGGTCAGGCAATGTGTTGTCCTCCGGAAGCAAGTCTTTCAACACTTCAAGCAATTCCGTGAAGCTTTTATCGGTCAAACCATTTCTCGCCTTCACCCAAACCAATTTTAGCACCGCCGACAACCGTGTATGAGTAGTACACCCTGGATATAAAGGCTTATCCGCATCACCGCACAACCTATCATACACATAAGCTCGATGAAAAGATTCTTGTCCAATATCACGGATCATGTCCTCTACTCGATCATCCTCCGTATCTACGTCAATGTCCTCACTTTGGGAGACACTTGCCGTACTACTCAACAACACATCACCATGCCATATCCACCTTGTATAACTCAAGCAAATCCCTTCACAAATCAAATGAGTATGTATATCCTTCACCGTACATTTCCTCGTATTCAAACACTTGAAACAAGGACAATAGAACATTCCATTACTATTAGGAACATTCCTTTGAGAAAATTCTATAAATTCTCCCACCCCCTTCAAATACTCAGCACTAGTACGCTTACAAACCATCCAACTACGATCCATAACTAGATAGGTCCTGTAGATATACAAAACATATATCCAATATAAGGACAATACGGGAGATTGAAAACTATAGTTTTTGAAGATTGCCAAGCACTGGTCACGGCCTGGCAGTGATGTCCATCACGGCCGTAACGTGCCAACTGAACCAGACCATCACAGGCAGAACTGATCACGACCTAGCCGTGATGAGCATCACGGTCGTGACAGATCAACCAGCAGAGCAACATGCACTCAAAACCAAAAATAGAGACGTACATTCCAAACAACTCAAACTCGCGGTTTCAAGTTTCAACTACTGAGACTACAGTTTCAACATACACTCAAAACCAAAAATAAAAAATTGTGCCCTAAAGACTCACCAGAAATAGGTGCTCGCGTGGTGGTGGGGAGGGGAGCTCGAGTGGTGGCCAACGTCCGATGTGGTTACTGAGAGCAGAGGGACAAGGAGAGTTAGTACGCGGGAAGGGGAAAGAGAGATGTAAAGTTATTGCAAAGAATGAATGGAAAGACAGAGTTAGGGTTAATAGTGTACCTCACGGTAGTGGCGAAGAAGCCCTCGCGGTGGTTGCGGTGGAGATGAGCTCGCGATTAGGGCATAGTGAGAGTGAGAGTGAGAGTGAGGGTTGAGAGTGAGGGTTGAGCGTGATGAAAAGAGAAAAGAGACGTACAGAGCGAAGTGCAGAAGGCGCGCGGGTGTAAACCAAAATAAAACAACATTTGACGTCAGTTGTTTGTAAAGACTGACGTTAAAGGTCATATATTTAATGTCAGTTGTATTAAGAAACTGACGTTAAAAGTGTATACCTTTGTCCAAAAACATTAATTCCTTTGACTATTTATTTAATTGAAGTAAAAATAAAACTTTTAACGTTAGTTGTATAAAAAACAACCGTTAAAAATAAATATTTTTATTTTTAAAACACTTTTAACGTCAGTTTTTGAAGACAACTGACGTTAAAAGTGTATATCTGCAAAAAAAATTCATTCCTTTGACTACTGTGCTAACCCATGCACCTTGAAACTTAATCCTCTTAATGAGCATTAAGTTTATAGATAAGTTTTCACGAAAATCAGAGAGAGACTTTTCTCTATATAAAGTGACATTCTTCTGTATCAGTATGTAAATACACCCTCTTCTTTTCCTCTATATTTCGTGCGTTTTCTATTCCTTCACAATATGGTTCTATCACATTTGAGACTTTTGTTATTTCTTCCTATACCTGTACTTAAAGGTCTCTGTCTTAATGGTCAAAAAACTTCTGAGGTTGAGTAAATCACATAATATGACTCCCTCACTTTATTCCATCTCCTCCCCCAGCGATTGTGGATAAAGCACAGATGGAGCATCAAGGACTTCAAATGAGCAGGGAGGGGATCGATGCATCCATTGGAGTTTCTGAGGACAGAACTGAGAAGAAATTGATGTTGAAGCAGAAACTTTTTAATATTTTAGTGCTATGTTGCAGAAATTTTTTATCTTTTAATCATGTAATTGTAACTTATGAATCGCTTCAATGAGATACGATTTGATTATACATATAACACTTTTATGTTAAGTGTTTATTTATTTTAATTTTCACAAGAATATGTTTACTAATTCAAGCTAATTAATGTAGATTAAAAATAAACTTGTTTAATATTTACACAAGTTCTTTACACAACTTACGTAAATAGTGATTTAATATTTAAAAATTGCCACCACCTCATTTTTAACGTCAACATAATTTATGACTGCCAAGTTCTCGTATATTACATTATTTCCAATATTCATTCTGCACGTTTATAATTTATAGGATTATTTACGTCAGCTATTTATTATACTGAAGTAAAAAACCACACTTTTAACGTCGGTTGTATAAAAAACTGATGTAAAAAATAAATATGACTACCAAATTGCCACCACCTCATTTTTAACGTCAACTTAATTTATGACTGCCAAGTTCCCGTATATTACATTATTTCCAATATTCATTTTGCACGTTTATAATTTATAGGATTATTTACGTCAGCTATTTATTATACTGAAGTAAAAACCACACTTTTAACGTCAGTTGTATAAAAAACTGACGTTAAAAATAAATATTTTTTATTTTAAAAACACTTTTAACGTCAGTTGTATTAAACAACTGACGTTAAAGGTGTATAAGTTTCTGCAAGAATTCATTCCTTTGACTACTGTGCTACTTACCCATGCTCCTTGTAACTTAATCCTCCTAATGAGCATTAAGTTTATAGGTAAGTTTTCAAGAAAATCAGAATAGCTTAGTAACTTCATCCCCTGCTCCTATAAATAGCTTCCTTCCATCCTTTTAATTTTCTGCTTCACAATATGGCTCTATCGTGGAGATTAACTTCATCACTCTTTCTTCCTATTCCTAGACTCAAAGGTCTTTATCTTAATGGTCAAACAACTTCTGAGGTTGTGTAAATCACATAACATGGGTGATAAGGTTGTGTAAATCACATAGTGTGAGTTGCTCACCTTATCATCTTTCTGGAGAATCGGCGACTCTGCACTCAACGTCAGCTTTGGAAGCAAATGACTGTTCCAAGACCATTGCTGAAACAGATCGGGTGCACCCTTGCTCAACCGCTCTGGAGAACTCGGTCGCTCGACTCTCCTCTCTTGCTCACCCGTGAAGGGACGAAGCATCAACAAATGTTTAGGATTTTAAACTCTTTCGATGTAACTTTTTATAGGATTTTAAACCCTATCAATGTAACTTTTTATAGGATTTTAAAGGATTTTAAACTCTTTCAATGAATGAGATCCGGTTTGGGTTATTGATTCAACTTATACTTCGCACATATATTTTAGTTTTCAAAACAGAAACACAAAACATCAAAGCAATTGTGAAACTGAAACTTTGAGGAAGGCAATGCGGAAGGGTACGTATACTAGATAAAAAAATTATTAAAATAACCTTTAACGTCTCATTGATGAAAGAGAAGGTTAAAAGTGAAGTGACTCAATTTTAACGTCAGTTCAATGAAGAACTGACGTTAAAATGTTCACTTTTAACGTCAGTTGTTTATTGAACTGACGTTAAAAGTGATTCACTTCACTTTTAAAGTCAGTCCTTAAAACAACTGACGTTAAAATTGAATTAATGAAGTCTGATATTTACAAAACTGCCACCGCCTCCTTTTTAACGTCTAGCTTTTTCTTAACTGACGTAAACCTTTACCGTCTAATGTATATTTTCCACTAGTGTAGAGTCCATACATCATTTCTCTTGAACTGATTTAGTTCTTCTTGCATGGCTAGATTCCATCTTTCATCTTGCAAGGCTTCTTCAATCTTTTTGGGTTCCAAATCTGATATGAAGGGCCATGTTGTTGTTTTAGTTGAAAGCAGATCCGGTTCTAACTCCTTGAGATGGACTTACAATAATAAGATCTTCTGGATGATAGGTCTTGAATTTCCAATCTTTCTTTAAATTCTGAGTTTCAGACGCATCATTATTTGTCTGAATTTCAGACACTTCTACTTTTGGCTTGTCTGAATATTCTTCCATTGCAGGATTAAGTTCAATACCTGCAACATCCTCTTCTAGATTTGATAGTTCCCTACCAATCTTCAAACCATCATTAAAATTTACATGAATTGATTCTTCTACAACAGAGGTTCTAGAGTTAAAGATTCTAAAAGCTTTACATATTTAAGAATATCCAATGAATATGCCTTTATCTACTTTTGAGTCAAATTTGCCAAGATGATCTTTTGTATTAAGAATATAACATTCACATCCAAAACCATGAAAATATGATATGTTGGGTTTTCTACCTTTCCACAATTCATAAGGAGTCTTATTTAGGATAGGTCTAATCAGTATTCTGTTTTACACAAAACAAGCAGTGTTAATGGCTTCTGCCCAGAAGTATTTAGGAAGATTATTTTCACTTAGCATTGTTCTTTCCATCTCCTGAAGAGATATGTTTTTTCTCTCAACCACTCCATTTTCATGTGGAGTTCTAGGTGCAGAGAAATTGTCAAAAATACCATCTTCCTCACAACAGTTTGAATTGATCATTTTCAAATTCTCCTCCATGATCACTTCTAATAGAAGAAATACAGAAACCTTGCTCATTCTGTACTCTCTTACTGAATACTGTAAAGACCTTATAAGACTCATCCTTGTGGGTTAAGAAGAGTACCCATGTAAATCTAGAATAGTCATCAACTATGACAAAACCATATTTTTTCCACCTAGGCTAGTTACACTGACTGGTCCAAACAGATCCATGTGTAACAGTTGTAAAGGTCTAGAGGAAGTGACTTCTTTCTTAGATTTGAAACTTGATTTTACTTGTTTACCTCTCTGACATGCATCACACAGAATATCTTTCTTAAAGGAAATATCAGGCATTCCTCTCACAAGGTTATGCTTTTTCAATTTAGAAATTTGTTTCATACTAACATGTCCTAGTTTTTATGCCATAGTCACTTTTCATCCTCTTCAGACATAAAGCATGTTACACTTTGATCTGAAAGTTTAGACAGGTCAATATTATACAGATTGTTTTGCCTTTTAGCAGAAAAGAGGGTCTTTGCACTATTGTCATTGACTATGCATGCATCTTTAGAAAAAGATACAGAAAATCCATTATCGCATAATTGAGTTATGCTAAGCAGATTATGTTTCAGCCCTTTCACATATAAAACATCACAGATAATGGGCAAGGGAGGTTTACCACCAATTTTACCTACACCAACAACTTTTCCTTTCTAATTGCCACCAAAAGTCACATGTCGACCTTTCTTAGGTTGGAGGTCTAGGAACATAGACCTTTCTCCTGTCATGTGTCGCGAGCATCACTGTCCAGGTACCATGACAGGTGTTTCTTTTGTCCAGTTAAGTAGGTCTACAACAGAAATGATCATGGACTTAGGTACCCACACTTTCTTAGTTCTTTTTTTGTTAGTATAAGGAGTCTGTGAAGACTTCTTTCTCTTTTTGTAGATACACTTAGACGTGATATGTCCAGTTTTCCACAGCATGTGCATATAGGTTTATTTGATACAGATTTGACAATTATTTTTGAGAACTTTGTTGATCCTTTATGATGTTCTTGACTGGAATATCCTATTCCTTCTTTGTTAAGGGAGTGCCTCTGACTTCCCAAAAGTTTAGTCAGATTATCTCTACCATTAACAAATTTGGCAAGATCTATGGTGAGCTCTTCTACTTTCTGTTGAAGTTTATTAATTTCTTTAGAAGGTAGAGTTTCAACTGAGATCTCAGCTTTAGACTTTTCAGTCTTAAGCATACTATTTTCTTCAGCTAACTTTTCACACTCTTGATATTTCTGTGTATACTCATTTGAGAGTTTAACATACTGTCTCTTAAGGGATTTGAAAACTTTAGACATATAGTTGGATTCTTCCAACAGTTCATCATATGCATCATTCAATTTCTCAAGTTCAGTATATACCTCATTGTCTGATTCAGAGTCGGTATCTGCCATAAGACAGAGATTTACTTCAAGCTCCTCTCCTTCACTTTTAGTGGAGCTTTCATCAAGATCTTCCCAAGTGGCCATCATTCCTTTATTCTTTTTGTTGAAGAACTTCTTGGGAGATTGCTTTTTGAGCTGAGGGCATTCTGCTTTGATATGATCGGGCTTCTTACATTCATAACACACAATGGCATTCTTGTCATGAGCTCCACCATCTTCCTGAAAGGTTTGTCCTTTCTGAATTTTCTTTTCTTCCAAAGCTTTTTCATTTTTATAGTGAAAAGAGAGAGTTCATCATCTGAATTATCTTCATTTGATTCCTCATATTCCTCTAAACATTCATCATCTTTGAGAGCTTTTGATGAGGTTCCTCTAGATGATTTCTTGTCAGCTTTGAGGGTAATGGATTTGTTTTTCTTTCCATTGTTTTCTTCAATCAGCTCTTGTTCATGGACTTTGCTGGTTCCTTCGTGAGCAACCGCTAGTGAATCCCACATTTCTTTTGCAGATTCACAAGCACACACTTTTTCAAATTCTTCTCTGCTCAAGGCGTACATGATTGCATATCTAGCCTTGGCATTTGACTGCCACTTTGTCTTTTGCTCAGAGATCTTGTTAGCTTTAGGAACTTCATCTCCATTGTCATCTTTAGGGACAAAGGGGCCTTCTTCAATGAGATCCCAAAGATCAGAGTTAGTGGACTGTAAGAACCACTTCATCTTTTCTTTATAGTAAATGTAGTCCTCTCCATTGAAGTAAGGAGGTTTCGACATTGAGGATCCTTCTCCATCATGGTACTTGCTTGTGCTAGCTTCTCCTGACATCTCCAAGATCTTTTCCTCTACATTGTTAAGTGCTCAACCCAGAGGCTGAGCTCTGATACCAACTGAAATAACCAAAGTTAACACAAGTAGGGGGGGTTAACTTGTGTTTACCAATTTTTTTGGTTACTTAAAAAGATTTTCGCAGGCACAACAAGCAGAACTTAGATTAGAGAAAATCGGATGAGTGATACGTCTAATATTCAGACAGAATATGCAAGCAAACAGAGAAGAGTAAAACGGAGTTTGATATTCACAATATTAACTCCCCAAGTTAAAAGCTAGAACAGAATAACACTTAAGCAAAATAAAGAGATAAGGGAAGAGGAATATCACTCAAGAGTTTTATACTAGTTCACCCCAAAATCCACAGGGCTACGTCCAGTTTCTTGGCAGCACCGAGTTTCCACTATAACTGAGTAAATTACGGTACAAGTATTCTTTGCACACTTAGCCTCTTCAGGCTCAACACTCAAACAAGTATTCTTTGCACACTTAATCTCCTCAGGCTCAACACATAAGGAATATAAAGGTTTTGTGTAATTAATACAACTTGCAAGTCTTTCAAATCACACTCGGAGTACAATAAATATGAAGTGGGAAAGACTGTGAATTAATATCAAATGATAGAAGGTGTATTCAATGAAAAAATGAAGAAGTTAATGAGGAGAGTAAATGCTTCTGCATAGTGTTCTTAATGATATTCAACTTCTTGTTTTCATCTTCATTGTTTAATCTATTTAAAGGCATCAATTTAGAGATTCGTTTAGACACGACTTCAGAAAATGTGTTCTTTTGATCTGAGCTTCGGAGATACCATTAATGCCAAAGAGTCGTTCTGTATAAATATTAAATGCTTGGGAACGTTTAGCTTTGACAAGGTGGTCCAAGAGTACATTTTAATCTAAGTCAGCTATTATATCAGAGTAGGCAGCAACAGGCTTCTTGTACTTGCAGCAGAGAGCTTTCCTCTTTTTGTGCAACAGTCAGTTCACTTTCTAGAAAGCACTTTTACTTTGTACTAAAACAACTAAAAGGTCACTTCAGTGGTACGAAGATTGCATGTTTATTCCTTAAAACCTTGAAACAAACATTCTTTATTCTTTATCCTTTGAGCTATTGTCCAAAGGTCTTCGAGATCCTTAAGGAATGCATTTGATATGAATAAGATGACTTGGACTTCATTTCTGACAAAATGACATTATACCAGAGTTGGAAAATCAAATGGGTGAGTAGTAATCAGAAATCAAACGAGTGCTCAAGCAGTCCAAAAACTAGACGGGTGATCATGCAGTCCAAAACTAGACGGGTGATCATGTAGTCCAAAACTAGATGGGTGATTGTGTAGTCCAAAACTAGACGGGTGCTAGCTTATTCCAAAAGTCAGACGGGTGATCAACAGAGTCTGTTTCAGATAAATGCTTCTTGCCACGTCATCAAGTAAACTCAGATCTTGATAGCGCGTTGACTTGGTCTTTGACTAAAAAGAAGACGAGTGGTTTTCAGACAGATCTTATAAACTAAGCTCTACTGAAAATTAGACGAGTCAGAAAGTAGATGAGTGACCTTAAATCTAATTTTTTGCACAGTTATCAGATTTGTCAGTAATTTCATAAGATTCAATATTACCATACTTAATCTATTTGGAATCATCAAAACTTAGAGAATTTACACATTGAATGTGTTTCAGACTTATGAGGTCTCAACAAGAATTATTTCCACAAGTTATTTAATGAAGGATTCACTAGTGCAATAAGTACTTTTTACGTCAGTTAAAATTGATTTTTTACGTCAGAATACTGACTGACGTAAATAGAGCTGACGTTAATAGTTAATATTTTAACGTCAGTTGAGAACTGACGTTAAATATAAAACTATTAACGTCAGTTCCTTAACAAAACTGACGTTAATTTTTACAAAAATAACGTCAGTTTTTTAAACAACTGACGTTAAACATAAAACTATTAACGTCAGTTCTTTAAGACAACGAACGTTAATTTTGTTAAAACTAACGTTAGTGGTTATAAAGAACTGACGTTAAAGGTTTAATTTTAACGTCAGTTTCAATAAACAACTGACGTTAATAGCGTACTTTATATTTTATAAAATACTATTAACGTAAGTTGTTTGATAAAACTGACGTTAATAGGTTTTTTTTTAAAATTCAGTTTTAAAATATCACTCCCCTCAGCTATCCCTGCATTCAGTAAATATCCCAGTAACATAGAATATCAAACACATTACAGAATTGCAAAGGAAAAATGGAACAATGGGGGGACTTAAAACCAAAACCCATGTATATATATAAATAAATTTTAGTTCCAATGTCTAAAAAACAAAACTACCAATCTAAGGATATATATATACATGTTATTAATTAGTTTCTAAAGTCTAACAAAAAAACTATTTATCTAAGTATTGCGAAGGTATCTTGTCAATTCCTTTTTCAGCCGCATACTTGAAGAAGAATTCAGCGAAGCGCATCCTCAAGTCTCTTAACTCATCTTCTTGAATAGGCGATTGGTCGTTAAATGCCTACACACGTCAGTTGATAATAACAATAACATCAATGCAAGTCATCTTCAAAACTATAATATATAATTTAACAAGTTGTTTAAATATTACCTTAATCCATCCATCCGTAATAGATGTGGAGACTATGTTCAGCATATGAAGCATCACATAATAGCCGCACGACCACCGGTCAATTTGAAATCGAGACTACCAACAAAATTAATTTCAACGTCAGTTGAATATACATATAAATTAGTAATTATAATATTAATTATTTGATAAATAAACTACCAAACCTTGAGAATGTTCCATACAGGATTTGCTTTAGCCTTAGAAGTCCTACTTCTCCCGTTGGCGCAACTTATGCTACTCGCCTTCAGCGCGCTATCATAAACAAATAATCATGTCGATCAATTAACAAATTCATATATCATGTGTGTAATAAACTAAAAACAACTGATATTAAAACTTAAATTAAATTTAAGATTAGTTACTTACTTATTTACAGCTTCCACCACCTTCGGTGGCGGATCTTGGTGGAGAGAGCAGAAGAATATGACTCTATGCCTAGACGGGTGAAGTACGAACAATTGCCAATGGCTTTTCATACAGTAGGGAGCTAGATATAATTCTTTCGGATTATCTCCCAACAAGTTCCCTAAGTATTTACTCAATGCATCGCCATCAAAGAAATCGGGCAGAAGGATTGACGGATCTAAGAAACCGTAAACTGATGCAACGCCCTTATCAAGCTGAAGACGATGGAGATACCTAAGATATGAAAAGGTGTGGATGTTAATTACATAATATATATATATTGAAATTAAAATAAATTATTAAATGTAAAAATACCAAAAATAAATAAGTTATAAAATTAAAATTAACTTACGTGCACCAGAGACTGAAAACATTATTGTTCATCCAGACGCTATTTCTGCAGGCGTTCCCAAGATCGTCACCACAGAAGGTAAATATCCTCCGTTGATCTGGGCGTGCCACCCATCCATCGTGCTCCAATGGACATTCAAAAATCTCAAACGCATAATCCTCACCAAGTGAGAACAAACGAGTGATAGGTGACAACGACACCGACGTCGACTTGGCCTTCAGTTTAGGAAAAATAAAATAGATAAGTTTTTGATAATTAAAAAAAACACAAGTAATTATTTGACTAATTTGGACATTAATAGTGAATAAATACATTTGTTAACATTTCGAGCTTACGTCGTTTGGAGTCCAACTCAAGCTCACGCCTTTTCATTTCCAACTCATGCTCATGGCACTGGACTTCCAACTCCCGCTCCCTAGCTGCCAACTCATCGTCCTCCACATGTGCCCTACTAAAACTCTCTTTTGTGCTCACATGTGAAGGGTTGGCATGCCCTGTGGTGTCCTGGGATGTACCGACGGAGGAAAGCTCTCTGGCAAGCGCCTGCTTGAATTCTGGGTTGGATATTAAGCCTTGCATCAGATGTGTTGTAATAGCTGGGTTGGACATGAGGTGCTGAGTAATGTCAGCCAAAATTGATGCTTCATTGACCACCCGCTTTCGTGAAGCAGACTTGCCATAATATTCTTTGATGGTCACGTTCCCAGGAACATCGAGAACCCGACCAGGATGGTCTTTCTTGCCTAGAGCAGTCATCAAGACGTCCTGCCGTCCAGAAGGGACGAATGCGCCCTGGGAGGATTTTGCTTTAAGATCCATCTACAATGAAAAAAAATGAAAAAACGTGCAAGTGAAGAGTGTTGCAAATATCTATACAAATATCAATTGAAATCAAGTTAATTATTTACTTACAATCTTATCTGCCACTTCGCGAGTGGCATCAACTTTAAAAGATCCCGTCTTTGTCATGCGGCTGGCTAACCAGACATCCTCGCGGTCGATGTCCGACGGAGGACTTGATGGTGTGCCCTCAGGCACCTCTCCTCTTTCAATCTTAGCAGAGTGCTCTTCCTGCTTCGCCCTCAGCCTATCCGCCATCATCTGCTCAATCCGAGTCTGGTACCCACCCTGAGACATGGTGTGGCGGTGGACGTTCTTCGCCTGATTCTGCCCGCCATATATCGCCTTTAGCCTATTCAAACAAAACCACATAATTAAATACAGTTAAATGATCTATAAGAATGACACAAAATTAACTTAATCAACCAATCTGAAATTCTCCATCCTGTTGACTCCTGGCAAACATATCCCAAGTGTCCTGATCAATCCAGGGATAATCCGAGAACATTTTATCAAGCCGCTTCTTCCCAGATACATAGTACCTGGTAAGATCATGCTTGAACCCATTCCAACGCTTTGATGCCATTTTCATACATTTATGACGATGATCCTCATCATTTGGCACAGTCCAAGCTACCTACACATTAGATACATAAAAACTGGATGGATTATAACTCGGATAATTATCTAATAATGTAAATCAAACGAATGTAAAGGTAAAATACCGTGATAGCCTCCCAAATCTGATCCTTAACGTTCTGAGGAACGTCATTCCAGTGGTTGTAGTTGATGCTTACGTGCTACTTCGCTTGTAGAAACACCCACTTATTAAATTCTTTAGAACGGGGTCCCTGGGCATTTAGATTAGCATCGAAGGACACCTCAAGCTTCTGTCCGCTTTGCCTGTCCTTCTCTAGTTTCTTCAACGAGGTGGCTCCTCTACCCCGTTTCCTATGAGCCTGTGATGTCTGTATGGACAAAAAAAAATGATAAAATAGAGGGTTGTAACATTATAAACTTACATTAAAAAGAAGGACTAAATATAGTATATAACATGTAAACTTACACTAGAATCAGGCGTAGGCGTGATCGGGTCCTGCGAAACCCCCACAGTGTCCTCCCGTGCATGTGGGCTATCCGACTGATCCATATGTATGCCTGTTCAGAAACAATATATATGTATTAACATAGGTTATAACTCAAAATAAATACAGAAGTATAAATAAAAATAACTAGATAGGTCCTGTAGATATACAAAACATCTATATATCCAATATAAGGACAATACGGGAGATTGAAAACTATAGTTTTTGAAGATTGCCAAGCACTGGTCACGGTTTAAAGTTACAACTACTGAGACTACAGTTTCAACATACACTCAAAACCAAAAATAGAGACATTCCAAACAACTCAAACTCACAGTTTCAAGTTTCAACTACTGAGACTACAGTTTCAACCAGCAGAGCAACATGCATGCACTCAAAACCAAAAATAAAAAAATGTGCCCTAAAGACTCACCAGAAATAGGCGCTCGCGTGGTGGTGGGGGGGAAGCTCGAGTGGTGGCCAACGTTCGATGTGGTTCTGGGGGGGAGGGACAAGGAGAGTTAGTGCACGGGAAGGGGAAAGAGAGATGTCAAGTTATTGCAAAGAATGAGCGGGAAAGACAGAGTTAGGGGTTAAGAGTGTACCTCACGGTGGTGGCGAAGAAGCCCTCACGGTGGTTGCGGTGGATATGAGCTCGCGATTAGGGTAGAGTGAGAGCGAGAGTGAGGGTTGAGAGTGAGGGTTGAGCGTGATGAAAAGAGAAAAGAGACGTACAGAGAAGTGCAAGAGGCGCATGATGAGCCTCTGTTTGACTGGTTTTATAACTAGTAAAGACCTTGGCTTTGTGCTAATTTTATATCATTTTCACCCAAATTAGACTTGATTGTCCTTAAGTAGTATTTTGAGTCTGTAAAGTGTTTTTATGTTAATTTAGTTGTTTTAGAGTTGAATAAAGTATTTACTATTTTTTCTTGTTTGCAGGATAATAAAAAGAGCAAAGAAGGAAGTGTATCTGAAGCAGAGGCTATCACGCCCAGGCCGTGACAGTGGTCACGGCCGTGATGAGAAGATTATGAAAGTCAGAAAGGATCACGGCCTGCCCGTGATAAGCATCACGGCCGTGACGGACCAGAATGTGAAAGGATACCCTTGGCAGAAGCGATCACGGCCTGGCCGTGATGACCATCACGGCCGTGACAAGAGAGAAACCAAAAGCCTATTTGAAGGCAGAACTGAGGGAAAGCTAAAAGGAATCCAAACAACTTTCATGAAGAACTCAGATGCTGAATTGGATGTATAGTGGGTCACATTGGGCCTTGAAGTTAGAACATAATTCACATCCATTGGAACCTGAACTAGTCATGAAGATTGGGCCATAACTTGGGCTGTAGATGTCGGTTGGAAGTGAAACCGGTGGCAAATGAAAGATAAACCAAAGAGCTTTAACTCTCATGAAGACCATTATTCCAAACAGATACGTTTTGAGGGGCTCCAATCCGTTTGAAGACAGAGACGTTTCAGCTGCCCTATGAGTTGAATGTGGACATAACTCCCTCATCTTAACTCATAATTAAGCAAATTGAGTGGCTTTGGAAAGCTAAGAGGCAGAGGTTGAAGTGAATTAAAGGAGCATTCAGATATTGAGAGGTCTTGAGAGAATTTGTATAAATAGTTAGTCATAGTTAGTCAGAGAGTTAGTCAGTTTTGGCTAGCCTTAGCTAGTCAGTAGGAGTAGTGGTAGTTTCAATAGTTTATTTTCCTTTTCTTTTCTTTTCTGCTTATGTCTGTAATGGAGAATTAGTCTCCTAAATTAATCTAATGTGATTGGTTTCTGTTAAGACTTGAGGTTTCTGTAATCCTGTTTCATTTGCTTTTCTCTTTTCAATGCCATGCTTTATATTTCTGTTTGCTTAATTCAGGAGTATATTGTGTTGTGTTGGTTTATCTCGGTGATATCATGTTCCTATAATTAATCGCGTTTGCTTAATTCGCGTGTGTTCGTTTCGTGTTCGCTTAGTTCACGAAGGGCTTAACCCCGTTTGCTTAATTCGGGAATAGGGACATATATTTGTAGTAGTGGTTTCGCTTGTAAATTGTTGCTACAACCGGGAGGGGATTAGAATCTGCTTAGGGTTGCATGAACCGATGATAGTTGGGAAACCGAGAACAGTAGGTTAATCGCTTAGCTTATTTGGTAACTGCTCTGTTTTCTTGCTTTGTTTTCTGTTTTGCTTCTTAATTTAGTTTTCAATCCAAAACCCCCAATTCTGACTTTTTCTAACTTTTTCTGTTAATAATAACAACAACTAAAGAGTCCTTGAGAGACGATCCGAGTTGTCGCTCTATACTACATTATTTTGTAAACGCTCGTTCTTTTTGGCGCGTGGCGACAGCGCGGCCAAAAATTGGCGCCGTTGCCGGGGACTCTGGTTTGTTGTTATTAGCAGGAAAAAAAATTTAAAAAAAAAAAAACCCTTTTGCATTCCTGAATTAGTTTTGTCTGCTTGTCTGCTTGTCTGGTTGTTTGATTGCCATGGATAATTACATGTATGGATATTTGCCTAATGTTTATTATGAACCACCTTGCATGTATTATCCTAGTTTTAATGACCCACCACCATACTATCCTAGCCAAGTGACCACCTCTGCACCTTCCGAACCTTCACAGAGCACCTTGGATGAGATTGCTTCAATGCTACAACAAATGGAAGAGAACAATCAACGGATGGCACAACAAGATTTTGAATATCAACAGAGGATGGAGGCTCAATACCAGAGGGACCAAGCTGAATCTCGGAAGTTGTGGGCTCTAATTGATCAAGTTACCGCCAACTCGGTTGCAATGCTAATTCCGCGGCCCATTGAAGAACCTACAGAGGCACAAGTTATTCTTGAAAATACTTTTGATAATAATTCTGATGATAATGTTTCTGTTGATGATGGTTTATGTGTTGAATCCCCTGATCCTAATGCTTGTTATTGTGACGGAACTGCTTTGTGTGTTGAATGTTTTACAGGTTTATACTTTTCAGGAAAAATAGAAAATGCGGATCGTTTTGCAGGTTTGTTCTGTTCAGGAAACTTAGATCAGGAGGATCAAGAGGACGTCTGCTCCCCCATGCCTGAAGATAAAGAAGAACCTTTGGGAGTAGATGATTCAAGTAAAACAATTGAATGTGTTGAGAGTAATGGGGTGGATGAATTGATTGAAGAATTCCCAGACATTGTGGATTTTTCTGATTCATTTTCTTGTAATATATGTACTAACTCTAACCCTTGTTTGGTGTGTGCTGAAATTTCTGCATGTATAGCAGGTGATAACTTTGTTAGTGCAGAGGATGAAAACCTTGCAGAAGTTGAAGCAGCACCGATAACCAAAACTAACTGTTTGCCACTTCCCCCTGAGGAGCCACTAGTGATGGATTTTGCACCCTTGGATCTTGCACCATGGCCAGTCCAAGAGGTTGAAACCCACTTCTATTGGGGAGACTTCATTGAGAAAGCGGTCATCTGTGACCCGAGAGGTAGTGAGAAGTCCGCCGCACTGGGCGAAGTCATCATAATTGTCAAACGCTCACCTCCGCATCAAAGCTGCAAGCTAGGAGACCATGGAACAAATTTCAGTCCTTTGGCTACCATGTGGGACTTATGCTACAGGCAGTGGGACCCTGGTGGAACCGCCCTTCAATGAGTTTTTCTTAACCCTTATCTCTTTTAATTTTCTTTTTCTTGCTTTATTTCTGTTTTATTTTCAATAAAGCTCTTGAATAATTTGAGAAGCTCAGGAGTTGTGTGTTGAGTCTAGTAGTGGCAAGTTTATTGGTTTTGATTAATTTTTGCATAGATTGATTGCATGTTATGTGTTGACTGTTTCCCCCTAGGTTGAAAAAAATTTTGTTTTAAAAAAAAAAAAAAAAAAAATGATCCCCATATGATTGAAAACTGAACTTTGAGATTTTATTATGATGGCATGATTTATGATAAGTTTGGGGTGATAGGAAGCACACACTAGGGATAGAATCTCTGTCAAACAAATTGCATAAATGTCCAGGTGAGGTTTTGAGCCTCCAACATGTTTTAAATTGTGTGAAAATCACTTTTGATTGCACTTTCCTGAATTTGATTGAATCTCTTTTTGGTTTGCATGATTATATGTGTGTAGCAAATGATTTAGGCAGTTTTTTTTGTAAATAGCTACTTGGCCTGAATAAACCATTTCCTGATGCATGTTCCCTAGTTAACCCCATTGAGCCTATTAGCCTGATTAATTCTTGATAACCTAATGTTATAAGCCCAAAAATCTGGAAAACCATGTTAACCCGATCTTAGGATTAGGAGAGCATGTAATCTTAGAATGGGTGCAAGAAACCAAAGTTTGGGGTGGCTACCCGGTGCAATATGTTGTTTGGGATTGAGAAAAAAATTTATGTAAAAAAAAAATAAAAAAAAAAATAAAAGAAAAGAAAAACAGAAAAAAAAATAAAAAGTGCAAAAATGCCAAAAAGAAATAAAAAGGTTGTAGTCACCCAGAAGCATAAAGAAAAAAATTAAGAAAGGAACTTGAGTGAATTTCAAAGTGTAAAAATGTTTCATGCTCTCTTAGTTCCTAGGGTCTTCAGCCTAGTTCCTTTGTATATCCTACCCTTAGCCAGGCCCCATTACAACCCATAAAAGACCTGTTGATGTTGCTTGCATGTTTTCTGTGGGAATCATTTTGAGATGAAAATCAAATTTATGGGAAGTGCTCTTAAAAGTGAAATTGAGTGCAATGTTGCTAGCCTGACACAAACTGAGCGATGAGTGAAACACAAATTTCCCTTGTGAGGAAGGCAGTTGTTTGGATTTGGTGATCTCCCTTTTGTGTGTAACTTGGATCCCCTGCTTAGATTAATGATTGTTTGATTGATGAAATTCTCAATTGTTTAGAATAAATGATTGTGGGGATTACTTTGCTTGAAAGGGGGGAACATTGAAGAAAAAAATATTTTGAAATATTGCTTGAAATTTGTGTGAAAGTTAATTGAGTCCTTAAGCTTGCCATGTTTTGCCAGGTCTTGAGTCTTTTTAAGTTTTTAAGTTTTTGAGTTTTAGTTTGCTTGGGGACAAGCAAAGTTTAAGTTTGGGGTATTTTGATGAGCCTCTGTTTGACTGGTTTTATAACTAGTAAAGACCTTGGCTTTGTGCTAATTTTATATCATTTTCACCCAAATTAGACTTGATTGTCCTTAAGTAGTATTTTGAGTCTGTAAAGTGTTTTTATGTTAATTTAGTTGTTTTAGAGTTGAATAAAGTATTTACTATTTTTTCTTGTTTGCAGGATAATAAAAAGAGCAAAGAAGGAAGTGTATCTCGGCGAGAGGCTATCACGCCCAGGCGTGACAGTGGTCACGGCCGTGATGAGAAGATTATGAAAGTCGAAAAGGATCACGGCCTGCCCGTGATAAGCATCACTACCGTGACGGACCAGAATGTGAAAGGATACCCTTGGCGTAAGCGATCACGGCCGGCCGTGATGACCATCACGGCCGTGACAAGAGAGAAACCAAAAGCCTATTTGAAGGCAGAACTGAGGGAAAGCTAAAAGGAATCCAAACAACTTTCATGAAGAACTCGGATGCTGAATTGGATGTATAGTGGGTCACATTGGGCCTTGAAGTTAGAACATAATTCACATCCTTTGGAACCTGAACTAGTCATGAAGATTGGGCCATAACTTGGGCTGTAGATGTCGGTTGGAAGTGAAACCGGTGGCAAATGAAAGATAAACCAAAGAGCTTTAACTCTCATGAAGACCATTATTCCAAACAGATACGTTTTGAGGGGCTCCAATCCGTTTGAAGACAGAGACGTTTCAGCTGCCCTATGAGTTGAATGTGGACATAACTCCCTCATCTTAACTCATAATTAAGCAAATTGAGTGGCTTTGGAAAGCTAAGAGGCAGAGGTTGAAGTGAATTAAAGGAGCATTCAGATATTGAGAGGTCTTGAGAGAATTTGTATAAATAGTTAGTCATAGTTAGTCAGAGAGTTAGTCAGTTTTGGCTAGCCTTAGCTAGTCAGTAGGAGTAGTGGTAGTTTCAATAGTTTATTTTCCTTTTCTTTTCTTTTCTGCTTATGTCTGTAATGGAGAATTAGTCTCCTAAATTAATCTACTGTGATTGGTTTCTGTTAAGACTTGAGGTTTCTGTAATCCTGTTTCATTTGCTTTTCTCTTTTCAATGCCATGCTTTATATTTCTGTTTGCTTAATTCAGGAGTATATTGTGTTGTGTTGGTTTATCTCGGTGATATCATGTTCCTATAATTAATCGCGTTTGCTTAATTCGCGTGTGTTCGTTTCGTGTTCGCTTAGTTCACGAAGGGCTTAACCCCGTTTGCTTAATTCGGGAATAGGGACATATATTTGTAGTAGTCGTTTTGCTTGTAAATTGTTGCTACAACCGGGAGGGGATTAGAATCTGCTTAGGGTTGCATGAACCGATGATAGTTGGGAAACCGAGAACAGTAGGTTAATCGCTTAGCTTATTTGGTAACTGCTCTGTTTTCTTGCTTTGTTTTCTGTTTTGCTTCTTAATTTAGTTTTCAATCCAAAACCCCCAATTCTGACTTTTTCTAACTTTTTCTGTTAATAATAACAACAACTAAAGAGTCCTTGAGAGACGATCCGAGTTGTCGCTCTATACTACATTATTTTGTAAACGCTCGTTCTTTTTGGCGCGTGGCGACAGCGCGGCCAGCGCACGGGTGTAAACGTTAAAATTAAAATAAAACAACATTTTACGTCAGTTGTTAGTAAAACCTGACGTTAAAGATCATATATTTAAAGTCAGATGTCTTAAGAAACTGACGTTAAAAACTCTCACACTTATTACGTCAGTTGTTAGTAAAAACTGACGTTAAAAGTCATATATTTAACGTCAGTTGTATTAAGAAACTGACGTTAAAAACACTCACACTTCTTACGTCAGTTGTATTACATAACGGACGTTAAAAGTTTATTAGTTTCTGCAAAAACATTCATTCCTTTGACTACTGTGCTACTTACCCATTCACCTTGTACCTAATCCTCTTAATGAGCATTAAGTTTATAGATAAGTTTTCAAGAAAATCAGAATAGCTTAGTAACTTCATCCACTACTCCTATAAATAGCTTCCTTCCATCCTTTTAATTTTTTCTGCTTCACAATATGGCTCTGCCATGGAGACTAACTTCATCACTCTTTCTTCCTATTCGTAGACTCAAAGATCTTTGTCTTAATGGTCAAACAACTTCTGAGTTTGTGTAAATCACATTACATGGATGGTAAGGTTGGGTGAATCACGTAATGTGATTCTCTCACTTTATTTCATCCCAGTCATCCCTTTCACTTTGCTTTGGAAGCAAGTGATTGTGGATTCAAGACAACGCATCAAGGAATTCCAGTGAAGAAGAAAGATGCAAAGATCCATTTCACTTTGCTTTCGCTGCTAGTGACTGAGGATTTACTTTGCATCATGGAATTCAAGTGAGGGAGGTGATGCATCCATTGGAGTTTCTGATGACAGGACTGAAAAGAAAATGATGTTGATGCAGAAACTTTTTTATATTTTAGGGCTATGTTGCAGAAATTTTTTATCTTTTAATCATGTAATTTTAACTTATGAATCGCTTCAATGACATACGATTTGATTTATACATATAACTTGTTTTATGTTAAGTGTTTATTTATTTTAATTTGCACAAGAATTTGTTTACTAATTCAAGCTAATTAATAAAAATTAAAAAAAAAACTTGTATAAAAAAAAAGGATTAGAAATAAACTGCAGTACTATATGGAGTGATCTGCGTTAAGAGGGACAACAGGGACATGACAACCAATGAAATGAGTTTCATAATTATTTACGTCAGTTATTTATAGAACTGACGCAAATAGTGATTTAATATTTACAAACTGCCACCACCTCATTTTTAACGTCAACTTAATTTATGACTGCCAAGTTCCCGTATATTAATTACATTATTTCCAATATTCATTCTGCAAGTTTATAATATATAGGATTATTTACGTCAGCTATTTATTTAACTGAAGTAAAAATCAAACTTTTAACGTCAGTTGTATAAAAAACTGACGTTAACAATAAATATTTTTTATTTTAAAAACACTTTTAACGTCAGTTTTTTTAAACAACTGACGTTAAAAGTGTATAGATATCTGCAAAAACATTCATTCCTTTGACTACTGTGCTACTTACCCATGCACCTTGTAACTTAATCCTCTTAATGAGCATTAAGTTTATAGATAAGTTTTTAAGAAAATCAGAATAGCTTAGTAACTTCATCCCCTGCTCCTATAAATAGCTTCCTTCCATCCTTTTAATTTTCGGCTTCACAATATGGCTCTGCCATGGAGATTAACTTCATCACTCTTTCTTCCTATTCCTAGACTCAAAGATCTTTGTCTTAATGGTCAAACAACTTCTGAGTTTGTGTAAATCACATTACATGGGTGATAAGTTTGAGTAAACCACATTATGTGAGTTGCTCACCTCATCATCATTCCGGAGAATCAGCTGCTGGAGGGCAAATCAGGTGCTCGGGCGTCACAGTTCCAAAACCTCAGCTTTGGCAGCAAGTGACCGTCATGGAAGTCTCTGGAACCACTGCCTTTGCTTGAAACAGATCTAGTGCACCTGTTTTTGCCTCTCTTGAGCTCTCTCATGCCCCCAGGTTTTACGAGGTCTTGGAGTATATTTTTCCCTTTGGCATATTTCATAAAACTCTCACGATGGGATGTAGCTTTAATGTTTAGGAATTTAAACCCTTTCAATGTAACTTTTTATAGGATTTTAAACCCTTTCAATCTTACAGATCGATCAGTATTACACTTCATGAATGAGATCCGGTTTGGGTTATTGATTCAACTTATACTTCGCACATATATTTTAGTTTTCAAAACAGAAACACAAAACATCAAAGCAATTCATGTGAAACTGAAACTTTGAGGAAGGCAATGCGGAAGGGTACGTATACTAGATAAAAAAATTATTAAAATAACCTTTAACGTTTGTTGATGTAAGGACTGACGTTAAAAGTGAAGTGACTCACTTTTAACGTCAGTTCTTTATAGAACTGATGTTAAAATGTTCACTTTTAACGTCAGTTGTTTATTTAACTGACATTAAAAGTCAGTCACTTCACGTTTAACGTCAGTCATTAAAACAACTGACGTTAAAATTGAATTAATGAAGTCTGATATTTACAAAACTGCCACCGCCCCCTTTTTAACGTCTAGCTTTTGGTTAACTGACATAAACCTTTACCGTCTAATGTATATTTTCCACTAGTGATTTGAATTTTTATCATGCTCACGGGTGCTTGACATCAGAGAGGAGGACCAAAATTACGCTTTTTATCGTTGAATCCAAGAGCATGAGGTAAAAGAAGCTTTGAGAAGGATGGATAATGGCAAGGCAGTTGGACCGGACAATATACCTGTGGAGGTATGGAAGAGTCTAGGAAATAGAGGCATTAGTTGGCTCATGAAGTTTTTTAACGAGATTATGAGGTCAAAGAAAATGTCGGACTAATGGAGGAGAATCATTTTAGTTCCGATTTACAAGAACAAGGGGGATATACAAAATTTCGCAAATTATAGAGGGATTAAGCTTATGAGTCATACTATGAAGCTATGGGAAATGGTGCTTGAACGGAGACTAAGAAAAGGAACCAAAATCACCGACAAACAATTTGGTTTTATGCCCGAGGGGTCGACCACGGAAGCAATTTACTTGCTACGACGAGTGATGGAACAATATCGAAGGGATCAAAAAGATTTACACATGGCCTTCATTGATTTGGAGAAAGCATATGATAGGGTGCCAAGAGAGGTTTTTTGGGAAGCCCTAGAAAAGAAAGGTGTTCGGATTGCCTATATTCGAGCTATCAAGGATATGAATGAGGGGGCCACGACTAATGTGAGAACGCAGGGTGGAGCCACAGAAGATTTCCCAATAACCATAGGTCTGCACCAAGGGTCAGCTTTAAGCCCATATCTTTTTACCTTGGTCTTGGATGTACTTACAGAGCACATTCAAGAGCCAGCACCGTGATGCATGCTTTTCGCAGATGATATAGTTCTAGTTGGAGAGTCGAGAGAGGATATAAATGGAAGGTTGGAGACAAGCTTTAGAAGCACATGGATTTCGTTTGAGTAGAAGCAAGATGGAGTATATGGAGTGTGAGTTTAGCAAAAGGTGAAACACCTATAGCTTAGAGGTGAAAGTTGGAGACCACAACATACCACAAGTCACACGGTTTAAATATCTTAGGTCTATTATACAAAATGACGGAGAAATTGAGGGAGATGTAAACCATCAGATTCAATCAGGGTGGTGAAATGGAGGAAGACTTCGGGTTTTTTGTGTGATAAAAAGGTACCTCTTAAGCTAAAGGGAAAATTTTACCGTACAACTATTAGACCGGCGATGTTGTATGGGACGGAGTGTTGGGCAGTAAAAAATCAACACGAGAGTAAAATCAATGTAGCGAAGATGAGAATGTTGCGCTGGATGAGCGGAAAAACTAGACGTGATAGGATTAGGAATGATAACATTAGAGAGAGAGTTGGGGTAGCACCTATTGTAGAAAAGATGGTTGAATCTCGACTTAGGTGGTTTGGGCATGTATGGAGGAGACCTTTAGATTCTGTAGTAAGGAGAGTGGACCAGGTGAAGGGAAATCCAATAGCTAGAGGTAGAGGTAGGCCAAGAAAAACTATAGGAGAAACTATTAAGAAAGATTTAGAATCCAATGATTTAACTATTAACATGATTCATGATAGAACGTTATGGCATCGTATGATCCTTGTAGCCGACCCCACCTAGTGGGATTAGGCTTGGTTGTTGTTGTTGTATTTCAAACCTTCCTATAAATATGTATAAACTATTGCTCCTTCAACTCATTTCTTTCTTTCTCCATATCTCTCTAACATTGACCTGAGTTTTGCAAGTTGCAACATGAAAGGAGTTATACTCTTTTTGGTCATTATTTTTTTCCCAGAGTCAATTCTATCATTAGCTGAAGCTAAACTTGATAATGGTTTAAACATGGACCTTATTCATCGAGACTCACCTTTATCACCCTTCTATGGCTCTTTGATGACCCAAAGAGGGGTCGTTCTAAATTCTGCAATGCGCTCCGTTTCTCGAAACAATCATTTCAACTTCACTGCAGATGACCAGGGAAGCAAAGCTGAAACTGTAGTTGTTGCCACTCAAGGAGATTACCTTATGAAAATCCTTATAGGTACCCCACCAGTAGAGTCACTTGTTGTTGCAGACACAGGCAGTGGTCTTGTTTGGGTACAATGCTTGCCTTGTCTAGATTGTTACAAACAAACGGACCCAATATTTGTTCCAAAACATTCTTCTACTTACGAGGAGATGCCTTGTGATTCTGATTCTTGTACCTTGATTGACAAACATTCTTGTGGGGCTACAGACCAATGCAGGTACTACTAGGGTGGAACAAAACCCACCTATGTTATCATCTTAATGTACTTGTTTAAAATGTTATGTTATCATTTAAATGTGCTTGTTTAAAATGCTTTAAAATTTTGGTCATGTTAACGACACTGATTAAGGAATAAAAAAAAAGTCGTTTTCATTAAAAAAAATTAAGAGTCTATTTGGTTTATTTCCGATTTCAATTTCTAGATTTCATTAGTAATTAAAACAAAAATAATAATTAAAAAACTATTAGCTTGTTTTTATTTTATTTCCTATTTTCACATATTTGTACAGTAAAAACAAATAAAAAATTGTTTTTTGTGTCTCCTGTACAAATCTTTGAAAACAGAAAATGGAATGAAAATAATGTGACATTTTTACAATTATATATGTTTTAATTATTTCTATAAATAGGAAATGGAAACGATCTCCTTTTTGTTTCTAGTATTTATTTATTTATTTATTTATTTATTTTTAAAATAATTATAAAATTGTCATTTTGTTTTCTATTTTAAATTTTATTATAAATCGAAAACATGAAGAAACAACTTTTGGTTGTACTTCCTGTACAAATTTTTTGAAAACAAGAAATAAATGAAAATAAGATGACAGTTTAGTAATTATTTTTTAAAATAGGAAATTGAAAACAAAATGAATTAATTTAAACAAATTCATTATATATGTTATATATATATATATATATATATATATATATATATATAAGTAAATGATATTTATTGTTTTTAGTACTTAAACAATATTCACTGTGTTGATCATATAATTATGAGTATAATTTGGTATGTGATTTAATTTGATGTGTATATATTTTTAAGATAAACTTAATTTTTATAGTAGGCCCACTTCATCGTTCAAGTCCGGCTCCATCCGTGGCAGCAAGCTTATATTTTGATCAAGCTCATCCTTCCCTCTTCGTTTGATTTGGGAGAACTCTTATGGGTTGGTTTTAAATAAGATTCCTCCTAAGAATGCAATAAATTCATTTTATATATATATTATTGTTCAGTATTTCCACGATATTAAATTCCTTTTAAAATATATATGGTATTAATGGAGATTTAAATTGTAAAATCTTCGACATACCACGCATCAATATTTTGATTTTGACATGATAATAGTCACAATTATTTATTCGTAGGATCATACAAATCCAGATTTTCAAAATTAGTTGATTAATATTAACACATATATCTCTCTCTCTCTAGCATATTGACCTGAGTTTTGCAAGTTGCAACATGAAAGGAGTTATACTCTTTTTGGTCATTATTTTTTCCCAGAGTCAATTGTATCATTAGCTAAATAAATTAGATAATGGTTTAAGCATTGACCTTATTCATCGAGACTCACCTTTATCACCCTTGTATGACTCTTTGATGACCCAAAGAGAGGTCCTTCTAAATTCTGCAATGCGCTCCGTTTCTGGAAACAACCATTTCAACTTCACTGCAGATGATCAGGGACGCAAAGCTGAAACTGTAGTTATTGCCACCCAAGGAATCTTTATAGGTACACCACCAGTAGAGTCACTTGCTGTTACAGACACAGGCAATGGTCTTGTTTGGGTACAATGCTTGCCTTGTCAGGATTGTTACAAACAAACACACCCAATATTTGATCCAAAACATTCTTCTACCTACGAGGAGATACCTTGTGATTCTGATTCTTGTACCTTGATTGACAAGCATTCTTGTGGGGCTATAGACCAATGCAGGTACTACTAGGGTGGAACAAAACCCACCTATGTTATCATCTTAATGTACTTGTTTAAAATGTTATGTTATCATTTAAATGTCCTTGTTTAAAATGCTTTAAAATTTTGGTCATCTTAACAACACTGGTTAAGGAATACATAAAAAAAAAGTTGTTTTCATTAAAAAAAAATTAAGAGTCTCTTTGGTTTATTTTCTATTTCAATTTCAAGATTTCATTAGTGATTAAAACAAAAATAATAATTACAAAACTATTAGCTTGTTTTTATTTTGTTTCCTATTTTCATATAAAACAATAAATAGAATGAAAATAATATGGCAGTTTTATAATTATTTATGTTTAATTATTTCTAAAAATAGGAAATTAAAACGGTCTCCTTTTTGTTTCTAGTGTTTTATTTTATTTTATTTTCAAAAATAATTATAAAACCGACATTTTGTTTTCTATTTTAAATTGTATTATAAATCGAAAACATGAAAAAACAACTTTTGGTTGTACTTCATGTACAAACTTTTTGAAAACAAAATAACAGTTTTGTAATTATTTTTTAAAATAGGAAATTGAAAACAAAGCATACATGCTCTTAGTATTTCACTTTTATAAATATTAAATACATTAATTTTCAATAAAAACTTTATTTACTTGATTCCTTAATCTAGGACATTCATTAGTATTTTTCTTTTCTTTAAATAATTATATAAGTTTGATTTGGCATGTACTCTTCAAATCAAATTTCTGTTTCCAACCTTGAAGGTACCTTATAACATATTCGGATGAATCCTACTCAGAAGGAGACTTGGCTAAAGATATCACTAACTTTGGTCCCAATGCTGGCGCTTTTGCTTCTCCTAAAACTAGGTTTGGGTGTGGACATGGGCGAATTCTAGCATGAGCTAGGTACAACATCACTCACGGTAGGAAAGCTTCGTGTGAACTTTTGTAGCAGGTGAAGTCTTAAAATCCCGGTTGCTCCTAGACAACATATTTTCAAATAGGTGCCCCGTAGCTGCCCCATAGGCCATTCTATGCAAAGAGTTGTGCTAATTGAACACAGCTTTTCGACACAAATACGACACCTGCTACAGTAGTGCTACTGTCACTAGTGCAATAAGTGCTTTTTATGTCAGTTAAAATTGATTTTTACGCCGAATCTTGACCGACGAAATATCGGTACGACGTTAATAGTTAATATTTTAACGTCAGTTGAGAACTGACGTTAAATATAACACTATTAACGCCAGTTCCTTAACAAAGCCGACGTTAATTTTGTAAAAATTAACGTCGATTTTTTAAACAACTGACGTTAAACTAAAACTATTAAAGTCAGTTCTTTAATACAACGGACGTTGATTTTGTTAAAACTAACGTCAGTTGTTTTAAAGAACTGACGTTAAAGGTTTAATTTTAACATCAGTTTTAATAAACAACTGACGTTAATAGTGTATTGTATATTTTATAAAATACTATTAACGTCAGTTGTTTGATACAACTGACGTTAATATGTTTTTTTTTTAAATTCAGTTTTAAAATATCACTCCCCTCAGCTATCCCTGCATTCAGTCCCAATAATACAGAATATCACACACATTACAGAATTGCAAAGGAAAATTGAACAATGGGGGGACTTAAAACCAAAACCCATGTATATATATAAATAAATTTTAGATCCAATGTCTAAAAAACAAAACTATCTAAGGATATATATATACATGTTATTAATTAGTTTCTAAAGTCTAACAAAAAAACTATTTATCTAAGTAGTGCGGAGGTATGTTGGCAATTCCTTTTTCAGCCGCATACTTGAAGAAGAATTCAGCGAAGCGCATCCTCAAGTCTCTTAACTCATCTTCTTCAATAGGCGATTGGTCGATAAATGCCTAGACACATTCAAATAATAACAATAACATAAATGCAAGTCATCTTCAAAACTATAATATATAATTTAACAAGTTGTTTAAATATTACCTTCTTCCATCCATCCGTAATAGATGCGGAGAGCTATGTTCAAAGATATGAAGCTTCACATAATAGCCGCACGACCAACTATCAGTTTGAAATCGAGACTACCAACAAAATTAATTTCAACGTCAGTTGAATATACACATAAGTTAGTAATTATAATATTAATTATTTGATAAATAAACTACCAAACCTTGAGGATGTTCCATATAGGATTTGCTTTAGCCTTAGAAGTCCTACTTCTCCCGTTGGTGCAACTTATGCTACTCGCCTTGTATTGCGCTATCATAAACAAATAATCATGTCGATCAATTAACAAACTCATATATCATGTGTGTAATAAACTAAAAACAACTGATATTAAAACTTAAATTAAATTTAAGATTAGTTACTTACATATTTACTGACTTCCACCACCTTCAGGTGGCGGATCATGGTGGAGAGAGCGGAAGAATATGACAAGTATGCCTAGACGGGTGAAGTACGAACAATCGCCAATGGCGATCCATACAGTAGGGAGCCAGATATAATTCTTTCGGATTGTCTCCCAACAAGTTCCCTAAGTATTTACTCAATTCATCGCCAAAGAAAAGAACTTCGGGAAGAAGGATTGACGGATCTAAGAAACCGTAAACCGATGCAACGCCCTTATCAAGTCAAGACGATGGAGATACCTAAGATATGAAAAGGTGTGGATGTTAATTACATAATATATATATTGAAATTAAAATAAATTATTAAATGGAAAAATACCAAAAATAAATAAGTTATAAAATTAAAATTAACTTACGTGCACCGAGACTCATGACATTGCTTTGTTCATCCAGATGTTATTTCCGCAGCGTTCCCGAGATCGTCACCAACGAAGGAAAATATCCTTTGTTGATCTGGGCGTGCCACCCATCCATCGTGATCCAATGGACATTCAAAAATCTCAAACGCATAATCCTCACCTAGTGAGAACAAACGAGTGATAGGTGACAGTGACACCGACGTCGACTTGGCCTTGATTTTAGGAAAAATAAAATATATAAGTTTTTGATAATAAAAAAAAAACAATTAATTATTTTAATAAATTGGACATTAATAAAGAATAAATACCTTTGCTAACATTTCGAGCTCACGTCGTTTGGATTCCAACTCAAGCTAACGCCTTTTCATTTCCAACTCATGCTCATGGCGCTGGACTTCCAACTCCCGCTCCCTAGCTGCCAACTCATCGTCCTCCACATGTGCCATACTAAAACTCTCTTTTGTTCTCACATGTGAAGCGTTGGCAAGCCTTGCGGTGTCCTGGGATGTACCGACGGAGGAAAGCTCTCTGGCAAGCGCTGCTTGAATTCTGGGGTTGGCTATTAAGCCTTGCATCGAGTGTGATGTAATATCCGGGTTGGACATGAGGTCTTGAGTAATGTCAGCCAAAATTGATGCTTCATTGACCACCCGCTTTCTCGAAGCAGACTTGCCATAATATTGTTTGATGGTCACGTTCCCGGGAACACCGAGAACCCAACCAGGATGGTCTTTCTTGCCTAGAGCAGGTCATCAAGACGTCCTGCCGTCCAGAAGGGACGAATGCGCCCTGGGAGGATTTTGCTTTAAGATCCATCTACAATGAAAAAAAATGAAAAAACGTGCAAGTGAAAAGTGTTGCAAATATCTATACAAATATAAATTGAAATCAAGTTAATTAGTTAGTTACAATCTTATCTGCCACTTCTGAGTGGCATCAACTTTAAAAGATCCCGCCTTTGTCATGCGTAGGCTAACTGGACATCCTCGCGGTCGATGTCCGACGGAGGACTTGATGGTGTGCCCTCAGGCACCTCTCCTCTTTCAATCCTAGCAGAGTGCTCTTCCTGCTTCGTCCTCAGCCTATCCGCCATCATCTGCTGGATCCGAGTATGGTACCCACCCTGAGACATGGTGTGGCGGTGGACGTTCTTCGCCTGATTCTGCCGACCCTTATTTGCCTTAGCCTATTCAAACAAAAACACATAATTAAATACAGTTAAATGATCTATAATAAGCATAAAAAATTAACTTAATCAACCAACCTGAAATTCTTCATCCTGTCGACTCCTGGCAAACATATCCCAAGTATCCTGATCAATCCAGGGATAATCCGAGAACATTTTATCAAGCCGCTTCTTCCCAGATACATAGTACCTGGTAAGATCATGCTTGAACCCATTCCAACGCTTTGATGCCATTTTCATACATTTATGACGATGATCCTCGTCATTTGGCACAGTCCAAGCTACCTACTGATGCGTATTTTTAGAATAAAGGCAAGTGCACCTCGTCGCAATCAAGTAATACGGTGGTGAGACCGGTTATCGTATCCACAGGGATCGGTTGTCAATTACCAATTCACAAACTCAACAACTATCTAGACTAAACCATGGTATGAAAAGATCATAAAATAAATAAATAAAATGTTTTTGGTCTTTTGGGAATTTTATCGAACACTTGGTATGCAAACAGAGATGTGGTTGAGATTGTCAGGGTTAGACTACACTAATCCTCCCTTAATTGCAATGAAATGATTATCAACACAAGCACTACTTCAATTATGACAATCAAGCCTTTTCTAAAATACTCAAGCCTAATGTCTTAGCTGCATTGAGCCTAAAACCCCAAATCAAACCCTAATGTCTTAGGTGGATTAATCTGTGATTTTGCATTAAGTCAAGACTTATAAGATTGCAAGCAGCCAACACCTATGTCTAGATTCTTGAACTACTTGGCATATGATTCATGAGCATGCCTTAACACCAACCTTCCAGTTATCTATCAAAGCAACATATCATTCCTATGGGTAGCTAATCCAAGGAAAGCATTAAGCACATAATCACATACTCATAAAGAAATAAAGACTTGCATTAAAACCAAATCAAATACAAACAAGTTTAGAAAAGCTACATCTAACCCCAACAATAGGGGATTAGTTACTCATATTTACAGACAACCAAACCAGGGAAATAGGAGAAGAGGAGAGGAGAGACTCCATGGGAGCTTTCCTTCTTCTTCACAGCAACCCCTCTCAGCAACTCCCTTCTAGGGTTAGAACCCTAGCTCAGCCACAGCCTCCCAGAGCCTCCAAATGCCTCCCTCCAGACCTAAAAAACTCCCTTTGTTCTGTCTGCTGCGTTCTTATTTATAGGTCTGCTGCGCGTCACGGCCGTGATGGCCATCACGGGCTGGCCGTGACGCGTTCTGTCCAAGGCGTACTTGCATAAAATTGGTTCTCGCGAGGCGAGCCCTTTGTTCGCGACGCGAATCCTGAATTTCTGGTAGGTCATGGCCGTGATGTCTATTACGGGCAGGCCGTGACAGTCTCTGACTTTTGCCTTCTGCTCTGCTTGATCACGGCCGTGATGGTCATCACGGCCATGCCGTGATGGGCTCTGTTTGGCTCATATTCTTCACTTTTCAAGCTCTATTTCATCCAAGCTCCACCATGGCTGATTTTGATCATTTTTACATTGAATTCCTGCAAAACAACACCAAGACACCGCTTCACCCGTTCCAAGAAAACTCTAACTAAAATCAAATAAAGAATGCCTAATCTATATGCAAAATGCATGCAAAAGTATATAGAAAACATGATGTAAAATCACACTATCAAATCACCCCAAGCTTATTCAATTGCTTGTCCTCAAGCAATCACTAAGGCCAGTAGAAGAAAACAGAACATGGATAGTGAACTAAGAACCCGAGTAAATGATTCAAGTAATAGGCAATTCAACAATTCAGCAAGAGACAATCAGTTCAAGTCCAATTAGAGGCTTAGGTTCCTTAGACTCATGTTCTCACTGATTTGGGCACTCTTTCTCACCTGAAGCTCACCCCAAGCTTGTTCATTTGCTTGGCTCTCTTTTCTCACCTCACTCAAGTGTTTAGGGGATAAGACATTTCACTCAATTTTCCTCAAGTAATGAATCCTACCATAGGCTTGACTATCAACCAAATCTCTACTTTGTTAATGAAAACAATTAAGAATCAAGAGGTCTTTCACTTGGTTGTAACGTGGCCATGGGATTAATCGTTAGGTGGGGATAACAAGAAAAGGACATTTCAAAAGGCTACATAAACATCAAGCATTGCAAACATGACCTTCTAAAATACCTTCTTGGGTTTTTAATTTATTTTTCCACCTTTCTTTTCTTTCTTTTTCTTTTTATTTCTCATTTTTCTTTTTGTCATCCCCTTCTCTATTTATTTTTCTTTTTCTTTTTTTTTTCCTTTTTCTTTTATTTGGAGAAGGGGAGATTTTTTCAAATCAAGAGAATTAATTTTTTCTTTTGATTCTTTTCCCAAACTTGTTTTTCAACTACCTTTTTACCCTTTTGTGCAATACTTTAGAAGGTCCCTTATCAAACATATTTATCAAAACATGTCAAGGTACCAAGAAAAGTATTTTATTCATTCAGGCTCAAAATTGGGCAACTAAGGGGTAGCATTTCATCATTCAAAGCTCAGAAGGCCAGAAAAATACCTATTGCCTCAATCATTTTCAAAAAATGTTTTAAAAAATTTTTAAGCTTCAAAATGGTTTCAAGTCAAGTTCTAGAGAAAATCATCCAAGAGGAATAACACTCTAACACAAAGAATGGGGTAAAATTTTGTGAGTACCCCTTTATGGCTCAAAACCTCACATTTTAGTTCAGAATCAATGAAAAACACAAATCCACAGAACCATATGCTAATTATTAACTATCCAAGATTATCTCAAATATTTTCATTTGTCGCCATATCACAAGAATGAAAAAAAATTGGGTTCAAAAATTCACTATCTCAATTTAATAGGCACTTAGTTCTCACAATTGGATGCAAAATCTAAACAAGGGCAATCTAATTGTGTGATCATGCAAACTACCATGCAAGACTATATGAATGCAACATGCAAAATGTAAATGGAAAATACCCCTACCCCAAGCTTAAAAATTTACATTGTTCCCAATGTAAACAATCAAGTTGGAGAAATGAAAGAAAAATAAAATAAAGCAAAAAATTGGAACGGCTTACGGAGGCGGTAGCGGGTGTTGGCTTTCATTTCAGTCAGAAACTGCATGAGAATTGGTTGCTTTTTCTTGTCTTCTTGCTCTTCCCTCCTTCCTTCTTACCCTGGAATCACTTGGCAATTTTATTAGTAAAAGAAAACTCTTGATCTTCTCAAATTATTCAAGAGTTTAAAATCAAAAATCAAATCTAACTAAACAAAAAGGAAAAAGGAAAAGGAAAAATTGGGTTGCCTCCCAATAAGCGCTTCTTTAATGTCACTAGCTTGACTTATTAAAAAGCATCCACCTGGATCCTCCTCCCGGATCAAATGGAAATTGGGATGGTGATTGTAGCAGTAAAATAACTTTATTCTCAATTCCACCCAGCCATTGGGTGGAAATTCCATTGACCTTTGCAATTATAAACTCACTTCCTCTCGGGTCAAATGGAATTGTCAAGAGGAAGTGTGACAGACAAGTGGGAGGGGCTAACTTACCAATGTCCACACATGCATGCAAGCCAACATATTT
Organism: Sophora flavescens; assembly: GCA_030762895.1. Taxonomy (NCBI): domain Eukaryota; kingdom Viridiplantae; phylum Streptophyta; class Magnoliopsida; order Fabales; family Fabaceae; genus Sophora; species Sophora flavescens. The sequence goes on along the minus strand of CM061063.1, from coordinate 136,397,850 downwards.
TTCTAATGCAGTAAAATCAGATTGCTCAGCATGCATGGTGGAAGGAGTGCTTGCCAGATGCCCTGCCTCCTCACTTGTTGTTTCCCAAGGATTTGTGGAAGGTAATTCCTCTTGTTGTGGTTCACTTACCACCACCACTTCATCTTCAATTTGATCCATTCCCACAACCAGATTTTTCGCAAATTCTTCTTCATGTGGCTCTATGGGAATCATACATGGTGGTGGAGGTGGTAAATATGCCCAAAAGGTTTCCCAATCCTCCTCGGAGTATATATATATAAGCTCACCAGTCATAGGATCGACTCGTGATGGGATGTTATGAGATAGAGAAAACTCCTTGAAGAATTCTCCCAAATTTATATCATCTTCCCAACACAAGTAGTCCTCCAAAACATGTCTGGAAGCTTCCTCATCAGGTGGATAACAAAAATTTTCCATGACTTTCGTCCACCTAGCACAACCAAAACTCAAAACAAAAAAAAAGATCAAATATATACAAAAAAAATCAAATATACACAGGAAATAAAAATTAAGAAAATGTCTAAATTAGTTGTCTCCTTTGTTACTAATGATATTGGCAAAGCCAATCCCCGGCAACGGCGCCAAAAACTTGATGCGTATTTTTAGAATAAAGGCAAGTGCACCTCGTCGCAATCAAGTAATACGGTGGTGAGACCGGTTATCGTATCCACAGGGATCGGTTGTCAATTACCAATTCACAAACTCAACAACTATCTAGACTAAACCATGGTATGAAAAGATCATAAAATAAATAAATAAAATGTTTTTGGTCTTTTGGGAATTTTATCGAACACTTGGTATGCAAACAGAGATGTGGTTGAGATTGTCAGGGTTAGACTACACTAATCCTCCCTTAATTGCAATGAAATGATTATCAACACAAGCACTA